>WOXC01010276.1:0-512500 GCA_011680675.1 Gymnobelideus leadbeateri
TACACAGTTAGGAAGAAGAAATTTGAGTATTGTGGAAATGCAATCAATATAACACAAGACCTAGTAGCTTCTACATTAAGGGATCACAGGGCTTGAAATATGATATTCCTCAGGATAAAAGAGCTAGGATTAAAACCAAGAATCACCTACCCAGCAAAACTGAGTCCGATGCTTCTGGGGAAAATATGGTCATTCAATGAAATAAAAGATTTCCAAGCATTCTTGATGAATAAACTAGAGCTGAAGAGAAAAATGTGATTTTTCAAATACAAGAAGCAAGAGAAGCATGAGAAGGTAAACAGGAAAAAGAAATCATAAGGAACTTATCAAAGTTGAACTATTTACATTCCTACATTGAGAGAGGATAATTGTAACTCATAAAACTTTTCTCAGGATGAGGATAGTTGAAGGGAATATATATATATATATATATATATATATATATATATATATATATATGTGTGTGTGTGTGTGTGTGTATAAATATATATATGCATGTGTGCATATATGTGTGTACATGTATACATAGACAGAGAGCACAGGATGAGTTGAATATGAAGGGATAATATCTAACAAATAAAATTAAGAGGTGAGAGAGGAATTTATTGGGAGAAGGAGAAAAAGAGAGATAGAATAGTATAAATTATGTCATATAAATGAAGAAAGAAAAAATTTACAATGGAGGGGAAGAGCAGGAAGATGAAAGGAAATGGCTCAAAGTTACTCTTATTAGATTTGGTTTAAAGATGGTTTAAAGGTTTAAACATACACATTCAATTGGGTATCTTACCCTACAGGAAAATATAGGGGAAGGGGATAAGAGGGAGAATAATAGAAGGGAGGGCAGATTGAGGGAGAAGGTAGTTATAAGGAAACACTTTTGAAAAGGGACAGGGTTAAAGGAGAAAATAGAATAAGTGGGGGGGGGCAGGATAGGATCGAGGTAAATATAGTTAGTCTTTCACAATATAACTGCTATGGAAATGTTTTGTATAACTACACATGCACAATTTATATTGAATTGCTTATCTTCCCAGTGGGGATGGGTTAGGAGGGAAGAAGTGAAAGAATCTGCAACTCAAAAATTTAAAAACAAATGTTAAATTTTTTTACATGCAACTGGGAAATGATATACAGGCACTGGGGTATAGAAATCCATCTTGCCCTACCTGAAAGTTTAGTGGGGGATGGGAGAGGATATAAGAGAGAACAGATTGGGGGAAGAAGTATTCAGTAGGCTTGCTATTTTGCGGTTAGGGTTTATGAAGGATTGGGAGAAAAATTTGTAACTCACAATATTGTGGAAATATATGTTGAAAACTAAAAATAAATAAATAATGGGGAAAAAAGAAAAGAAGAACTCACCAAATGAATAGGAAATACAAAACCTCACTGAAGAAAGTAATTCCTTAAAAATTAAAATTAGACAAGTGGAAACTAATGACTTTATGAAACATCAATGAACAATGAAATAAAACTTAAAAATGAAAACAATAGGATAAAATGTGAAATATCTCTTTGGAAAAACAACTGACCTAGATAATGATTGAGGAGAGATCATTTAAGAATTATTGGAATACCTGAAAGCCCTAATAAGAAACCAACAGAAAAATAGCCTAGACATCATTTTCAAGAAACAGCTGCCCTGATATCCTAGAGCCAGGGAGTAAAATAGAAATTGAAATTTACTGGTCACATCCTAGAAAAGATCCCAAAGTGAAAACTCCCAGAAATATTACAGCCTAATTCCAACACTACCAGGTCAAGGAGAAAATACTGCAAATAGCCAGAAAGAAACAATTCAAATATCATGGAGCCAGTCAGAATAACAAGACATTTAGTAGTTTTAAAGGATCAGAAGACTTGGAATAGGATATTCAGGAACCCAAAAGATCTAGGTTTATAACCGAGAATCACATACCATGCAAAACTGGGTCAAGGTTAAAAATGAACATTCATTGTCTTATGAGCATTCCTAATGAAAAGACCAAAGCTGAGTATAAATTTTGACTTTCAAATAAAAAGCTCAAGAGAGGCATAAGAAAAGGTTAACAGGAAAGAGAAATTGAAAGGGTTTCAATAAGGAAATTTGATGCTTAAAGTTTCTAAAAACTTTCTCATTACTGGGACAATTAGAAGGAGTATACATAGACAGAGGGTACGAGTTGAATTTGATTGGGTGACTATCTAAAAAACCCCAAAATTAAGGGGTAAGAAAGAAAAATGCACTGGAAGAAGGGGAAAGGGAACAGTAGAATGGAATTACGTATTTCACATAAAAGAGGTGTGAGAGAACTTTTACAGTGGAAGGCAAGATGGGGGAGTTGATTGGGGCAAGTGAAGTTTACTATTAGAATTGTTCCAGGGCGGCTAGGGGGCACAGTGAATAGAGCGCCGGCCCTGGAATCAGAAGGCCCCGAGTTCGGAGCCGGCCTCTGACAATCCATACGAACAAAAAAACCTAGCTGTGTAACCTTGGGCAAGTTACTTAACCCCAATTGCCCTAAAGGGGTGGCTAGGTGGCGCAGTGAGTAAGAGCGCCGGCCTCGGAGTTTGGATGACCCGAGATCAGATCCGGCCTCAGAAAATGAGCACCCACGCATAAATAATGACTAGCCGTGTAACCTTGAGCAAGTTACTTAACCCCAATTGCTTTAAAAAAAAAAAAAAAGAATTGTTCCAAAGAGGGAATAATATACCAACTCAGTTGGGTTTAGAAATCTATCTTACCTGATAGGAAGGCAGGAGAGGAAACGGATAAGAGAAGGGGGGAGGTGTGATAGAAAGGAGGGTAGATTGGAGTAGGTAAAATACAGAAGGAAAACAGTTTTTGGGATGGACAGGGTGAAAGGAGAAAGAGAAGAATAAACAGGGAGGAAGTAGGATGGAAGAAAATACATAGTTATCATAAGTGTGAAAAAAATTTTACAGCAAGTTTTTCTGATAAAAACCTAAATTCTCAACCATATAGAGAATTGATCAAATTTTAAAAGATAACAGCCATTTCTCAATTAATAAATGGTCACAGAATATGAACAGGCAGTTTTCAAAGTAATTGAAATTTTTTATAATCAGATAAAAAATGCTCCTTAATCACTATTGATTAAAGAAATGAAAATTAAAAATCTCTGAACTACCACCCCATAATTGTAAAAATGTTGGAGTGGAGGATGTAAAATTGAGACACTAATGTACTGTTGGTGAAGTTGTATACTGATTCAACCATTCTATAGAACAATTTGGAACTATGCCCAAAGGATTATAAAACCATTCATAGCTTTTGATAAAGTAAATCCACTACCAGGTATGTATCCCAAAGAGATTAAAAAAAGGAAAAGGACCTATATGCACAAAAATATCTATAACAGCTCTTTTAATGGTGGCAAAGAATTTGAAATTGAGAGGATGTCCATCAATTGGGGAATGACTGAACAATTTATTGTTTATGATTGTAATGGAATACTATTGTGCTATAAGAGATGATGAGCAGGATACTCTGAGAAAAACCTGGAAAGGCTTACATGAACTGATGCAAAGTGAAATGAACAGAATCAGGAGATCATTGTACACATTAACAGCAATGTTGTATGGTGATCAACTGTGAATCATTTAGCTATTCTCAGCAGTGCAATGATCCAAGAAAATTCTAAAGTACTTATGATGAAAAATGCTATTCATCTTCAGAGAAAAAACTGATGGAGGCTGAATAAAGGTTGCAGCATATTTTTTTCTTTACTTCTTCATTTTTCTTGTTTTTTTGTCAACATGACTAGTGTGGAAATGTTTTGTGATTGGCCATGAAAAGCTATATCAAATCACTTTTCTTCTCAATGAGGGGTTAGAGGAGCAAGGGAGAGAATTTGGAACTCAAATTTTTTAAAAATATTAAAGTTGAAGATTGTCTTTCCATGTATTTGGGAGAAAAATACAATTTTAAATCATTAAAAAATCCAAGACGAATCATTCTTAAGAGATACAAAGTACAAAGGTCTCCCACCCCTAGTTCACATTGTCTTAATCTCTTCAGTCAGAAAGTCTTCTTCTTCTTGATTGGAGAGTAGCTTCCAATCATCCTTAACTCATTCATCCTTAAGGGGTACAAAGTACAAAGTTCTCCAACCCCTAGGCCACAGTAAATCTTGTCAATCACACTAAGCACCCAAGGAAAAGTCCTTTCATCTTGACTTGAGGCTGGCTCCCAAACTCCATTGTTCCTCTTCCATGCTCCCATCTCTTGCCTGAATTCACCCAACCATCACCTGGATTCACAGGTAGGCAGCTCTCAGCTCCTGGTCCAGCTCCTTGTCTAGTTCCCATTCCATATTGAAGCTCACAGTGACCAGTCCACCTCATGTCCTTTACAGTTTCTTTTTCTCAGAAGACAAAACTTAACAGAGCCACAATAGCATTCATGCACATTGCCGGCACTATCATCAATTCACTTTCTACCTGTGAAATCAACACAGATCCACAAACAGGGTCTGAGAAATCAACACAAATCATCAATAAAGTCCCAGGACCTCTGAAAACATCAGTAAAACCCTCCTCCAGGACTTCTATAAACAGACAACAAGAAAGTCCTCTTTCAGGGCTTCTGAACCTGCAGAAAGGTCCCAGGGTTCCTGTAACAGCAACAGCATCCGCTATCAGCAGGCAGGTCTGACAAAGTAATACCAACACAGGCAGACAAAGTGCTGGCTTCACAGCTATGCTTCCTTCCAGTTCTGCTCAGTCCCAGCTGTTGCTAGAACTTTTTATGTCATCAGCTCCTCCCCGTTCTGCCCACCTCTTAAGTCCTTCCTATTCCAGGCTTTAGCAAGTCCCTCCCACTGTGGATTTTACAGGTTCTGTTTCTAACAGAGACTTGATATAATCCCAGGCAAGGCTCAAAGACACTTGAGTTGAAACAAGGTGCTAAATACTTGAATAACTGAAGTGAGGAGCTAAATACTCTTTTCTTGCCATTACAAAGTATTTATAGGGTTCTTACATGTTTTATTTATTTTGTTTTGCATCAGAGAACATAACTAAGAGAAATAGGTAAAAATAGCACAGGTAGATTAAGGCAAAACATAAGGAAAACATTTCTTTGAGTAACAGTAGTGTTATAAACTTCTTCAAGAAGTTTCCCTCTCACTGGGAATCTTAAAATAAAGGCTAGATGACTGATGGTATGCTATAAAAGATAGTTTGCATGTATGGGATGTAATGGATGACATCAGAGGTCTCTTCTAACTTTAAAATTCCATATGATTATGTTCTCTTCTTTTGTGACAAGTCTTTGGAAATTAGTTTTAATTATTAGAATGCTTACTTTTATAATATAATGCAGATTTTTTCTTATCAAAAATTCATTTGATTAATTTTATATTTTCTTTAGTTGCAGAAGATGGCAAAGGATTTGGACCAATTTTTGAAGAGCAACCAATTGATACCATTTATCCAGAAGAATCACCAGATGGAAAAGTATCATTGAACTGCCGAGCTCGAGCTAGCCCCTTTCCTGTTTACAAGTAAAATGCAATCACTTTAACCACTAAATACAAGTGTCACATAACTTAGTTACTGAAAGTTTTTCACAATGCTAATATTTAGAAGATTTAGGATTATAAGGGAACTTAGAAATCATTTAATATAACCCCATAATTTTTATGTAGTGATATGGAACCCCACATATAGAAAGGGAATCTGTCATTGTGTGACTTGAAAGGAAGCAGAATAGACATCTCTAGTCTCTTCTCTCTGCCACCTTCTCCAAAAGAGGCTTTCATTCCTTTCAGGAGAAGAAGCAGGGGGTTGAGGCCAAAGGCCATCATTTGGCTCTCCTTAGAGATAGTGTAGAAGTGTATTTATTTTCCCCCTTAAATATTACTAGTCTGGGGGATATCATTGGGTTAAAGCTAACTTTTTGATCACTTTATCTTTTGTGGGGACAAGGGAGCCCAAAACTTTATATGTGAGGCTTTGCCTGTATCCCATCTAATACTAGTTCCACAAAGAACACACATAGCTAATTACAAAGAAGCATATTTATCCAAATTATGCAAATGCAGAAATCAGAGAAGGTATACATCGGAAAATATATACCAAGCAATACAGAATGAAGGAACTCTCCCATTGGAAATAAGATAATTCACCTCAACCAAGAGAGTATCCTGGATCTCACTCAAGGGGAAATTCCCTGAAATCTCTAGAGTAGCAAACTTGAAATAAGAAATAATGGAGATTGCCTGCTCCTTTCATATCTTCCCAGAGTATTTTCCTTCAGCAACCCAAAGTGTGATGGGCCTCTTTTACCTACACTTTTGAAGCTAGAAGCCAGGCGCACTCAAATGATGAGTTCCCAGACAGTGACTAGCTGAGAACTGAAGTTCTTATCTCACATATGGCAGGGGTTTCATCTCCACCAACAAGGAGAGAATACTATTCTAACTGATTTTGGGACAAGAGTTACATATCTATGAGGAAATTGATGCCCAGTGATGTAAATTTACTTGCCTAAGGTCATACAAATAGAGTTTTATGATGGTCACTGACTTATCTAGAAGGGATTACTGTGGGGGGTATGTAACTTGACAAAATTATGTCTACATTCTTTTCTGTCTCTATGGTTCTATTTTAAACACACAGACATAAAACTTCCAAATCCTGCTACTGACCTTCTCATAGTAAGAAGGATATGATTCCCAAATGTCTCTGCAGTGTTGACAAAGCTGGGGCTAAGATCACTGTAAAATTTTCTACAGAATTTTGTTATCTTTAAAACTAATTAGAAATGTCAGATAGCATGATATTCTCTGAAATTAAAATGCCCTTTTTCCATACTGCCAAAGCCCAGAAGACTCATTCCTGAGGCCATTCAGCCATCCTGGAGGTGAGCCTTGAGAGAACCAACTCTGATCCAGAAGTACTCTTGAGGTTCAATAGATAGTCATTTTGAATGTAAACATTTTCCCCACATTTTTTTCTCATTGGAGGAACAGAAGAAGTTAAATTACACTCATTCTAAATTGTTTTAAGTTCTAGTAAAGAAAATTAAAACTAGAAGGACCAGGTACATCAGTTGCTGCAAAATTTGCTTGACTCTTTGAAGTATTCTTAAATTCAGGCTATTCTTAATGTTCTGCTTATGTGTAAGACTTCTCATCCATGTATTATTTTGGGAGCATTTGGGGAGAAACAATTACAAGATTCATCATGTCAGAAATAGCCCTTGCTCCAATACCAAGTGAATACTAGGCTTGCTGTGCTAACGATATCGTTTGTTTTATTGGTATGGAAGAGAAACCATGGTTAGTTGATGGCATAGTAGATAGAGTGCCAGACCTGGAGTCAAGAAGACTCATCTTCTTGAGTTCAAATCTGGGCTCAGACATATAATTAGCTGTGTGACTCTGGGCAAGTCACTTTACCCTGTTTGCCTCAGTTTCCTCTTCTGTAAAATGAACTAGAGAAGGAAATGGCATACTCCAGTATCTTTGCCAAGAAAACACCAAATTGGGTCAATGAAAAGTCAGACATGACTGAACAACAACAATAAGAAAAACCACTGATTTTAGAGTAGGAGGAGGTAGGATCAGATTTTGGTTCTGTTACTTACCTGTGTGGTTTTGGACAAGTGAGTTCTCTCTGAACTTTAGTTTTTCCATTTGTAAAATGAAAAGATTGAACTAGAAAATTTCTACAAGCCCTCACAACTCTAAATCTTAGGATCCTATAGAAGCCATGTCGTCCAAAAGAAAGAACACTTAATTAGGAGTAAAAAAAAAAAGAAAAGAAAAAGGGAAACCAGGCTTTAAGTTCTATCTCTGCTATTAATTTGTAAATTGTTATGACCTTGGGCAGATAACTAAATAGGAAATATGAACGGGCCACATTTTCCTCAGTTATAAAATAAGGGGATTAGACCAAATTATTCCAACTCTAACTTGATGTAATGATATGCTCTCCTTCTGGTGGCCAAATTTGAACATTAACTTTCCAAAAATGATCCCTGAAATTCTATCCTTTGGGATAAAGGCCTGATTGGTCAATTTCACTCAAATCACTTCATTAAAAAAATATATATATATATATATATATATATGTATATATATATATATACATCTACATATATATGTCTATATATTTACAGTTTTAAACTGCACACATTTGAATAATCTTCCATGAAAGATTATGTTATTTTTTAGTATCCAGCATATTCATTGTTTCTTATAGCATAATAACGTTATATTACATTCATATAACAAAACTTTTTTAGTCATTCCTCAATCAATAGAAGTGCATTTTGTTTCCAGTTCTTTGCTACTCCAAAAAAAATCTACTATAAATATTTTGTTGTATATGAGGCCTTTTTTTCTTTTCGTTGGCCACCTTGAGGTATATGCCTAACCATGGAATATTTGGGCAGAAGGATAGGAATATTTTTGTTACTTTCTCTCAATTAATTCTAAATTGCTTTGCAGAATGATTGAACCAATTCATAGATACACCAAGAGTGTGCCTTTCCACAATTCCTCTAACACTGACTATTCTTTTGTCATTGTCAGTTTTCTGGGTGTGAGATAGAGCTTCATAGTTCTTTTGATTTTCATTTCTCGTATTGTTACTGATTTGGAACATTTTTTCTCATAGTTAATAATTTTGTAATTCTTCATTTGAAAAATGTTTGTTCATATCTTTTGACAATTTATCTCTGGGTGAATAGCTTTTCGGTCTCATGTTACTCTTATCTATGTTGTCTATCTTGGATATCAGACCCTTTTCCGTGATATTTGATACCTAGATTTTTTTTGCATTTAACTACTTCCTTTATAATCCTGCTTATATTAATTTTGTTCATGTAGAAATTTGTTTATTTCATGTAACCAAAAGAATATATTTTGTCTTTTTAACTAGCTCTATCCCTTGTTTGATGATGTACCTTCCAGACATATCTACAAAAAGCTCTTTTCTAATTATTTTTATGACATGATTTTTAATATTGTGATCAATTATCCATTTCAAGTTTATTGTGCAATATATATGGAGTAAGCTGATGTTCTAAATCTAATTCTGCCAGGGAAGTTTCTAGGTTGCCCAACAAATCTTATCAGATAAAGAGCTTTATCCTAGGTAACTTATGTTTTGAGGTTTATAAAAAACTGGGTTATTTACTTTAGTTATTTTTTATTCTTCTTAAATCTGTCTTGTTGATTTATTTTCCTTTGATTTATTGATTTCCATTGATTTATTTTTTAATTAGTACCAAAATATTTTAATGATTACTGTTATAATAGTTGAAGTTTAGATGTACTATTTCCTCTGTATTCCTACTTTCTCACCAATTATTTCCTCTAGAAAAGTAACATAATGGTTTCTAGTGTTCTTCAAGTTTATGTGACATTTATCTGTTTTATATATAGATGGAGAATGAATAACTGGGATATTGATCTGACAAATGATCGCTACAGCATGGTAGGAGGGAACCTGGTAATCAACAACCCTGACAAATTGAGAGATGCTGGAAAGTATTTCTGCTTAGCTTCAAATATTTATGGAATGGTTAGAAGCACTGAAGCAACTTTAAGTTTTGGGTGTAAGTAGCTCTTAATTATAGAAAAGCAGTATACTAGTTAAGTAAAAATTTAAATGAACAGTATTTATTCGTTATTTTCTTATATTTCTTTTATCACACATAGTTGTTCAGCTATATGAGAACACTTTTACTAAGACTACTGGTATTGATATTATGGCCTGCATTAATGGCATTTTTCTGGCTGACAAGACTAGGCCTTCTATTTCTTGCTCCTTTCTCTTTTGGAATATTTTATTCTATTACAGAGGTTTGCTGGAACCAGTTTGAAATAGCTCATGAGAGTTTATAGTTAAATTTTCAGTGTGGGCATATATACCATAGAAATCAGATTATTCTACAAATCAATTTTTGTAGAATTTATTTATTTATTATTTGTAGAGTTTATTTATATATTATCTGTAAATTTATTTACAAATAAATAAATTGATTTATTATGTCATTGATTGTCTAGACTTGCTAAAGTGGTGGAGAAAATGTTGATAAATGCAGATTAAACATAAAAGTGTGTCATAGGTAGGTTTTTATTTTTGTTTTTTGAGAACCAGTCATTAAAAATTTACTAGCGTAATCTTGAAAATTAAAGTCATCTCCTAATCTTTAGAACGTATAATTTCTGAAACACACATAGAGAAACTTTAAATAACAGTTTTTCTTTATATTGGTGCTTCATTAAGCTCAGAATTAGGAGGATCCCAATAGTAAGGTTGCCTTAGGCTGGGTAATTCTTATCTATACTCTCCTCATTGCCATAGACCTTCCTCTAGGCCTTTTTATACTTTGTATATACCTGTTCAGCTCTTAGACTGAATTACGCCAATTTTTACTACATGATCAATCTACTTCCTTCCTATTGCATGTTCCCTGAATTATACTCCTTAAGAAATGGAAAGGAAAAGTGTTTATTAAGCTCTTACTTTTGGTACTTACCAAATACTTTGCTAAACACTGGGGATACAAATAGAAACATCAGACACCCCATGTTCAAAATGAGTTCACATTTCAATTAGGGGAAACAGCAAATAATGGAGGGTTCATTTGCAGGGCAGATGGAAAGGCATAAGTTTTGGTGGCTGGGTAGAAGATAAAACTCAGAATTACTTAGTGTGCAATGTTGGGTTAGGATTTCAGTGTCCAGAGGGCATATCATTATCAATGTAGTTTGTAATGTCCAATGGTTTACTGTTTTTCCAGAAGGATTGTAATTGATGACTCTTTGCTCGTTCATATCAACAGAACTTCATTGGAACCATATTACAGGCTACTTGAATTAGCAATATATTTCTGCGTTTCTTTTTGATTCCTCAGACACTGTTATGTTCTAAGCCTCACAACCATATCACATCACCAGGAGAACATTTATGCCAAAAAAGATGCTAATTTTTTAAAAAACATAAATATGATAAATTTGAAGGAAGTGGAAATGTTTAATGTAGAAAGAAGATTTAGGACAAATGATAGTTATTTTCAGGCATTTGAATTCAAGTATGAAATGCTGTAAGATTGTTCTGCTTGGCCTCAAGAGGCATATCTAGAAGAAGTGGGTTGTTGTTTGTCTTTCATTCTCAAAGAAGACCAATGACATCAGGAGGGTAATGTCTTGACTTGCAAGTGAATTGGATTTAAGCGAAGTAGGGATGTGCAAAGTCAGCAGCCTTACTCTCTCCTCCAGGGAAATGAATCCAGTGGCAAGATATAAGTCAGGACAACTAGAGATGACCCCAGATTCAGTGAGAAACCTTGGTCTTTTTAAACTAAGGTCTTTCTGGGTCTCAATTTGTCTGAGGCAACACCCTTTCTGTGATTTAAGAATATGCAAGAAATGAGGCAAAAGATGGCTTAATCTGCCTACTCAAAAAAAATACCGAGCAAAAAAGGATTTCTTTCCAGAATAGAAACAATTGCTTTTGACACTTACTCTGAGCCCATCAAAACCCAAACAATGACCAAGAGAGGTTTGGGCTGGGACCTATTATTGGCTAGTCACTGAGAGCCAGAGTGATTTGGGTTTAAGGCTTGGTCTGGTCGCTTCTTTTGAATCCCAATAGGTTTTTATCAAAGCCTAGTTTTCCAGAGTTCTCTTTCAAGAAATCATAAATGAAACTACATGGGATAAAAGAGTTAATTGTCCCAGCTTTTTTTTAAAGCTAGAATAAATAAGTAGGGAAGAGAAAAAAGTCTAGCCACCAAATCCCAAGATATTTTGTAAGGTTTCAGTGATCAACATTTATATTCTTTGGGCAGAGCACCAACATATGAGGCTAGTTTCAATCAATCAACAGTTATTAAGTACTTGCTAAATGTCAGGCATTATTCTGAGCTCTGAGGATACAAATATGAAAAACTTTTCCTCGAGTTAAATAATCTAATGGAGTAAGAAAAAAAGATTCTGAAAAGTAGGGGTGGGAGAAGGTACCTGGCACAGGAGAAATAAGTTAGAGATGTATCAAAATAGTGCAGTCAGGTGAGAAATGAGAAGTCTGAGCTGAGCTCTCTCCTTAAATGAAGGTTTGGAATTCACGGCCCCACTTTTCAATCAGAGAAGGTAGTGATGAGAAGGAGTACTAAGACTGTTAAGATCTTACAGAATGGTGAGATTATTCCAATAATGAGCTTCCTGGGGAATGGAGGTTTGGATCCCTTTCCTTAAGTGGAGGAAAGAGCATTACTTGTGTTTGGACATATTGAATTTAATTCCAAGTTGAAGTATCAAATTAGCAATTGGAGATACAGGACTAAAATTAGATGAGAGATCAGGATGGGAGATCAAATTCAACAAATATTTTCTATGCAAGGTATTTGAAAATCATCTTTAAATAATAGTTGATGACATAACAGATAGAGAAGAATGCAGAGAGTCAAACAGGAGACAAAAATTAGATCTTTAAAATAATCGTGGAAGAAGAGAAAGCCGGGATGCTATTAAGTCATGACAGCAAAGGATGAACAAGTTCAAGGAGGGCATGGTAAACCATGTGAAATCCCAAAGAGAGGCCTAGAAGTAGGACTGAGAAAAATATATGGAATTAGCAAGATCCCTCAGAGAGAATTAAAATATTTACTCCTTTGTAGAACCTGGAACTTAACCCTGGGAAATTTAATTCACTACTTAACCTATTTCCCCTGGGTCCTTCTTTTCTACTTCCCTTGTACTACAGGAGAAACTCTGCCAGCAGTTGAATTCAAAACCTTTATTGGTACCAGGTTGAGATACTAAACCTTTGGGATATATTAAAATCTTAGTTCCACCAGAAATATTTCTGAAGTCCATTATTTCTATAAATATGTTTAGCCAAAGAGAGCCACATTAGACTGTGAGCTCCTGGAGGGCAGGGAATTTCTTTTGTTTTTCTCTATATTCCCAGCCCTTATGTAGTGCCTGGCACATAGCTCAATAAATGTATATTGAATGGACTGGACTGACAAGACCTGTTGATGCCTCATCTCCCTTTCCTTCTTTCTCTCAGGAATGTAATGTTTCCATGGTGTCACCCAGTGAGTTATTACATTAATTCAAGTTTAACTATGAAGCTGTATAAAATGTAAACATTTTATCTTTTCTTTCCTAATTAGATCTTCACCCTTTTCCACCAGAGGAACGAGTAGAGGTAAAAGTGAAGGAGGGGATAGGCCTTGTTCTTCTGTGTGATCCTCCTTACCACTATCCAGGTATGTTTAGTTTATGCTTCTAAGCAGCTATAGAATTATATAGATAGGATAACAACCTAAGAAATACTCAATATTAATTTATTTCTAGCATGATGTTCTCATGATTATTTTTAAGTTTAATCCCTCAATTAACTGATTACAATTTATTGTTAAGGTTTTTGACAGTCATTATTTTGCAATATACCATGCCATGTTTTAATGAACATACTCCACCAAACTTCATTTCAAACAGTTGGTGTTAAGTAGGATTATTATATAGAAACTCTTTTTTAAAAATTCAAGTTATTTTAGGCAATTCAGTAATTAACTTTTCAAATGAGATAGATAAGACATTTCCTTACTATATCCCTCTCAAATGCGATTTAAATTTTATTGGAATCTTATATTTTCCATTAGTTGCCTTCCCTTGCTCTAATGGGAAGGTACCATCTTTGGTTCTAGTTCCCCAGACTCATTCTCTCCTTTTTCTCCCCCTTAGAAAGACTTTAAAAAGAGGGAGAAACAGTTCTACAAAACTAACCAACACATTAAAAAAGTTTGACATTATATACAGTGGTCCACATCTATAGTCCCCCCACCTATTCAGAAAAGTGGGGGAAATAATTACTTATCCCTTCTTTGGTACCAAATTTAGCTATTATAATTTAATAACATTCAATTTCTATTTGTTGGTTGTTCCCATTTATATCATTGTAAGTATTTGTTTTGGTTCTGTTTACTTCACATTGCATGAGTTCAAATAAGTCTTCCCATGCTTTTCTGTTTTGACCATATCCAGTGTTTCTTACCACATAGTAATATCTGTTACATTTCTGTGCTACAATTTTTTTTAGCTATTCCCCAATCAACGGATATATACTTTTTTCCTGGTCTTTAATAGTGTGAAAAAGTGATCTTTAGAGTACTCTGGCTAACATAAGGCTTTAAAAAACACCATTGATCTCCTAGCAGTGAGATCTTTGGGTTAAAGAGAATGGACAGTTTGATCACTTTCTTAAAACAATGTGTACATCTCCAGAACTTCTGCAGTATTGGTAAACTTCTTGTCATCCTTCCTAATTTTCTTGGTATGAGGTTTACTTTGACTTGAGATTTCTCTTATTTATTAGTGATTTGGAACATTCTTTCATATGGGTGTTAGTAGTTTCTTGGAACTATCTATTCTGAACCTTTTTTTAAAAATCGGGGCATTGTCTTTTAGCTTGTAGAGAGAGTCAGTGTGGTATAATATATGGAGAGCTGGTTTTGAAGTCAAGAAGACCTGGGCTCAACTTAGCCTCTGATAGATATTGGCTATGTTACTCTGGGTAGTTAACTTAATTTCTCAAAGATTTATTCAACTCTTTAAGACTAAAAGTTGAAGAGAAGTTGCTGACCTGAATGGTCAGAGGAAGTTTCCTCAGGGAAAGCTACCAATGAAATCACAGATTTAGCTCCTACTTTTATAGAATTAATAAGTTTTTTCTTTCTTTTTTTAAATAGAGTTGTTTTTATTTTTTAATTTTTTAAATTAAATTTTCTGTTTATTTTTAGTTTACATCATTCATTTCCACAAGATATTGAGTTACAAATTTTCTCCCCATTTTCCCCCTACCCACCACTCCAGAACAGCAATCCCACTGAATATCCCCTCCCCGAATCTGCTCTCTTCCATATCTTCCCCCATCTTCCCTCCTACTTTCCAGTGGAGCACAATGGATCTCTATGCCCCAGTGCTTATATATCTTATTTTCCAGTTACACATCAAATAAGAGTAACAATAATAAATATATATTTTTAAACATTTGATTTTAAAACTTTGAATTTCAGATTTTTTCCCTTCCCCCCATATCACCCACCCATACTAGGAAGATAAGCATTTCAATATAGGTTGTACATGTATAGCTATGCAAAACATTTCCATAGTGGATATATTGTGAAAGACTGTCTATATTTCCCTCCATCCTATCCCACCCCTACTTGTTCTATTCTCTACTTTGATCCTGTCCCTTTTCAAAAGGATGTGCTTCCAACTTCCGTCCCCCCTCCCCAGCCTGCACTCCCTTCCATCATCCCTGCTCTCTCCCCTTTCCCCTGCTACTCTCCTGTAGGGTAAGATAACCTATTTAGTGTGTATGTCATTTTCTCCCTAAGTCAAATTCAATGAGAATAAGGTTGGCTTATCCCCTTTTGCCTTCCTGTTCTCCCCCTCCATTGTAACCATTTTCCCTTGCCTCTTCTATATGAGATAATTTACCCCATTCTGTCTCTCCTCATCTCCTTTCATTATATTTCTCTCTCACCTCTTAATTTCACCTTTTAAGTATCATCCCTTTCTATTCAGTTGATCCTATGCCCTCTGTCTATGTATATGTGTACACACATATATACA
This sequence comes from Gymnobelideus leadbeateri, assembly GCA_011680675.1. Taxonomy (NCBI): domain Eukaryota; kingdom Metazoa; phylum Chordata; class Mammalia; order Diprotodontia; family Petauridae; genus Gymnobelideus; species Gymnobelideus leadbeateri. The sequence goes on from WOXC01010276.1 coordinate 15,615, forward strand.
CACTCACATATATATTCATATGCCCATATACCCTCCTATATAGACATATATATGTATGCATACATATATTATATATATACATATATATGTATGCATACATATATTATATATATACACATATATATGTATGCATACATATATTATATATATACATTTCTATCCCCTTCAACTATTCTCATACTGAGAAAAGTTTCATGAGTTACAATTATCATTTTTCCATGTAGGAATATAAATAGTTCAACTTTGATAAGTTCATTATAATTTCTTTTCCCTGTTTACCTTCTCATGCTTCTCTTGCTTCTTGTATCTGAATGCTAAATTTTCTACTCAATTCTGGTTTTTTCATCATGAATGCTTGAAAGTCCTCTATTCCATTGAATGACCATATTTTCCCCTGCAACATGATACTCAGTTTTGCTGGGTTGGTGATTCTTGGTTTCAATCCCAGCTCCTTTGACCTCCAGAATATCATATTCCAAGCCCTTCAATCCCTCAGTGTAGAAGCTGCCAGATCCTGTGTTATCCTGATTGTGTTTCCACGATATTGAAATTGTTTCTTCCTGGCGGATTGTAATATCTTCTCTTTGATCTGGAAACTCTGGAACCTGGCTATAATATTCCTAGGAGTTTTCTTTTTGGGATCTTTTTTAGGAGGTGATGGGTGGATTCTTTCAACCTCTGTTTTGCCCTCTGTTTCTAAAACATCAGGGCAATTTTCCTTGAGAATTTCTTGAAGGATGATTTATAGGTTCTTTTTTTTATCATGGCTTTCAGGTAGTCCAATAATTTTTAAATGATCTCTCCTGGATCTATTTTCCAGGTCAGTGGTTTTTCCAATGAGATATTTCACATTGCTTTCTATTTTTTCATTTGCTTGGATCTGTTTAATAGTATCTTTTTTTTTTTTTAATAAGCAATTGGGGTTAAGTAACTTGCTCAAGGTTACACGGATAGTCATTATTTATGCGTGGGTGCTCATTTTCTGAGTCCGGATCTGATCTCGGGTCATCCCAACTCCGAGGCCGGCACTCTTACTCACTGCGCCACCTAGCCGCCCCTTTAGGGCAATTGGGGTTAAGTAACTTGCCCAAGGTTACACGGTTAGGTTTTTGTTTGTATGGATTAAGTGTTGGAGGCCGGCTCCAAACTCAGGTCCTTCTGATTCCAGGGCTGGCGCTCTATTCACTGCGCCACCTAGCCGCCCCTTAATAGTATCTTAATTTCTCATAAAGTCACTAGCTTCCATTTGCTCCAGTCAACTTCTGAAGGAATGATTCTCTTCAGTGAGATTTTGAAATTCTTTTTCCATCTGGCAAATTTGGCTTTTTAAGGCATTCTTCTCCTCATTGCCTTTTTGACCCTCTTTTGCCATCTGAGTTAGTCTATTTTTTAAGATGTTATTTTCTTCACTCAGGTTGTAAATTCTCATTTTATAATTTTCTTGCATCATTCTCATTTCTCTTCCCAATTTTTCCTCAACTTCTCTTATTTTGTTTTCAAAATCCTTCTTAAGGTCCTCTATGGCCTGTAACTAGCTCATATTTTTCTTGGAAGCTTTTGGTGCAGGAGTTCTGACTTTATTGTCTTCCTCCTGTTCCATGCTTTGATCCTTTTTGTCCCCAAAATAGGAATCCAAAGTCAGATCACTGTGCTTGCTTTGCTTCCTTTGCTTGCTCATGTTGCCACTCAATTACTTGACTTTTGAGCTTTTTTGCCACAGTAGAACTCTGCTACCAGAGAGAGGAGCTTTGTCCCAAATTGCTGGAATTTTCTCTGCTGCTGGAGCTATTAGTTGGCTACCTTCTCTGAAGCCTCCATACCCTCTGGCAAACTGGTCACACACCCCAGGACCTCCACCTTAGACAGTGATCCAGATCCAAGCAGGTTAAAGCAAGAGCAATTACCTCTCAGACTAGTCACTTGGTCCCCCTACAATCTGCAGGCCAGGTGCTCTGAAGCAGCCATGTTGTGGTGGTGGCTGAATGGCCGCCATACCTCAGCCACTTCTCCCTCCAGGGGCCAAAGGCCAGACTGAACTCCTGAACTCCCAGTTCCCAAAATCCACACTGCACTGACCTCTCACTTTGTCCTTAGCATCTATGGGTTGATAATTCTGGAAACCACCACAGCTGCTGGTGATCTGAAGTCCCTCCAACCGGAGGCTGATTGTGGATGCCCTAAGGTTAAAACCTCCCACTCATACTGTGCTGGCCCCTTCCTGCCGGCCTGTCAGATTGTCTTCAGTGGGAAGTTAGCTTCTCTCTGTCATTTTGTGGGTTCTGTAGTTCCAAAGTTTGTCTAGAATCATTTTTTACATGAATTGGAGGAGGTAGAAGTGGGAGCCGCACAGAAGTCCTGTTTCTACTCCACCATCTTGGCTCTGCCCCCCCAATGTAGTTGTTTTTAGCATGAGTTCTTTTTCTTTCTAAATATTATTTTTTTGTGAATTGAATAAACCCCAATATTGTATTAGAAGTGCTAGGAATAGCAATAAGAGAAGAAAAGGAAATTGAAGGAATCAGAATGGATAACGAGGTAATAAAACCATCTCTTTTTGCAGACAATATGATGAAATACTTGGAAAATCTTAAAATTTCAACTAAAAAGTTAATGGAAACAGTAATTTTAGCAAAGTATCATAATATAAAGTAAACCCACATAAATCATCAGCATTTTTATATTTCACCAACAAAACTTTAGAAGAAGAAATAGTAATAGATACCCCATTCAAAATATCTGTAGACAGTATAAAATACCTTGGAGTGCACCTACCAAAACAAACCCAGGAACTATAAGAACATAATTATAAAAACACTTTTTACACAAATAAATTCAGATTTCAATAACTGTAGAAATATTAATTGTTCACAGGCAGACAAAATTAATATAATAAAAATGACAATTTTGCATAAACTAATCAATCTAAACTAAACAATTTGATCCCATCCCAATTCAATTACCAAAAAAAATATTTTACTGAAGTAGGAAAAAACAATCATGACAAAATTCATTTGGAAGAAAAAGGGCCAAGAATATCAAAGAAATTAATAGTATTAAAAAAATAAAGGAAGGAGGTTTAGCAGTACTAGATCTTAAATATACTATACTTTATATTCTGATACTTTGCTAAAATTAACTGTTTTCACTCATTATGCCTGAAGAGTTACAAAACTGTCACCTACAAATATTACTATTAAGTAGGGAAAAAGGGGAAGAAATTACACTTTCTAAAACATTTATAGCAACCTTCTTTGTGGTGGCAAAGAACTGGAAACTGAGGGGATGCCCATTGATTGAGGAATGGCTAAATGAGTTGGATGGAATACTGCTCTACTATAAGAAATGATGAGCTGGTTGATTTTCGAAAAAACAAAAACAAAAACATGGAAAGACTTGCATGAAACAATGAGTGAAATGAACAGAAGCAAGAGAACACTGTATACAGCAACAGCATTATTGTTTGAAGAACAACTTTGAATGACTCTCATTTTGAGTATTTTAAATACTTGAAATCAAATGCAAAGGACCTATGAAGGAAGATGCTATCCAAATCCAGAGAAAGAACTGGTAAATAGATGTATACATAGTATGATTTTACACAGACACAGAAACACAGTTATACACACACACACACACACACATACACACACACACTCACACACACATATTTGAGTCTAATGGTAGGGTGAGGTCTGAAGGAAAGGAGAAAAAAAATGCATAGCAGAGCACAAAAGAAAACGTGGAAGGAAACATAAAAAAGCAGGATAACTTTGAAAACAATGTGTAGTATTTATTACATAGTTGTTTTCCCCCCCAAAATAGTGTAATTTATGGAAATAGTGAAATTTTATGGAAATGGAAATTTATGGTTTTATTTTACTTTATTTTATTTTTTGCTTTTTGGAGGGCAATAGGGGTTAAGTGACTTGCTCAAGGTCGCACGCTAGTTTTGGTGTTAAGTGTCTGAGGCCGAATTTGAACTCAGGTCTTCCTGACTCCAGGGCCGGTGGTCTACGCACTGCACCACTTAGCCTCCCCTGAAATTCATAGTTTTATATTGAATCCCCTTTTTATTTTGTACTGTGTACATGGAAATGTTCTCTTTTTTGTCTTTTTTAAAAATTTAAGTTCAAAATAAATAAAAAAACTTTTAATACATTTCCATGATTATCTCTTTTAATTAGGTCTATTTGTGCTTTTTCTTTAATGAGATCATGGTTGCTACCCTTGCTTTTTTAAAGACTTCAGATGAGGCATAATAGATTCTATTCTAGAACTTTATTGTAACTCTGTGGCAAATCTTTCTGTTTCAAGTATATATTTTATATATTAAACAGCAACAACAACGTACAACATGTTATTGGATACTGGTTTCTAACTCTATTATCTGTTTCTTGGTGAGATTGTCACATTCATATTCACAGTTATTACTAACTCTGTATTTCCCTCTCTCCTACTTTCTTCTGTTTATTCTTCTCTTTCTCTCCTGTCCCTCTTTCCTTCTTCAGAAATCTGTTTTCTTTCTTACCAATATTTCCTTTAATCTGTCCTCTCTTTCCTCATCCTCACCTTTATCCTATCCCCTTCCTCTCCTATTTCCCTGTTATGTAAGATAAATTTTTCTATATGAAAGAGAGAGAGAGAGAGAGAGAGAGAGAGAGAGAGAGAGAGAGAGAGAGAGAGAGAGAGAACATATACATATGTATGTATGTGGGGGGGGCTGGGGTTGGGGGCATTAAAATTGTCCATCCTAAAATAAAAGAGACTGAGTAAAATCTCTGAGCCAATGGCACTTTCTGTTAAAGGGTTCATGGGCTCCTTCAGTGAAGTGGACCTCAGATCTTCTAGGGCCCTGTTTTTATAAGGCTAGGTATCTAGACATTCAAGAATGGCTATATTAAATACAGAATAATTCCATACATTGATATATGATTCATAGGCTAAAATAAGCAAAACAATATATCAGCAGGGTCACAGGTTGGGCAAAGCATGGGGTATCTCCACTGTCTAAGTAGTCATGAGATATTCACTTGCTTGTGTTGGACCAGAGAGAATAGTGTGTATATACACATATAAATTGGAGGACATTCCATGTAGGATGTCATGTCCATGATGGCTTGGTCACCATGACAAGGAAGAACAGGGGTGGAGGGCCACTGGTTAACTTGATGATTACAAAAGTGAACTTACAATCTGCAGCTCACAACTCTGGGGCCTAATATACAGAATTTATAATCACTGCCTCTATGGAGTTATGTCAAATTGATTAGTACTGATTGGAAGAGAGTATGGGTCCAAATGGTTTACTTCTTACATGTATGTGTGTGTATAAGCATGTATATGTAGTGTGTATGTATATACTTTTCACAGCTCTGCCTCACTTAAATCCAATTCACTTGCAGTCAAGACATCACCCTCCTGATGTCATTGATCTTCAAGAACAAAGGATGGGCAATAATCTGTGAGTAGTAGTAGCTGCCCTTCAGGGGACCCAACAGGCCGGTTCCAATTGGGCAATGCTGCTATTTCCTCCTCATCATTTTCCTTCTCTTTCTCCTCTTTTCCTCCTCCTCTTCTCCCTCTGTCTACATGGGGAGTCCTACCCTTATATATGGATGCTCTGTCCAAAGGAATATTAATTTTGATTGCTTATATTTTACAAAGTATCTTGAAGTTTGGGGGCTAGATTTTTTTCTTCCCTACTTATTCATTTTATCATTGTTTTGTTTGTTTTTTAAACTAGAACAATTAACTTTAGTGGACCATATAGTATCATTTATGATTTCTTGAAGCAGAGCTCTGGAAAACCAGGCTTGGAAAAAGACCATTGGGGTTCAAATCTAGCTACTTGACTATGCCTTTAAACCCACATTACTCTAAGTCTCACTGATTGGCCGATAATAAGCCCCAGCCCAAGCCTCACTTGCTCATTGTTTGGGTTTTGATGGCTCAGAATGAGTATAAATATCATTTGTTTCTATTCTATTCTAAGACCCTCAGAAACCCCTCCCTGACTGATTTGTAGGCAAAGTAGACCTTCTTTTGCCTCAGTTCTTACCTAGCCTTTAACTATTGAATGGGTTTTATTTTAGACAAACTGAGACATGGGAAAGACCTTAGCTCGAAAAGGCCCAGGCTACATTCTGGGTCATTGACAGTCTTCCTGACCTATGTCTTGCCACTGGACTCTGATTACTCTGGAAAGCTGAGTGACTTTGCACAGCTCTGCCTCACTTAAATCCAATTAAATTGCAAGTCAAGACATCACCCTTCTGATGTCATTGGTCCTCTTAGAAGGATGAACAACAAACAAACACACACACACGCACACGCACGCACAGACACACACATAAAATATATATGTACGTCTTTTGGTCTTACCTGTCAACGTTGCAGGTTTATATATGCGGGGTTTTTGTTCTTTTTAGTTGCTTGCTCATTTTTCCAGCCAATTTTTTTACTTGGAACTTTATGTTAAAATTGGGTTCTGCTCCCCTGGGGGTAGAGAGGTACTGTGCCAAGCTTCACACACACACACACACACACACACACACACACACACACACCCCACATGCACACCCATACACACACACCCATTTAGATGAGAATGAGATTCAAACATTGCCTGCTGCCATCTCCCATTTTCTCCTCCATGGTAAAAGTTCTTCCTTGAATGTCTCTTTTATATGAGTTAATTTCCCCCCTTCTCCTCTTTCCCTTCCTTCTTTACTCACTGCATCCATCTTTCTGAACCCTTCATTTTTTTTATAACATCCCAACATAATCAATTCATATCATGCCCTCTATGTAGACTGCTTTTAATTGCCCTAATAATAAAGTCCTTAGGAATTACATGTATCATCTTACCATATAAGAATACAAACAATTCCACTTTTTGAGTCTCCTATGATTTTTCTTTCATGTTTACCTTTTAATGTTTTCCTTGAGTCTTGTTTTTTAATGTCAGATTTTTTATTCAGTTCTGGTCTTTTCATCAGGAATGTTTGAAAGTCCTCTGTGGCATTAAACATCCATTTGTTTGCCTAAAGTATTATATTCACCTTTGCTGGGTAAAGTCTTATTTTTTATAATTCTAACTCCTTTGTCTTCCAGTATATCATGTTCCAAGCCCTCTGATCCATTTAATGTGGAAGCTGCTAAATTTTGTGATCCTGACTGTGGCTCCATGACATTTAAATCATTGTAACATTTTTTCCTTGGCCTGGGAGCTCTGAAATTTGTCTATAATATTCCTGGGGGTTTTCATTTTGGAAATCTCTTTCCAGAAGTGATAAGTGAATTCTTTCATTTTCTACTTTAACCTCTGGTTCTAGAATATAAGGACAATTTTTTCCTTAATAATTTCTTGAAACATGATGTCTAGGCTATTTTTTAGACTATTTAGACTTTTTCTCCTTTATCTACCTTCTCTTTTAGTTGTTTTTCTTCTCCTTTTTGCTTTTGACTTTGTTTTATTATTTCTTGATATCTCATGGACTCATTAGCTTTCACTTGTCCAATTCTAATTTTAAGGAATTATTTTCTTTAATGAAATTTTGTGCTTCTTTTTTTCATTTCATGTAGTTTTCTTTTTAAGGAGTTCTTTTCTTCAGTGAATTTTTATGCCTCTTTTAAAAAGCTGTTAATTCTTTTTTCATAATTTCCTTGTACCATCCTAATTTCTTTTCCCAGATAGTCCTTTATAACCTTTATGTCCTTCTTTAACTCTTCCTGGAATTCTTATTGGGCTTGTGTCCAATTAGCATTTTTCTTTGAGGCATTGTTTTCTTCTGAGTTTGTCTTTTGGTCTTCCCTGTCACCATAATAGCATTATATATCCAGGTTCGATTTTTTTGTTTGTTTTTTGGTGGTGGTGGTTGTCCTTGATCATTTTTCTAGCCAATTTCTTGATTTTGAACTTTATGTTAAAGTTCTGTTCTGCTCCCCTGAGTGTAGAGAGGTGCTGTGTCAAGCTCTTTCAAGCTGCTATTTTCAGAGCTACTTCTGGTGATCTGCAAGTTTTGTCTGCTTCCAATTTGGTATGATTTATGAAGAGTTTTGGTTCCTGATCTTCTGGTCTGTGCTCTTGTATTTACCCCAAAAGAGGCCCTCTTTTCCTGTAGTTGTAATTACTAGCGCTCTTGTCTGCCTTAGAGCTGTGTGACCAGGGCTCCTGCTCTCCTGTGACTGATCACCAGCACTCCTCTCTGCCCTAGAGCTGTGACCCAGAACTGCTTATGGGCAATTGAGTTCCCAATCAATGTAGGATGCATCCAGTGGTAGCAAAGAGTCCCTTGTAATAACTTTCTGATCAGTTGTCTATCCTTACTTTCTCTGAACTGAGAGGTCCTGAAACTGTCACAGCCACTTCCAAGATCTGCTACTGGTTCTGCCATTGTGTGTACTCTAGGTCAGCCCCCATTCTTGTGTCACACAGCTCTCCTACTGGCTTACTACATTGTCTTAGGTTGGAAAAAATGTCTCACCCCAACCTTTTGTTGACCTTGTTACTCCAAAATCAGACTTGAGGGTTAAAAAAAATTTTTGGAGGGAAATGTTGGGAAAATTTGACTGGGCTGCTGCCTGTAATATGCCATTTTGACTCTGCTAAAGAAAGTCTCTGCTGGTGGTCATTATGGATTTCGGATTTGTAATATTATTTTTATACTGTATGGTGTTTTCTTTTATGTACTCATTCTTTCAGCTTTAATTCATGAGTTGGAGCTTTATAATAGAGCCAGACTCTTCCCCAATTGCACTTTTGAATGGACAATTTTGATTAACCCTGCTTGGTTTTATGTATTGCTCTGTTTTCACCTCTTATCCTGCAGCCCCTGGATTTTTTGCTTTGAGCTCTACTTCCCATGGTAGACCTCCTTGGATATTTGGTGTTCAGAGGTTCTTGATCATTATTTGGTTTGGGGTGAACTTGTAGTTGGAGTAAGGATGTGGGATCCTGGAAGCCTGCCACTAGTTCAGGCAGCCAGTTTTCTTGGCCAGAATTACCCTTGGGAATCAGTCTTTAGGATATCTTAGGAAAGAAAAGATTCCAAAAGAAGTATTTACGAAGAAAAGGCAAGTGAGAGGATATCAACAAATTTTGACCTGTGGCTTACTTTCATTCATCTCTATAAAAGCTTTATGAGAATGAGCTTTATATTCCTCAAGGCTATTCTTCATGCAAATATGAAAAAGGAACAACTATGGATGATTTCCTCTTCAGTCTTGATCTTTAAAGTCATCTGATTGAGATGTATAAAGAATATAATATCTTGCACTGTAAGCAAGATGATGTAACAAAAATGTTTGGCAAAATCACAAAGCTCTACATGAGTATCAGCTATTTTCCATTGTTTATTAGTTGATTTTTTTTAAAAAAAGAATCTGACTCAGAATAAAATATTAATTAATAGGTTCTATTCAGTCCAAATATCTGCCAGATGTACATTATAGTTGTAAAAGTTAAATAGATTCAACTAAGGAAATACCTTTAACAATTCACCAAATATCAACAAAAAGTAAGATATAAAATGGGGAGTCATGTGTTCACCTATACTCTTCACCAGTGTACACCTAAAAAGATTCTCTTTGAATGTCCAGGTTCTCAAATTGCTCCTATTCACAGATTGCATTGTATTAAATGAATCAAACACTCAAGCACTACAAAATCTCCTCAGTAAAATCCATAGTAATGGAAAGACAATGTTCTTACTATCCACAGTAAAAAACTGAGTGAATAAAATTGGATATTGCCTTATTATATACAGATAGGCAGCCAATCAAATGGAGAAGAATGGGCTGGGTCATATTTAAAAACTGCTAGTTTTAGTGATCCCACACTTTTTATTCTTCTAAAATCCCATCTCTAATGCTCCAGTGAAGTTATATGGCCATGAATTATTGAAAGCCACAGTCTCCAGAGAAATATCATTGGAAATAACTTACAAGATGTGTAATGGTTAAAAATAGAGTATAGCACACCAATAACCATGACTTCTGGTATAAATGAACACATATATGAAGCAGAGTGGGGGAATCAGGATGTAGGGGAAAGACACTGAATTTGGAGTCAGAAATTTTGGGTTAGAATCTTGGCTTGGATACTTATTACTACCCTGGACATATTTCTTAGCCTGTTTTTACCTCAGTTTCTTAATTTGTCAAATGGGAATCATAGCACCAGCAGAGGTATCTTAGACTTAGATAGAGGGCCAGCCTTGGATTCAAGAAGACCTTTTGTTCAAGTTCCTTGGGCATGCACTAGGAGTGAGACTGCAGGCAAATCACTTAATCTTTCAGTGCTTCAGAAAACTCTATAAGACTATAAATTATAAATGAGGTTCCTTATATCAGTGAAGTCACAGCTCCAGAACAACTTGTATACCTCAAACAAGCAACAACAAAGAATATACACTAATGCCTAAGAGGACTGTTGTAAAGAAAATGTGCTAGATTCAAAGTGCTAGATAAATGTGAATTTTTATTATTATTACCATTGTTTATCAAGAATTAAAGACAAGTGAATAGTCAGTTCAGTGCATTTGTATCCCTGAGATGTTAAAACAAGAGAATGAGATGCCATAGTGAGCTAGAATCCTCTCTGGAGAATTTATGTAAAGATGGACAAGAATTAGAGAAAATGATACAAGATTAATGAAGTTTTGATCTGCACTAATGGAGGTAGTACTCATTCTAATGGAATTAGAGATCACCAAAGTATGAGTATCATATTCAGAAGTATCAGTAATATTAATTGACTTTCCTCATTTTATAGATATATAATTTATTACATATATAATATATTATGCATCCATTACATATAATATAGCAATAATTATGCCAAGTTTACTTCCCTTCTGTATAACAAGCATGTTTTTTAAAAGAAGTGAATTTATATGATAATGCATTATTTTGATGGTCCAAACGTACTGTTATTGTAGCACTTATTATATTTCAAGATCGTATACTAAGAACCTGTTGTATTACTAGTAAATGTTACTATTGTTTTCCTAATGTTAAATAATAAAAATTACTATATTCCAGATGATCTTAGCTATCGTTGGCTTCTAAATGAGTTTCCTATATTCATCACTATGGACAAACGAAGATATGTATCTCAGACCAATGGAAATCTATATATTGCAAATGTAGAAGCATCTGATAGAGGCAATTATTCATGCTTTGTATCAAGTCCTTCAATTACAAAGAGTGTATTCAGCAAATTTATCCCACTCATCCCTCTTTCTGACCGTAAGTATCTGTTTTGTTAATTTAAAAAGTATAAATGCACATGCACATAATATATATATATATATTTATGTATATATATATATATATATATATACATACATATAACAAGTACCCTAAACATTTGTTGGGGGTATGTTCATTTACATTTTTATTCATTTGGTTTTTGTTTTTAAATATTAATATAAATGATTATTTTCATTTTATTCTAAATCCTTTGGGTCTGACAGAAGTATGGTTAAAATGTTTTCTTTTAAATTATTCCATAAAGAGCAAAATTACAAATGAGGGTATTGAGGCTGGAGAGACTTGTCAGTGCTAAATCAGTAGCTCCCAAGGTCTGTTCCTGGCTTGCTGGGGCCTTCTCTGTGCTGATGAGGTCTACTTTGGACTGTGCTCCCCTTTCATCCTGGTGCAACAGACCTTTCCTGCCAACTTTCCAAGTTGTCTTGGGCTGGAAATTTGTTTCACTCTATCTTTTTGTGGATTCTGCTTCTCTAGAATTGGCTCAGAGTCATTTTTAAAGGCATTTGGAGGAATGTGGGGAGAGCTCAGGCAAGTCCCTGCCTTTACTTCGCCATCTCGGCACCACCTCTCCAAAAGACTTTTAATATCATCTCCCTAGGTAACAAGATGTGAAATATCCCATTCTCTTGATATTAATTTTTTAAAAATGTGCCCTTTTAAGTGGGTTTGTACCCCACGTGTTTATATTCTATTAGATTCTCAGATTTGGAAGAGCCCACAGAAGCCATTTAGTCCAAGCGATACCTGAAAAAAAATCTGTTTTTACAAGATAGCTGTAATTTAGTCATGTGGTCTCTGTTCATAAATTTGTGTTAAGTGGGGACTCATCAAAGCCTATTCTCCTTTTGGATGGCTCTAATCACTGGGAAGGATGAATTCTATTAGACAGAATCCTTATATCAAGCTTAAATCATCCCCTCTGGAATTTCTATTTCTGTCACTTAGGGCCACATTCGCCTAAGGGCCTGAGGTTCAATCTATTCACCTATAATATAAATATGTTGAATGAAATATTTTCTGAGGTCTCTTCCACTAACATTCTATGGGAATTTCAGCTTTATTATTTCTTTCAATCAGTCCTATTAATTTAAGTATTTGTCATTTGTACTACATGGAAAAATTTTGACATATCTAAAACACCAGCATTGCACATAGTTTTCCATTTTAAAGTTTGTCATGGAAGTTTATTGTAGGAATATATTCTACAAGATGAGTTCACTAGTTTATACTTTATTATGATTGTGGTAGAGTGGTATATAAGTGCTTCTAAATTAAATATTTTCTCAAAATTAACTATAAAAACTAAATCTGACTATACTAGTGTAGCAGCAAGCACGCCAATATCCCCAGGGTGACTGCCAACACAGGTTCTTAGATCTGCTTTTCAAAAGGAAAGCAACTCAAAATGGGTTAACAAGCTTACTTTAATCAAACAAACACACATTACCTAGTTCAGGGGAAAAAGGTCAGCACCCCAAACTTCAGAGTTACAGAACTTACAGATCAATCAGACAGGCTTCCAAACTGTCCAACCATTATATCAATACCAAATCACAGTTACCAGAGAGGGAAGCATCAGCATCTGGGTTTTCAAAGGGGGGGGGGTCTCAACAACGGCTTCCCAGAGTCTCATCTGGTCAAATCACACAACACTTCTCAAAGTGAGCCCCAAAGCAAAGCCTCTCAGAGTTTATATAGCCTTCTCCTGGCTCAGAGAATGTAACAACCTTCTGGACCCACTGCCCATTCAAAAAGTATCAAGGTGTGGGCTTTTCTGAAAAACAAGCCTCCCACCACTGGCTCCAGGTGCACTTAAGCTAGGGGCAGGGAAGATCTTTAAATTTGCATTTCCATTACAACTAGGAAAGTTCAACTGACAAGGAGCACCACTTAGGAGGTCATAAAGCATACATTAATATATGGGAATAAATTTATGTCTTGAGAGTTGACAGTTCTATATGTAGATGCAGTTGTATCTCTATTTCATCATCCAATAGATAATTTTGCATTTAAAACTATCAGCTCTTCCACTTATGACCTGCATGGCCTCAGAAAAACCACTTAACTTCTAGCTCAGTTCCTCATCTTTAAAATGAGAGAGTTGGGCATTGCTAATGTAATGCTTACTGGTCTTTTCTCCTTCCAACCAGCCAGGAGACAAAGGAAGTCCCTTGGGGAATTCTGCTGCCTGATATGACCCTGTGGGACCTCCATTGTCTCCAGGATGATGAACATACAGCAGCTATGGGGGAGCATAATGGCTTCCTTATATTATCCCCTGAATTGGGAGGAACTGAGGCAAAACAATAAGACTTTCTTATACACAATGGCTGCATATTATCTTGATTGCCCTACCCTAGCATACCATCTAACACAAAGGCAGGGAAGCCTGTGCTTGACTTTGCTCATGTGAACAAAGACTGGCCAGATGGCCAAAATGATTGCTCTTACTAATCGAGTGAAGGCTCCAAATTGGGGGGGAGGGGCAATTACCAGCCAAGTGGCAGTGTCTGCTCTCAGTTTGAGATCATTAAATGGACTGTGTGGGAGGAAAAACCCCTATCCAAATTTAATCAAAGACTCAGAGGCTTCTCAAGGCAGGAACAGAAAGCATTTATTCAATTCTTGCAAGAAAAGGGCGTTGCCTCCACCAAGATGGACTAGTGGAAGGAGGCAGGTTTCAGAAAGCAAAACATGGTTATATACCCTAATGCAGACAACCCCTCCCACTGATCTTGCCCTCATTGGTTGAGAGCTTGGCCTCCCAGTCTAGCGTGGCAATTTACCCAGATACAAGGAGCAAGGGAACAATCTTCAGCCAATGAAAATCTATGAAAGCATTTAATACCTTATGGCAGTAGGTGATGGCAGGGAGGAGTAAGTTTTAGTTTCAGTTTCCCAGAAAGTGAAACTTAGGCCTATCTGCAAAAGTAAAATTTAGGACTGCTTGCAGCAGAAGCCCAGCTTGAATTTAAAGCATTGTCTCCATTTTATGAAAATGCTTTCACTTAACTTCACTCAGGATTGTAATGAGAGTTGTTATCAATGTCATAAAAACTTTAGCACTGATCAGTTTAGGAAGAACCTCATCAACTGAATAATCTTTTTTCCCTCTTTGGTTCATGAATGACCTAGTCCTTTGTTTCTCCTCTCTACTGAGTTCAGTCTTTTTGCTCTTCTCAGATTGCCAGCAGTCCATGCCCAAGGGCCGGTCAAGATTTGTGGACTTTCTGTCCCAGGAGTCCCCCTACTTATCTCTAAAGTAGGGCTCTGTCTGGGTTAGAGGATGAATATGGATTCTTGGGAACACTGTCAATTCCCTGGCCCACAAACCCTCATGAGTTAACCAGATCACACACACCCCTGCTTTAGTCACCATGTACACAAGTTCTGAGAGGCATGTACAACACAAGACAATCTCAGGAGTGCCCCAGAACTCTGAATTTATTGAGCTTCAGATTGTCTGAGACTTGAATTTTTGCAGTTTGCTTTTTTGGGAGGGAAACGCCAGGTGAAAATTTCTCCCTTTTGTCTAGAGCTGAACAATTTATTTCTAATTATTTTATCAATTCCATGTTTTTCATCTCACCCTACAGAGAGGCTCGCCGTTATAGAGATGAACTTGTTATATTTTCTGTAACATGATTAAGGTCTTTGTGATTTGTATGGGCTTGTATCTGCCAGGTTGATTTAGGATGTGCACCTAAGCACGTGGTCCTTTGTTTTGGGTATAGTGGAGAATAAAATTAAAGCATGCCATAAAGAAATAAATATAAGAGAGCTTCACTAGATGGCCTGTAAGGTACTCTCTGGTTCTATATTTGTGATCCCATTATCCTTTCTTCTCTTTTTGTGCCTTCTGGTATCTATTCCCTCAGTTTGATCAGACAATATGAACCAGCCAATAAAATGATTCTTAAAAACTTGATCAAATATAGGTTATTTTTTGAGGCTTTTAAATAATTACATATTGTTCAAGAGTCTTAGGATATAGAACCATAGCAATGTATACAATTAATACACATTTCATAGCATTTCTAGTCCTTTTAAAGTCAAGAAATTAAGTGGGAAATGGTCAAGAGGTTGAATAATTCATACTTCTTTTGTATACTTTTCTTAATGTTAGGCACAACAAAGCTGTATCCTGCTGATATCAAAGTCCAGTTCAAGGACACATATGCACTGATGGGCCATAATGTAACATTAGAGTGTTTTGCCCTTGGAAAGTAAGTACAATTTTAAAAAATTAACATGTAGAGTAACTATGCTTTAGGAGCGAGAAGGAGGAAAGCAATTGAAACAATTTAGAGAATTCAGATCCATCATTTCTCATTGTGATGAAAACTATCACATAATTAAGTTAACAATCTAGGCTTTAGCATTTTGTCTTATTACCTTATTTTTCATATTTAAAAATTATTATTAATTTGTGATAGATCATTTGGGTTGCTGGACTGCAGTAATACTTTACTGCCACTGTAGAGGCTTTTCTTACCTGACTTTTAAGCAAATATATTTAGTATTTTCATTGGCCCTTCTATCCTTTTATCTTGCTTCACTGAAGGAATCCAAATTAAAAAAAATTAGGTTTCCTGTTCCACCAGTTTCCAGAGACATGGGGAATGCCACTGGTTTAGGCCCAAAAGGAAGAGAAAATGTTTTTGTCTTGCTTTAGCTATTAAATTTCTACAACTGTCTCACGCATTTTGTCCTTTCTATCCTTTATAAAGCCCTGTTCCTGAGATACGGTGGAGAAAAGTTCTGGAACCAATGCCAAGCACAGCTGAGATTAGTATGTCTGGGGCAGTTCTTAAGATTTTCAACATTCAGCTTGAAGATGAAGGAACTTATGAATGTGAAGCTGAGAACATCAGAGGAAAAGATAGACATCAGGCAAGAATTTATGTCCAAGGTAGGTAAAAATCTCATTTGATTTAAATGCAAAATATGTATATTTCTTATATTTAGAGAAACTTTCTATACTGAAGTTTTTTTTTTCAAATCTATAGTTTGATTAGTGTAGGAAACTTAGATTTTCTCAGTAGCTTCTTCTATGTAATTTACATTTTTGAACAATTGCTTTGGGACTCTAAAAGTTTATATTTTATGCACAGTCACACATCTAGGTATCTTTCAGGCCAGATTTAAACCCAGATCTTTCTAAATGTATCCATTAGGTCATATTGACTTTTTCTTTAAGATGAGCAGTTACCAAATACATCAGGTTGATACCATGCACATACTATTTTTTCAATTATTTAAATTCTTAAACTAATCCTGTGAAAAATTCTCATGAAATGAGTTACTAGTTGAATATGTTTGATAGGTATCTTCTAATACAGATGGATGTCAGATGTCACATTAGATCACCAAGATGCATTGTAGAATTTAATCAGCTTTGTTCACCACTTTTAGTGATGATCAGTTCCTTGACAAAGCTATCTTTACTCACCTATACTTGCTGTTCTCTGTCTTACTTGCCATTCACTGAGAATTCCTCTTCCTCCCCTTCTTCTCATCTTACATAAGAAATCCCCTACTGTCTCTTCCTTCACTCTTATATTGGATGAAGAGGTAGACCTTTTCCTTCCAAAGCCCAATGCCTCTATGAGTATGATGATCACAATTTCCTCCTCTCTCTATTTTCTTCAGTTTCTCTCTACTCTTCCCTTACCTGTCACCTGCAAACATATCCATGCCTCCCCTATCCTTAAAAACCAAAAACAAAGGGGGCAGAGCCAATACGGTAGAGTAAGAGCAGGGACTTGCCAGATCTCTTCCCCCAAACCCTCCAAATACCTGTAAAAGTGATTCTAAACAAATTTCAGAGCAGTAGAACCCACAAAAAGACAGAGTGAAACAAATTTCCAGCCCAAGACTACCTGGAAGGTCATCAGGAAAGATCTGTTGCACCAGGCTAAGAGAGGAGTGCCTGAGAGGGCAAGCCGCACCAACACAGACCAGACCCCAGCAAACCTGGAGCAGGCCTCAGGGGACTGAATCACTGACAGCTGTGGTAGTTTCCAGACTTCTTAATACACAAATGCCAAAGACACTTTGAAAATTTATCAAGAAAGGTCTATTGTACCTGGGTGAGAGAAGAGCACAATTGAGCCCTGGCTGTAGTATAGCCCCAGCCCCTGCAAACCAGGAACAGGACTTGGAAGTGATTGAATCAGCTGTGGCAGTGGCGGCAGTAGTAGCAGCAGCATCAGTGACTGTTTCCAGAGCTCACAGCCCACAGATAGTAAAGGGATGGAACAAATGTTTAGAAGGAGATTATAGGAGTTTCTTTGCTGGCACTGAGGCAGGACCCTCTTGCTTTGCCCATACTTGGATCTGGGTCACAGTCCTGGGTGGCACTCCTAAGGCAAGGAGGAGCACTGGCATTGCAGAGCTTGTGGCAGCAGTAGAGAGGGAATCCTCTTCACAGTTCCAGGGCAGAAAAGAATGCTTATGGTCATTCACAGACCAGAGCACGGATGAGGAGAGGAGTAAACACTTATCCTTATATCATATCACCTTGGAAGAACTGAAAACTTACAGGTTCCTAGAAGTATCTTTGAATACAGCTGCACAAAATCCTTGGGGCAGTATGTCCTTCACACTGGAAACAGAGCCATACTTTAACAAAGAGTTAAAAGGTCAAATAATAGACTGGGAAAATGAGTAAATAATGGAAAAAACTCACACCGTAGAATCTTACTTTGGCAAGAAGGAAGATCAAAACATGCACTCAGAAGAAGAAAACAAAGTCAAAGCTTCAAAGTCCAGAGCCCCCAAGAAAAATAGGTATTGGTCTCAGGCCATGGAAGAGCTCAAAAAGGATTTTAAAAATCAAGTGAGAGAATTAGAGGAAAAATTGGGAAAGGAAATGAGAGTGATACAAGAAAATAATGAAAAATGAGTCAACCACTTGCTAAAGAAGACTGTAAAAAATACTGAACAGAACAACACCTTAAAAAAACAGACTAGACAAAATGGCAAAAGAGATGCAAAAAGCCAGTGAAGAGAAGAATGCCTTAAAAATCAGAACTGGCCAAATGGAAAAGGAGGCCTAAAAGCTCACTGAACAAAATAATTCCTTAAAAATTAGAAAGGGGCAAATGGAAGCTAATGACTCTATGAGAAGTTAAGAAATTATAAAACAAAAATTAGAATACAATGTGAAATATCTCAATGGAAAATCAAGTGACCTGGAAATCAGTTCCAGGAGAGAGTTAAAAATTATTGGACTACCTGAAGGCCACAATAAAAAAAGAGCTTAGACATCATCTTTCAAGAAATTATCAAGGAAAATTGCCCTGATATTCTTAAATAGAAATTGAAAAAATCCACCAATCACCTCCTGAAAGAGATCCCAAAATGAAAACTCTCAGGAATATTATAGCCAAATTTCAATGTTCCCAGGTCAAGGAGAAAATATTGCAAGCAACTGGAAAAAAACCAGTTCAAGTATCATGGAGCCACAGTCAGGATAACACAAGATTTTGCAGCTTCTACATTAAGGGATTGGAATATGATACTCTGGAAATCAAAGGAGCCAGGATGACAACTAAGAATTACCTACCCATCAAAACTGAGTATAATCTATGCGGGGGGAAAATAGATATTCAGTGAGATTGTGGGATTTTAAGCATTCTTGATAAAGGACCAGAGCTAAATAGAAAATTTGACTTTCCAGAGCAAGACTCAAGAGAAGCATAAAAGGTAAACAGCAAAGAGAAATCATAGGGTTGTTAAAGTTGAACAGTTTACCTTCCTACATGGAAAGATGATTATTTGTAACTGATGAGAACTTTCTCATTATTAGGGTAGTTGGAGGGAACATATACACACACACACAGAGGACACAGGGTCAGTTGAATATGAAGGGATCATAGCTAAAAAATAAATTTAGGGAGTGAGAGAGGAATGTATTAGGAGAAGGAGAAATGGAGAGGTAGAATGGGGGTAAATTCTCTTATATAGAAGAGGCAAGAAAAAACTTTTGCAGTGGAGGGGAAGAGGGAGGAGGTGAAAGGAAATGAGTGAACCTCACTGTCTTCAGAATTGGGTTAAGGGGGTAGTAATATACACACTCAATTAGGCATGGAAATCTATCTTACCCTATAGGAAAGTAGAGGCTAAGGGGATAAGAGAGGGGGGATGGTGTAATACAAAGACAGCAGATTGGGGAAGGAGGTAATCAGAAGAAAACACTTTTGAGGAGGGACAGATTGAAAGGAGAGAGAGAATAGAGTAAATGGTGGGGGAGTGGAATAGGATGAAGGGTCTTTCACAACATGATTTATGGAAGTGTTTTGCATGACTACATATCAATCTAGTTGCTTGCCTTCTCAATGAGGGTACATGAGGAGGGAGGAAGGGTGAGAATTTGGAGCTCAGAATTTTAAAAACAAATGTTAAAAAATTTTTACATGCAAATGGGAAGTAAGATATGCAGGCAGTGGTTTACAGGAAAATAGAAGGGGAAGGGGATAAGAGAAGGGCAGGGAGGTGATAGAAGAGAGGGCAGATTGGGGGAAGCAGAACTCAGATGCAAAACATTTTTGAGGAGGGACAGGGTGAAAGGAAAGAGAGAATAGAATAAATGGGGGTGGGGAAATAGGATGAAGGAAAATACAGTTAGCAATTGTAACTGTGAAAAAAAATTGAAGCTCATTTTTTCTGATAAAAGCCTCATTTCTTTAACATAGAGAACAGTGTCAAATTTAAAAGAATAAAAGCCATTCCCCAATTGAAAAATGATCAAAAGATATAATCAGTTTTCAGGTGAAGTATTTAAAACTATCTTTAGCCATATGAAAAAATATTCTAACTCTATTGATCTATTAAAATGCAAGATAAAACAATTCTGAGGTACTATCTCATACCTGTTAGATTAGATAATTTGACAGAAAAGATAAATGACAAATGTTGAAGGGGATGTGGGAAAAATGAGACATTAATGTACTGTTGTCAGAGTTGTGAATTGATTAAACCATTATAGAGAGCAATTTGGAACTTTGCCCAAAGGGCTATAAAACCATGCTTATCCTTTGACCTAGCAATACCACTACTAGGTCTGTATCCCAAAAGAGATAAACAAAAAGAAAAAGTACCTATATGTACAAAAATATTTATAGCAACTCTTTTCTGGGGGTAAAGAATTGGAAATTGAGGGAATGCACATCCATTGGGGAATGGCTGAATAAGTTGTGGTCTGTATTTGTGATGGAATCCTATTGTACTTTAAGAAATGATCAGCAAGATACTCTGAGAAAAGCCTAGAAAGATTTACTCGAGGAGTTAATGCAAAGTGAAATGTAATGGGTACAAAGTAACCCCAGTATTATAGGATGATCAGCTGTGAATGAATGACTTAGTATTCTCAGCAATACAATGATTCATGACAACATTGAAGGATTTAGGATGAAAAATGCTATCCATCCCCAGAGAAAGAACTGATGAGGTCTGAATACAGATTGAACCACCTTTGGGTTTTTTTGTTTTTTTTACTGTCTTTATTTATTTATTTAGTTTGCCTTTTGGAGGGCAATTGGGGTTAAGCAACTTGCCCAAGGTCACACAGCTAGGTTTTTTCATTTGTCTGTGCGTTAAGTGTCTGAGGCCAGATCTGAACTCAGGTCCTTCTGACTCCAGGGCCAACGCTCTACTCACTGCGCCACCTAGCCGCCCCAACTGTCTTTATTTTTATTGAGTTTTTCCATGTCTATGTTTTCTTTTGCAACATGACTATTATGGCTATGTTTTACATGACTTACAAATATAACCTATATGGAATTGCTTGCCTTCTCAATAAAGGGGGAGAGGAAGGAAGGGAGAGAATTTGGAACTCAAAGATTTAAAAATAAATGTTAAAATTTTTGTTTACATGTAACTGGGGAAAAATTAAATACTAAATAAATACCAAAAAAAAAAAACCAAGAACAAAGCCCTTCATTAACTTTCTCATCCACTTCATAGTTAAACAACTTCAGAAAGTCATTTACAATTGGTACTTTCACTTCTCTTCTCTCTTTTTCCCAACTCTAAAGTCTGGTTTCTGCTCTCATAATTAAACTGAAACTGCTCTCTCCAAAGTAGCCTCTTAATTGTCAGATACAATGACCTTTTGTCAATTCTTGTCCTCTATGACTCTCTGCAGCTTCTGACAGTTTTGATCATCTTCTCCTGGATAGTCTCTACTAATGATATTTTTGTAACACTGATCACTCTGGGTTCTCCTCCTATTTGTCAGATACCTTCTCAGTATCCTTTGCTGGTTCTTCATCCAGATTGTGGGTGTACTTCAAGAAAACTTTGTCCTTAATATGGAAGTGTTTTACATAATTGCACATAACCTATATTAGATTTCTTACTGTCTCAGGGAGGAAGGGAGGGAAAGATAGAATTTGGAACTCATAACTTAAAAAAAGCACCAAATGTTAAAAAATTATTTCAACATATATTAAGGGAAAAATAAAATATTATTTTAAATGAAAACTGGATTCTCTTTTCTTTTTTTTTTTCGTTGTCTCACTTGGTGACCTCCTCAGTTCTTATGGATTCAAATATCACTATTGATTCCCAGATCTATATATCAAGCCCTAATTCTCTTTCCTGAGCTCTAATCATGCCTTTTGGAAATCTTGAACTAATATCCCATAGGCATTTGAAACTTAACATGTCCAAAGAGAACCCATTTTCTTTCCCTCATAATCTTTCCCTTTTGCAAGTTTCCACATTGCCTTCTATTTTTTATTCTTTTGGATCTGTTTTATAATATCTTGATTTTTCATAAAGTCATTAGCTTCTATTTGCTCCAATCTCATTTTGAAGGAATTATTTTCTTCAGCAAGATTTCGAAACTCTTTTTCCATTTGGCCAATTTTGCTTTTTAAGGCATTCTCCTCATTGGCTCTTTTGCTATTTGAATTAGTCTATTTTTAAGGTGTTATTTTCTTCAGTATTTTTTGGGTCTCCTTTAGCAAGCTGATGACTTGTTTTTCATGATTTTCTTGCAGCACTCTTATTTCTCTTCCCAATTCTCCCTCTGCTTCTCTTACTTGATTTTCAAAATCCTTCTTGAGCTCCTCCATGGCCTGCAACCAATTCATATTTTTCTTGGAGGCTTTTGATGCAGGAGTTTTGACTTTGTTGTCTTCTTTTGGTTCTATGTTTTGATCCTCTTTGTCACAAAAAAAAATTCTGTAGTCTGACTTCTCTTCCTCTTGTTTGCACATCTTGCCAGCCGAATACTTGACTTTTGAGCTCTTTGCCACAAGTAGAACTCTGCTTCCAGAGCAGAGTGTGCTATGACCCAAATTTCTGGGGTTTTGCACAGCTATTGTCAGATCTTCTTCTAGGCACCTGTCTCAGAACTCTGAGGAGGACTACGTCTCCACAGCCTCAACAAGCTCTGCCATGCTAGTGTTCCTCATCCCAGGACTCCTACCCAAGACTGCAACCCAGATCTAAGCAGGGCAAAGCAAGAGAATCCTGCCTCAGTGCCAGCAAAGAGATTCCTGTAATTGCTCTCTGGTCAGTTACTTGATCTGCCCACCATCTGTGGACCTAGAGCTCAGGAAGCAGCTGCTGTGGCTGCAGCCACAGCCACTGCCACCTCTGCCATGCTGAGGGCAGGGCCAGACCACCCTGTTCTCTCACCCAGTTCTAACAGAGTTTCCCCACTGACTTTCCACTTTCTTTTTGGCATTTACTGGTTGAGAATCACAGCTGCTAATGATTTGATCGCCTGAGGTCTGCTCTGGCTGGTCTGTGCTGGTGTGGCCCATGCAGGATTGTACTTCATTCCCAGTCAGGTGTGATGGACCCTTTCTATCAGTTTGCCATGCTGTCCTGAGGTGGAGACATGTTTCATTCTATCATTTTGTGGGTTCTGTAGCTCTAAAATTTGTTTATGGCCATTTTTTACAGGCATTTGAGGTAATTGGGGATGAGATCAAGTAAGTTTCTGCTTTTACTCAGTCATCTTGGCTCTGCCCCCTCCCAAATTTCTGTATTACTGTGGAGCACACCACTATCTTTCCAGTATTGTGGTTTACATCAATGTTATTCTTCCTTCTGTACTTATTTTTTTTTCACTCTCTCCCCACATATCCAATCTATTGCCAAATCTTATTGCTTATATTTTTATAGCTTGTCCTGCTTCTCTACACAATCTTAGTTCAGGCCCTCACCACTTTTTGACTAGATTATTGCAATAACTTTTTCCTTGTGTCTCTCTTCCACTCCACTCCATCCTCAATTTAGTTGTGAAGGTAATTTTTTCTGAATGATAGGTCTGACTTTATTATGCCACCCTCTGTTCCTCTTCCCTTGAGCTCCAGTGACCCATTATTTCCTCCAGGATAAAATATGAAGTTATGTGATATTTAAAACTCTCCATTAACATACTTTATTTTTCTTCACTCATTCTATGTTACAGCCACATTGGCCTACTTGTAGTGCTTTAAACTCAATATTCCATTTCCTTTTTCTGTACTTTTACACTGGCTATACTCATTCCTGAAATTTTCTTTCCTTCACCTCTGTCTCTTGGTTTCCCTGGCTTCCTTCAAGGCTCAGATCAAGGTTCACTTCCTATAGTAAGGCTTCCCCAAACCCTCTCCCCACAATGGCTATTACCCTTTCAAATTACCTTCTATCCACTCCATATATTTTGCATGCATCTAATTACTTAACATATTGTCTCTTATTATAATGTATGCTCCTTTAAAGCAGGTACTGTTTTTTTTACCTTTCTTTGGATCTCTGTTGGTTATTACAGTGCCTGACACATAATAAGCACTTAGTAATGCTTGTTGACTAACTCTAATGCTTGTTGACTACTCTACTCTTGTAAATCATTTGTAGAACACTTGTAAATCACCAAGTTGAATTCTATGACTTACTTCTCAAGTACATCCTACCTCTCACTCATACAATGAGAACATCTTTGTCCTCTTTTTGAATTGCCTCAACTAATTTCCCCTTTCTTCTAGCACAAGAGATTAAATAATGTTAGACTTTTCATGAGACATTATTGAGTTTGAAGGCTCAATACTCATGATATTAACTATTGCTACTTACTTATAATATTCTATACAAATTGTATATATAGTCAAAGTTCTCAGGCATTGAGTCTCAGATTTTTACTTAGAGTATCATGCTAATAGGGCATCTAGGTGTCACAGTGAATAGAGTGTCAGACCTGAAGTCAGAAAGACTAATTTTCCTTAGTTCAAATCTGGCCTATTACACTAACTAGCTGTGTGACCCTGGGCAAGACGTTTTGCCTTATTTCCATAACTGTAAAATTATCCAGAGAAGGAAATAGCAAACCACTCTGATATCTTTACCAAGAAAATCTCAAATAGGGTCATAAAGAATCAGACATGACTGAAACAAGTGAACAGCAGCTTTAAATAGGTATTGGGAATACAGATACAAGTAAAAGAGAGACAATTCCTGCCCTTAACAAGCTTATATTCTAATGACAGAAGACAACACAAAACAAGAAGCTGAAAAGGGGGGTAAATGAAAATAAAGTTAGCATTCCAAGCTCAACATGTCCAAAACTGAACACATTATCTTTCCCCTAAACCTTGTCCCTTTTCTTCCTATTACTTTCAAGGACACCACCATCCTCCCAAGTGTCCAGTGCACACTATTAGTCATCCTCAACCCTTCCCCTATTTCTCCCATTCATATCCAATCTGTATATAGCTGGCCAAGTTCACCTTTACTACATCTCTCAAATATATTTCCTTCTCTCCTTTGATAGTATCAATCTGACTATTGCAATAGTTTGCCAGTGGGGAGATCATAGCTTTTAGCTTTTAAATAGCTTTTAGCTTAGCTTTTAGATACCCAAAAAATCTCCATCCTTTTGTGTTTGATTCCTTATGCTGATACATGGTGATCAGTTTCTTACAAACATAGGCATCCTTCTGTTGTCAAATGCATTTGACTTGTGTGGCCATTTAGTCCACATTTATAAACAACAAAAACAGTTCTGATTATACTGCTAGTGGTATTCATGAATCAGATTGTTGTGACCTTTGTTCCCATTGTCCTTTGTCTTTCCCAGTATAATAATCTAATCCCAGTCCATAATCTAATCTTTTAACAGGTTTTCTATAGGCTCCTTTATTTAAATCTGCATGATTAGTGGAGGTCTTCTGTTTTGCTTCTTTGGCTTACAAATGAGAAAGTCTTCTAGACAAATTGAGTTTTCCTAATTTGGGCTACCTGGTATACTATTCAGCTCCACTACTTTTCCTTTTCCTACTAATTGCCCATAAGCTAAATGCTTATTTTTTCGATATAGCAATTGTTAAATATGTCTTTAGTTCAAGCCATCCTTGTAGTTCTCAGTCCATTTTGACCATTCTGATAATTTCTGTCCTCCCACAATGTACCATTCTTTTTTTAAACAAGACTCAAGAGGCTATTCACTCACAACAAATTAGGAGTGTGATTTTTCTTCATGCCAAATGGTATTTCAGAAATTAGAAATGTCATTTCAACACTTACTATAGGTCCAAAGTACTAGTCATGTTTTTCAGCCCAATCACACAACTTATAGGGACGGTGACAAGCAGGACTGTGGGTGATCATTGGAGGGAAAGGGAGAAAAAAATCTAAGAAGAAATCTGTGTAGAGCAATTATGAGGTGTGGGTGTGTGACCCAGTGTCTTTTAAGTATACTCAAGAATAACCATACCAACTCCCACCTCTCTGCTGCTGGCTTGTAAATTTATTTTTTCTCTCTGGGTTCAAAGATAGTGTAATAAAACGTCCACAGTCTTATCAATAAATAGCCCAAACTACAAAAACTTTCTCTAATTAAATTGGCACTCACCCTAAAATAATCCTGCAAACAGTTTACTGTAAGGAATTGCTATCATTCTGGGAAGGTCATCCAAAATTTTTGTGATCCTGAGGAGATGTAGCAGTCTCCATAATCCCTTAGTTTCAGACACATGAGTCTAGAGTCCATTGAAAGGGAGGAAAAGCATGATGAAATATGGTCACTTTGTACTGTAATATGTAACATTAGATTATTATGCCTAACCCAGGGCAGTACAATTCTATTCATCTGTGATTTTTGTTTTATTCCAATGAAAATAATATTGTCTGTTTCCCTAAAATGAAAAAAAAGTTGTTTAAAATGGTAGAAAAGTTTTGCTTAATGATAGCTGTTACATTTCGTATTTATGATATTGTCTTTATTCTTTAGCATTTCCTGAATGGGTAGAACATATCAATGATACAGAGGCAGATATAGGCAGTGATCTATACTGGCCTTGTGTGGCTACAGGCAAACCTATCCCTACAATCAGATGGTTGAGAAATGGATATGCGGTAGGTCACATATTTTTTGTTACTTTTAAAAAATTGTTCATGTAGTTTCAGATTAGTCCTATGGTGACATATGCCTGCACCCTATATTGTAAATAAATGTGAAAACAGAAAACCAGTGATAGAGTGTTAAGTATCTCCTTTATGATTTTAACTTAAACTAATTCTAGTCATTTTACACCCCCCTTTTTTTTTGCTTTTTGGAGGGGAGAAGGCAGGGCAGTTGGGGTTAAGTGACTTGCCCAAGGTCATGTGACTAGTAAGTGTTAAGTGTCTGAGGCTGGATTTGAACTCAAGTGCTCCTGACTCCAGGGCTGGTGCTCTATTCACTAGCTGCCCCCTTACCTCCCTCTTCCTTTCTCTCCTTTTTTCCTTTGTTCCATTTTCCCCCTCTTCCTATTCATCCATTTCTTCTACCTGATAGTCCTCCCTATTCCTTGCAAGTTTTCCTGATCCCACAGAAACAATGATAAGAGGGAAACTTTTACCAGTAAATAGTCTTAGTCCTGGAGAGAGGTATCAACAATGGAATCCTCTACTACCTTTCAGCTGTAACCTTTCAGCTGGGCCAAAGGGGGGAAAATGGTATACTAAGAATTCAGTAGGAAGAACAGTACAAGAATAAGGCCATGGTAAGTGGGTCTTACTTCCCCATGACGTAAATATCCTGATCCACTTTGAGTTATCTAATAGTAGGGACAGTGTAAATAATAATAATTGTTATTATAAATAGCTCAGATAGACATAATTCTCTACATTTTACAAAATTCTTCTTTCACACAACTCTCATGAGATAAACAGTGTGGTTTTCATCCCCATTTAACTGAAGAGTCATGTGTCCATTACGCAGGTTACCAAGGTCTTCAGTCTGCAATTTCAGGTGTTCTTCCTATTATTTCATTTGCAGGAATTACTGAGTCCAAACCTGTGTAAAATAGTTTCTATAAAATATTATCAAGAATATTTCTTTTATTTTTGTTTTTTTTTTCAGTACCATAAAGGTGAGCTGAGACTGTATGGGTTGACCTTTGATAATGCTGGAATGTACCAATGCATAGCTGAAAATGCCCATGGAGCAATATATGCAAATGCTGAGCTCAAGATTCTGGGTAAATATAATTTCAAATTTTTATTTTAACTTGTAACCAGGGGACTCTAGGTTCAAATGATCTGCTCATCACTTTTATGCATGTTCATATTTATTGTTTGACCAGTCATATGTTCACTCTGATTCCACATGTTATTTTACAATCCTTGTTTTGTTTTACATTTCCAAATTTTAAAATCAGGCCAATTGTCAAAATGTTGATCATCATGTGATGAATGAATCTTAACAGCAATAACTATTCATAAAGAATACTTCTTTAGATATAATTGGGATTATGATCTTCATCAGTAGAGAACACAAACAAGTCAAGGAAACCAGCTTTTGTTAAGTGTATACTCTCCACCAGGCATTGTAGTAAGCACTAGGGAAACAAAGAAAACCAAAAGTAATTGTTGCCCTCAAGGAGATCACATTTTAATGGGGATACAACATGCAAATAGTTATGTACATACCAGGTATTCACAGAATAAATTGTATCCCAGGATAAAATTCCCTCGGAGGGAAGGCACTAGCACTAGTCAGTGCTCAAAGAGGACTGACATGACATCACTATGTCAGGGTAAAGGTCAGACCACTTAGGGGGACAGAGAAAGCTTCTTGCATAAAGTGCATTTTTGATGATATTTGAGGAAGCCAGCAGGAGGAGCCAAGGAAAGAAAGTGTTGTAGACATGATAGCCATTGAAAAGTCATGTTTTTTTTGCTGGGAACAGCAAAGCAGTCAATGTTTCTAGATAACGAAGTATGGGAAAAAGAGTAAAATATAAGAACACTGAAAAGGTAGGAAGGGACTGAGATGTGAAGGGCTTTAAATATCCAACAGACGATTTTAAAATTGATCCTGGATACAATACAAAGCCCCTCAAGTTTATTGAGTGGGGTGGTATGGTAACATGATCAGACCTATACTTTAGGAAGATCATTTTGACAGCTGATTGGAAGATGGACTGGAGTGGGGAAAGATGAGGAAGAGAGACCAACAAGAAGGCTTTATTGCAATTGTCTAGGTATGAGGTGATGAAGGCTTGCACCAAGGTGTGACAGTGTAAGAGGCAAGGAAGGCATTTGCATATGAGATATTATAAAAATAGAATAAGCAGGACTTGTCAACACATTAAATATGAGGAATAAAAGAGCAAGAGGAGTTGAGGATGATACCTAGGTTTGAGTTTGAATGACTAGGGGGATAGTGGCACCCTCTGTAGTAAAAGTGAAGTTTGGAAGAGGGGAGAGTTTTAGGGGAATGAGTTCACTTCTGAATGTGCTGAGTTTAAGATATCTCAGGATATCCAGTTCAAGATGTCCAAAAGCTAATTGGAGATATGAGACTGGAGAGAAGTTAGAGCAGGATAAATATTTCTTGAAAATCATCTGCAGGGAGACGGTAATTGAATCCATAGGAGTTGATAAGATCACAAGTGACATGGTATGACTGGAGAAGAGAAAAAGGCCTAGGCCAAAGCCTTGGGTAGGTGTAACCTGAATGATTGGTTATTATCCTTTGTGCTCAAAGAGGACTGACATGACATCACTATGTCAGGGTCAAGGTCAGACCAATATGAACTTGGAAGGCTCTACCACAGATTAAGTGCAAATAGTCCATATGAACATTTGGAATGGAGATGTCTCCAAATTTGCCTGTTTTATGTTCTTTTGAACTACTACAGTTCTCCTTCACAATGCCTTCTTTGGTGCAGGCATGTCATGCTAGAACAGGGCAATGTCTCCCATGTCTCCCAAACAATGCCAAACTTCTTCACAGACACCTTGAGAATCTCATTTTATCGCTTCTTCTGATTTCCATTCTGTGCGAGTACTTGCCTCATGTCTTTTTGAACATTTAACATTAAAAAAAATGTGACCAACCCATCAGAGTGTGGTCTCTGTAGTGGAGTTTGAATGCTTGGCAGTTCAGCTCAGTATCCTGTATCTTATCTTGCCAGATGATCTTCAGAATCTTTCTAAGGTAATTCAATTTCCTGGCATGGCACTTGTGTGCTGTGCAGGTTTCACAGGCATACAACAATAGTTCTATAGACCTTCAGTTTGGTAGGCAGTCCAAAACCTCTTTTCTCCCACACTTTCCTTTGGAGACTTCTAAACATTCAGCTAGCTCTAGCAACTCATGCATCAACCTCATCATCTATATGTACGTCTTTGGACAGTATACTGCCAAGGTAAGTAAGCTTATCCACAGCATTCATAATTTCTCCATTTCCTATAATTGATGGTTCCACACGTGGATGGTTCAGTGCTAGCTGATAGAGAAGCTCAGTTTTCTTGTTAATCGTCAGGCCAAAATTAGCACAAGTGGCAGATAATCAGCCCATATTCTATTGCATCTCAGTTTCAGAGACTTTATTGAATGCACAATCATCTTTGAACAAAAAGTCACACAGTTCTTCTTCCACTTTAGTCTTGGCTTGTAGACTTTTCAAGTTAATGTATCATCAGTGCAGTAGCTGACCTTGATGCCATTTTCATCCTGGTTGAAAGTGTCTGACAATATCACTGAAAAACATCATGCTAAAAAACATGGGAGCAAGCGCACAGCCCTGTTTCATTTCATTGGCACTGGAAAAGCACAAAGGCATTGTCCATTATCCAGAACCTATGCAAACTTGCCATCATGGAATGGACATACAATACTGATGAACTTCTCTGGGCAAACAAATTATGCCAAGCCCTCATAACTGAAAGTATCAAAGTCCTTGGTCAGATCAACTAACATAGTGTACAGACTTCTGTTCTGCTCCTGGCATTTCTCCTAGAGTTGTTCAGAGTAGCAAGCACCATATCAGCCCTTTCTGAAGCCACACTAGCTCTCAAGTAGATAACCATTTTCCAGGTGAAGGATCAACCTGTTAAGGAGTAATCTGGCAAGAATCTTGTTGGCAATAATGAAGAGAGAGACACCCCCATCACACCCTGTTATTGTCATGGGACAACCCATTTCCTTTTCCTTCTTAGAGATGGAGAGTGGAGACATCCTTGAACTCCTGGGGAGAAATGTCTCTTGCCATAAAACTCAGAAGATTTCAGTCACTTTTTGTATGATCAACCCCCTATCTTGCAAATTATTACTATCTTGTAAATATCAGTTGGAATAGAATCAGTACCAGGCAGTTTGCCACATGAGAGGAGCCTGATGGCATTCAAACCTCTTCTTCAGTTGGAAGTTCAGCTGGAGAGGGATTGACTTGAACCAGAGGTAAACAGTCAATGGCTTCAGCATTGGCGTATTGTTCTGTAGAGAATGCTATGAAAGTGTTCAGCCCATTTCTCCAGGATCACATTCCTATGATCTATGTGGCTCCAACAGTACTGAGTAGTTGAGATGCTCTATAGGTCTTTGGCCCATATATAGCCTTCAGGGCATCTTAAAAGTGCTTTGGATTGCTATTATAAGCACCCTGATATATATCAGTGACCTGATTAGATATCTAGTGGAGACTGAAAAGGAAAAATCAGCCAAGGAGCAGGAGAATCAGGTGAGAGAAGTTTTCACAAAAATCCTGGAGAGAAGGAATTATTAAGGAGAAATTGCCTAGATTTCAAAAGGGATAAGAATTGAGGAGAGGCCAATAGATTAACCAATTAAGAAATTATTGGCAGCTGCGGAGTTTTAGTTGAATTATGACATCAGAATCCAAACTTTAGAGAGTTTACAAAAGAATAAAAGGAGAAGTAGAGGCATAATTGTAGATAACTTTCACAAGGAGTTTAGCCACAAAAGAGAGGAGATACAGGATGATAGCAAGCAGGGATGGATGGATCAAATGAGGCAAACTGATGAAATTATGCATCTCTGATGCAGCAAAATAAGACTCATGAAGTTCACAATAAAATTGTACATTATAAATTTGGTTGAGCATTTTTGAAATAAAGGGAGACAAAAAATAGGTCTTTAAAATATTTTTATGTTGGAAAATTCTAGCTAATAAAGTTAAAAGTTTTCTGGTTTATTACTAGTTAACAGAAAAAATTTGAAAAAAATTTAAGTTGATCATCACACAGTGTTGCTGTTACTGTATCATTAAAACTTCTCTAAAAGATTTGGAACCCTGTATAGTTGATTCGTCTAGAGACAAACTTTTGTGTGAAATTTAACATAGAGATAAATTGAGGCATCTCTGTGCAAGATAAGTTTATTTATAGGGTGACAAACTTATTAGTAAAGAATGGGTGGGTCAATGGCTCTGCCTATAACTCATTTTTCATAAGCAAAGAACAAAAAACAGAACAGAAATAATATTATTGATTAGTATCACAAGGATGAGTGATCATTATTGGTTACATCAAAAAGGTGGACATAGCCCACATATACAACAGAGATAATCTCTATCTCTAAGGAATGCTTTTTTGAATTTTATGGATCCCACATGCATCCTGAAGTTAGTAATAGGAACTCACATATATAGACTCCCTGGCTCCTGGGGATTAGGTAAGACTACCTTATTTGCTAAAGATGATACAAGATCAGTTAGTTCTCAAAGACAGCTTTTCAAGAAGAACACACAAACCTTGCAGGAAATGCTGAGGTAATGTTTGATGAGAGTATTAAGAACAGGTTTTCTTTAACTAATAGTAATTATGGAAAAACTTAGGCCTTAAATATGTCTCCAAAGAGAAAATTGAATTTTTGCAGATATGAACTTCTTCACACACACACACACACAGAAGAGACTTTAGGTTTGTTACAGAATATAATTACAGAATAAAATCTCTTAGGGAGTAAAATAAAAATTTAAATACAAGATCAAGAATTAATTCTATGCAAACAAAAGATTTGTTGAATTTTGTATCCAGCTGAATTTTTGTATCCAAGTTTCCAAAAGACTATTGTCTCTAAGAATAAAAGATCTAGTGATACTTATAAAGTAAGATTTTTGAAGCATTTAAGTTAGATCTATTTTTAATGTAAGTGGTATTTTTTCCAATTATATGTAAAAACAATTTTCACCTTTCATTTTTTATGAAATTTTGAGTTCCAAAATTTTCTCCCTGCCTCCTTTCCTAAGATGGCAAGCAATCTGATATAGATTTTATATGTGTAGTTATGTAAAATGGATTTCCACAGTAGTCATGTTGTGAAAGAAGAAACAGAATAAAAGGGGAAAACCATGATAAACAAGAAAAAAAAACCAAAAGTGAAATAGTATTCTTTGATCTGCATTCAGACTCCATAGTTCTTTCTCTGGATGGAGATAGCAATTTCCATCATGGGTCTTTTGAATTTGTCTTGGATCATTGGATTTCTGAGAAGAACTAAGTCATTCATAGTTGATCATCACACAGTATTGCTGTTACTGTGTACAATATTTAACTGGTTCTGCTCACTTTACTCAGCATCGATTTGTGTAAGTCTTTCCAGGTTTTTCTGAATTCTGCTTGCTCATCATTTCTTATAACACGATAGTATTCTATTACATTCATATGCCACAACTTGTTGAGCCATTCCCTAATTAATGGGTATCCCTTCTATTTCCAATTCTTGGCCACCACAAAAAAGAATTGCTATAAATATTTTTAGTATGTTGATCCTTCCCCTTTTTTATTATCTCTTTAGCATACAGATTTAGTAGTGGTATTGCTGAATCAAAGGGTATACACAATTTGATTGCCTTTGGGCATAGTTCCAAATTTCTCTCAAGAATAGTTGAATCTGTTCATAACTCCACCAACAAAGCATTAGTGTCTCAATTTTCCCACATCTGCTGCAGCATTCATAAATTTTCCTTTCTTTCATATTAGTTAATCTGATAGGTGTATAGAATTGTTTTAATTTGCATTTCTCTAATCAATAGTGATTTGGAACATTTTTTCATATGACTAGAGATAATTTTGATTTTTCATCTGAAAACTGCCTGTTCATATCCTCTGATCATTTATTAACTGTAGAATGACTTGTATTCTTATAAATTTGGCTCAGTTCTCTATCTATTTGAGGCCTTTATCAGAGATACTTGCTGTAAAAAACTGTTTTCCAGCTTTCTATTTTCCTTCTAATTTTGTTGCATTGGTTTTGTTCAATATAACAACAATTATACATTTTGCATTTTGTAATTCTTTCTATGACTTATTTATTTATAAATTCTTCCCTTCTCCATAGATAAGACAGATAAATTATTCCTTGCTTTCCTGTTTTGCTTATGGTATCAACCTTTATCATATACCTCTTTTGACCTTATCTTGGTATAGGGTGTGAGATACTGGTCTCTACCTAGTTTCTACCATACTATTTTATAGTTTTCCCTGGAGTTTTTATCAAACATTGAGTTCTTTTCACAGAAACTAGAGTCTCTGGGTTTATAAAGCAGTAGATTACTGTAGTCATTGACTACTGTGTCTTGTATACCTAATGTATTCCACTGATCTACCAGTCTATTCTTAGCCAGTAACAAAAATTTTGATGATTTAATTAATTTTTGTATTATATATTATATTATAGATATTAAATGAAGTTGTATTATAAAGTTGTATTATAAATATTATATATTAGATCTGGTACAGCGAGGCCACCTTCCTTTGCAATTTTTTTCGTTAATTCGCTTGATAGTCCTGAACTTTTATTCTAATAGGTAAATTGTTTTATTTTTTTGTCTAGATGTATAAAATAATTTTTGGTAGTTTATTGGTTTGGCATTGAATATGTAAATTAATTTAGGTAGAATTGTCATTTTTGCCATATTAGCTTGGTCTACCCATGTACAATTCATATTTTTCCAGTTATTTTGATATATCTTATTTGTGTGAAAAAGTATTTTATTTTATTTTAAAATTTTTTCCCAAATGCTTTATTAATTTCTGGTTTACATCATGCACTTCTGTCAGATTTTGAGTTGCATTTCCCCCTCATTTTTCCCCTACCCATGACACCAGAATAGCAGTCCCACAGGATATCCCCTCATCCAATCTGCTCTCTCCCATCTCTTCTCCCATACCCCCTTTGAATTTTCCAGTAGGGCAGGGTGAATCCCCCTGCCCCAATGCCTGTGCATCTTATCTCCCAATTATATGTAAAATAGTATTAATAATAGTATTTATATATTTTTAAAACATTTGATTTTAAAACTTTGAATTCCAGATTCATTCCCTTCCGCCCTTGTACCCCACCCTTACTGGGCAGATAAGCAATTCAGTATATGTTGTACATGTGTAGTTATACAAAACATTACCATAGTAGATATATTGTAAAAGACTGACTATATTTCACTCCCTCCTATCCCAACTCCCACCTGGTCCACTCCCCACTTTGATCCTGTCCCTTTTCAAAACTGGGTGGTTCCAACTTCCTTCCCCCCCAGCCTGCCCTCCCTTCCATCACCCCCCTCCCATCTCTCTCCCCCTACTCTCCTGTAGGGTGAGATATCCCATTTAGTACCTATGTCATTCTCTCCCTGAGCCAAATTCAATGAGAATAAGGTTTTGTCATTTTGCCTTCCTGTTCTTCCCCTCCCCGGCAGCCACTTTCTCTTGCCTCTTCTACATGAGATAGTTTACCTCATTCTGTCTCTCCCCATCTCCTCTAGTTATGTTCCTCTCTCACTTCTCAATCTCACCCCTTAAGTATCATCCCTTCCCATTAAATTCGACCTGTGCCCTCTATCTATGTATACCTGTAAATATATATACACTTTCACATATGTATTCATATGCCCATATAACCTTCTTCAGCTATTTTCATATTGAGAAAGGTTTCATCAGTTACAGTTATCATTTTTCCATGTAGACGTGTAAATAGTTCAACTTTGATAAGTTCCTTATGATTTATTTTCCCTGTTTACTTTCTCAAGCATCTCTTGCTTCTTGTGTCTGAATGTCAAATTTTCTATTCAACTCTGGTTTTTTCCTCAAGAATGCTTGAAAGTCCTCTATTCCACTGAATGACTATATTTCCCCCTGAAACATGATACTCAGTTTTGCTGGGTAGGTGATCCTTCGTTTTATTCCCAGCTGCTTTGCCTTCTGGAATATCATATTCCATGCCCTTTGATCGCTCAGTGTAGAAGCTGCCAGGTCCTGTGCTATTCTGTGTTTCCACGATATTGAAATTGTTTCTTCCTGGCTGCTTGTAGCATTTTCTCCTTGATCTGGGGATTCTGGAACTTGGCTATAATATTCCTGGGAGTTTTCTTTTTGGGATCTTTTTCAGGAGGTGATGGGTGGATTCTTTCAACCCCTATTTTGCCCTCTGGATCTAAAACATCAGGACAATTTTCCTTGAGAATTTCTTTCTTTGATCATGGTTTTCAGGTAGACCAATAATTTTTAGATTCTCTCTCCTGGATCTATTTTCCAGGTCAGTGGTTTTTCCCATGAGGTATTTCACATTGCTTTCTATTCTTTCATTTGTTTGGATCTGCTTAATAGCATCTTGATTTCTCATAAAGTCACTAGCTTCCATTTGTTCCAGTCTAATTCTGAAGGAATGATTCTCCTCAATGAGCTTTTGAGATTCTTTTCCCATCTGGCAAATTCTGCTTTTTAAGGCATTCTTCTCCTCATTGCCTTTTTGAGCCTCTTTTGCCATTTGAGTTAGTCTGTTTTTTCAGGTGTTATTTTCCTCAGTCAGGCTGTTGACTGTCATTTCATACTTGTCTTGCATCTTTCTCATTTCTCTTCCAAGTTTTTCCTCTACTTCTCTTATCTGCTTCTTAAGGTCCTCTATGGCCTGTAAGCAGCTCGTATTTTCATTTGGAGCTTTTGGTGTAGGATTTCTGACCTCACAGTCCTCCTGTTCCATGCTTTGATCCTCTTTGCCCCCAAAATAGGAGTCTAATGTTGCACTTTTCTGTTTATTTTGTTTCCTTTGCCTAGGCATGTTGCCACCCAATTACTTGGCTTTTGGGCTTGTTGCCACAGTAGTACTCTGCCACCAGGCAGGGTAGCTTCTGGCCCAAATGTTGGGGTTTTCTCAACTTCCGGAGGTATTAGTTGGGTGGCCTCTGTGAAGCCTCCCCACACTCTGGCAAGCTGGTCACACACCCCAGGACCTCCACCCCAGACCACAATCCAGATCCCAGAAGGGTAAAGCAAGAGCGATTACCCCCCAGACTGATCGCCAGATCCCCCTACAATTCACAGGCTAGGAGCTGAAGCTGCAATGTGGCAACATAGCACAAGCTGTGCCTGGCTCCTCAGCGACTTCTTGTCCCCAGGGGAAGAAGCTGACACACTCTCCCAACCAGTCCCAAAACCCATAGGGCACTGACCTCTCACTTTGTAGTTGGCATCTATATGTTGGCAATTCTTGAAATACCACAGCTGCTGGTGTTCTGGAGTCCCTCCAGCCAGCTTCTGGTCCAGCTGCCCTGGGGATAAAACCTCAGACTCATATGGTCCTGAGCTCTGCTCCCCGAGTGCTGTGCTGGCCGTTCCCTGCCGGGCTGCAGGACTGTCCTCAGTGGGAGGTTAGCTTCTCTGTGTCATTTTGTGGGTTCTGGAGCTCCAGAGGTTGTTCAGGGTCCCCCTATAACATAATTTTGAAGTGGTGTGGGCTGGAGCTCCATGGAAGAGCTGTTTCTACTCCACCATCTTGACTCCACCCCAGAAAAAATATTTTATAATTGTGTTCATATAGTTCCTGGGTTTGTTTTGGCAGGAAGACTCTCAAATATTTTATATTATCTACTCTTATTTTATTTTAATTTTTTAAAATTTTATTTTAGACTCAAATGCTGGAACACAAATAGAGAATAGAGGAAAGAAACAAAAATATATCATGAACTTAAATATTGAAAGTTAGAAAGAAAAAAGCATGTCATATGCAGTTACAGAACATAAGAGAAGAGTCAAAAATGTAACAATAGATTTTCATTTCAAAAATGCCATATGATAAATAATACTCATGTTGAGAATTGTCCATCTTTGCTTCCTAGTGAGTTTTCTTTTATTCTCTGCTGTGTGCTTTTGTTTGTTTGTTTGTTTTAGCTTTTTGGAGGGGGGAGGCAGGGCAATTTGGGGTTAAGTGACTTGCCCAAGGTCATATGGCTAGTAAGTGTCTGAGGCTGGATTTGAACTTAGGTCCTTCTGACTCCAGGGCTAATGCTGTATTCACTGAGCCACCTAGCTGCCCACTGCTGTGCACTTTTATACTTTATTCTTTTTTTGGTCTTCCTAACCTGCCACAGGAAGACTACAATAAAGTTTAGATATGTTTCTGTATAGCTATAGCTATATATACATACATACATACATATATAGACATATACTTTCCCAAACCTATTCTACTCCTTTTATGTATGATTATATCTCTTGTTTACTGTCCTTCCTGCCTCCTCTGTTTTACTTCTACCCAGTACCTTGCCCTCCTATAACTTGCCTCCCCCTCCACTGAGGATCCCTCCACTCTCTTCCCATTCCCATAAATCTAAACACCCTTCTATACCCCTATTTTGCCTATTCCCTTATTGTCCCCTCTAAAGATTCCTCCCTTGTCCTCTCCTCCTTCCCTATGCCCCTACCATTTTATTTCTTCTGAATTTAGAAGACTGTTATACTCTTCTAAATATATATATATATATATATATATATATATATATATATATATATATATATATATATATTGTTCCTTCTTAGACCCATTCCCTATGCAAGTAGATTACCAGAACTAGCAGCCCTCCTCTTACATCTAAATCCTCTGTATCAATTCTTCCTTTTGCATCTCAAATAATTACTCTTTTAAGCTGTTCCTAAATTCTTATCATTCTTAAGTTTGCCCTCATCTTTCTTATAAACTACCCATTATTAATAAGAACCTTAGACATCCATTTTACATATATGAAAAGTAAACAGTCTGTCCTTCTGGATCCCTTATAATCAGTCTTTATTATGTGCCTTATATTTCTCCTGGTTCTTATATGTTGAAACTTCTATTAAGTTCAGTATTTTTTTAACAAAGTCTTGAAAACTGAGAGTTTATCAAATGTTTATTTCATGAAGAAGATTATTTAACTTTGCAGGGTATGCTATTTTTTGCCAGAGCCCCAGTTCTTTTGCCCTTCAATATACTATGTCCTAAGATCTGCAGTCCTTTAATGTCTCTGCTGTTAGGTCTTGTATAATTTTAATTGTGGCACCATCATATTTAAATTGTTTTAATATTGATGCACTTACTATTTTTTTTTGCTTTAGTGGGGATTTTGGAATTTGACTATGATATTCCTATGAGTTTTCATCATAGGATCTCTTTTAAGTGATGATTGATGGATTTTTTCTATTTCTATTTTCCCCACTTCAGGACAGTTTTCTTTGATTATTTCTTGTATTGTTGTATCAACATTCTTTTGCAGTTATTTTTAATGAAATTTTTCTTTTTATCTCTTGCTGCTGGACCGTGTTTTTAATATGTAGAAATGTTGATGATTTATGTGGGTTTATTTTATATCCTGCTAAACTTGTTAATTATTTGCTAAAGTTGTTAATTATTTCAAGTAACTTTTTAGTTGATTCATTATCATTATGTAATCTACAGAGTGATAATTTTGTTTCCTCATTGTTTATTCTAATTTTTTCAATTTCTTTTTCTTTTCTTATTGCTAAAGCTAACATTTCTAGTATAATAATGTATAATAGTGGTAGTAATAGGTATTCTTGCTTTACCCCTGATCTTATTGGCAAAGTTTCTAGTGTATTTCTAGTGTATTATAGATAATGCTTGCTAATGGTTTTAGATTTCATGCTACTAATTATATTAAACAAAACTCCATTTATTCCTATATTCTCTAGTATTTCTAGTTGGAATGGGTGCTGTATTTTGTCAAAAGCCCTTTCTGTATCTATTAAGATAATCATATATTTACATTTGTTTTGTTATTG
This sequence comes from Gymnobelideus leadbeateri, assembly GCA_011680675.1. NCBI lineage: Eukaryota > Metazoa > Chordata > Mammalia > Diprotodontia > Petauridae > Gymnobelideus > Gymnobelideus leadbeateri. The sequence continues at coordinate 55,167 of WOXC01010276.1, forward strand.
ATATGGTCAGTCATGCTCCTAGTTTTCCTAATATTGAACCAGCCCTGCATTTCCAGTATAACTCCCACCTGGTCATAATGTATTATCCTGGTGATAAAGTGCTATAATCTCCTTGGCCATATTTTATTTAAAATTTTTACATCAATATTCATTAGGGAAATTTTCTTTCTCTGTTTTGGCTCTTCCTGGTTTAGGTATCAGCATCATATTTCTGTCATAAAATGAATTTGTTAGAACTCCCTCTTTTCCTGTTTTCCAAAATAGTTTATATAGTGTTGGAATTAACTGTTCTTTAAATGTTTGGTAGAATTAACTTGTAAATTCATCCAGCCCTGGAGATTTTTTCTTATGCAGCTAATTGATGACTTGTTCAATTTTTTTTTTCTTAAATGGGGTTACTTAAGAATTCTATTCCCTTTTTTATTAGTCTGGGCAATTTTATTTTTTTTAAATATTCATCCATTTCACTTAGATCATCAGATTTATTGGCATAGTTAGGCAAAATAGCTCCTAATTATTGCTTTAATTTCATCTTCATTGGTTGTGAATTCACTTTTTTAATTTTTATACTGCTAATTTGGTTTTCCTCTTTTTTTACATCAAATTAACCACAATCTCTTTATTTTATTGTTTTCCCCCCATAAAACCAGTTCTCACTTTTGTTTATTAGTTCAATAGTTTTCTTACTATAAATGTTATTAATCTCTCTTTTGATTTTCAGGATTTCCAAATTAAAGATTTTTAATTTTTTCTTTTTCTGGCTTTTTTGGTTGCATTCACAATTCATTGATCTGCTCTTTCGTCATTTTATTAATTTAGCAGTATAAAATTTCCCCTCATTACTGCTTTGACTGCATCACATAAATTTTGGTGTGTTGTCTCCTTATTATCACTCTCTTGTATAAAATTACTGATTGTTTCTATTATTTGCTATTTGACCCACTCATTGCTTAAGATTAGATTATTTAGGGGTGGCTAGGTGGTGCAGTGAATAGAGCACCAGCCCTGGAGTCAGAAGGACCTGAGTTCAAATCCAGCCGCAGACACTTGACAAACTTACTAGCCATGTGACCTTGGGCAAGTCACTTAACCCCAATTGCCCGGTTTTCCCCCTTCCAAAAAGCAAAAAAGAAAAAAGATTATATTATTTAGTTTCCAACTAATTTTTAATCTATCCTTCTATTGCTCTTTATTACATGTAATCTTTATTGCATAATTATCTGAAAAGAATGCAATTAGTACATGGTTAGTTTTTGTGTAGGTGCCATATACCACACAAAAAAAGGGATGATCCTTTTTAACCCCATTCAGTTTTTTCTAGAGGTCTGCCATATCTAACTTTTCTAAAATTCTGTTCACCTCCTATTTAATGCACTTTCCTATTCACTTCTGTTTTATAGGAAAGTTGATCCCATTCACATTCACAGTTCTGATTACTATGTATTTCCCTCAATACTATTTTCTCTGTTTATATATTTTTCTCTCTCTCCTTTCACCCTGACCCTCCTCAAAAATGTTTTGCTTCTTATCACCATCTCCATCAATCTGCCTTCCTTTCTATCAGCTCCATCATCTTTTTTCCCCTTCCCCTCCTACTTCTCTATAGGTAAGATAGATTTCTATACCCAACTGAGTATGTTATTCCCTTTTTAAGCCAAATCCAGTGAGAGGAAGGCTGAAACAATTCTTAGCCCTCTCCCTTCCTCTCTAGTGTATTTAGGTGTTTTGTGCTTCTTCATGTGATGTAATTTATCCTATTCTGCCTCCTCTTTCCCTATTCTTCCCATACCATCATTTTATTCACTCTTAATTTTTTTATATCTTCTCTTTAAGATCAACTTTACTAGCACCCTCTAAGTATGCTCCTTCTTATTTCCCTAATTGCCTACAGTTCTTAAGAGTTACAAGTACAACTTCCTATATAGAAATGTAAACAGTTTAACTTTATTGAATTATGTTTTTCTTTCCTATTTGCCATTTATGCTTTTCTTGAGTCTTGTACTTGAAGACTGAACTTTGTGTTCAGCTCTGGTCTTTTTATAAGGAAAGTGTAAAAGGCCCCTAGTTCACTGAATGTCCATTTTTTATCTTGAAAGATTATTCTCAGTTTTTCTTGTTGGTTGATTCTTCATTCAGCTTCTTTGATCCAAGCTTCTTTGCCTTCTAGAATATCATGTTCCAAGGCCTCTTATCCTTTAATATAGAAGCTTCTAATGTAGAAGCTATGTATTCCTGACTGTGACCACTTGGTATTTGAAGTCTTTCTTTCCGGCTGCTAACAGTATTTTCTCCTTGATTTGAGAGTTCTTGAATTCGACTATAATGTTCCTTGGAGTTTTCAGTTTGGGATATTGTAGCACCAGTGCAATATTTACAGTGCCCACAATCACGATAAAGACTATGACTATAAGTATCACATGATGTTTGATTGCAAAATATACCAAACTCTTCAGATAGAGGATAGAACTGAAGGATTTATTCAGACATCAGAAAAATGAATCCCCAAACCAGTAAGCCACTTCCATCATAGTGCCAAAAATATTCAGAAGCCATAATAATGCTGAGAGCCACAGCATCCTTCAGCCTTCCAACACACCAATACAAAATCAATATTTGCTCATGAACCTCTCTGTTTCTTTAATGAGCATCCTCTTTCCCCCACCATCTCTCTAGCTCTGACCAGCTTCCTGTGGGCTCTGCTTCCCTTCAGCAAACTCCTCCCACCACAGGCTCCATGTGACTACATTCAGCCTATCAGGGGGCAGAGTTTATCTTCACAACAGAGTAGCTTCCAGTGGACTCTGCTGCACCCTTCAGCAAATTCCCTCTATCATATACTCCATGTTACTACATTCAGCCCATTGCGAGAACAGTTTAATTTCAAAGCAGGGGAGGCTTCAAACTCTCCCCTAGGACTATTCATGGCCAGGGAAGATCTTCAGATTCCCATTCCAACTACAAATATCTATCAGGAAGTTGTCTATACATTTTAATATACATAATTAATTCATTTTTGGTTTTCAAAATTCGCTTCCATAAGATTTTGAGCTTTACATTTCCCCCCTTCTCTCTCTTCCCCCCTTTCTCAAGACATCATTCAATCTGATATAAGTTCTACTTATACATTTATATTAAACATATTTTCACATTAATCATGATGTAAAGAAGAATTAGAAGTAATGGAAGAAACCATGAGAAAGAAGAAACAAAGACAAACAATGAAAGAAAAGGAGAGCAAATAATATGCTTCTCATCTGCATTCAGACTCCAAAGTTCTTTCTCTGAACATGGATAACATTTCTTCATCTTGACCTGAGGCAAGTTCTCAGCAATCTCTTTTCTAGGGGAGAGAAAGCTTAACAAAGCCACAAGATACATTGCCACTGACCTCATCAATTCACTCTCTGCCTGCAGAACAGTCTCAGGACCCCTGAAAATCAGCAAGACCCTCTTCCAGAATTTCTGCAAACATAACAACAAGAAAGCCCTTCTTCAGGGCTTCTAAACCAACAGCAAGCTTCCAGAACCTCTGCAACAACAGTGCTGTCCTTCACAGTGGACGAATCTGGGAAAACAATATCAATTCACTATGTCTGCAGAACAGTCTCAGGACCCCTGAACCAACAGCAAGGTTCCAGAACCTTTGAAACAACAGCACTGTCCTTCACCAGCAGAAAAATCTAGCAAAACAACATCAAAACAGACAGACAGCTGTTTTGGGGGCGGAGCCAAGATGGCAGAGTAGAAACAGCGTGTCCAAGCCAATCTTCCCCCAGAGTACCTCCAAACTATGTAAAAGGGGACTCTGAACAACTTCTGGAGCCCCAGCACCCACAGAACGACACAGAGAAGCTAACCTCCCGCTGAGGACAGCCCAGCACCCCTGCAGGAAGGACCAGCGCAGTGGTCTGGGAGCCGGCAGCACACAGCGTGCAGAGTGTGGGGAGCCGAGCACAGGTCTGATCCGCCTGAGTCACGGTTTTAGCCCCAGGGCAGCAGGGCCAGCAACTGGCTGGAGGGACCCCAGAACACCAGCAGCTGTGGTGATTACAGAATTATCAACATAGACATGCCTAGGAAAAAGGGAGAGGTTAGTGCCCTATGGACTTTGGGACCAGTATTTGGGGAAGGCGTCGGCTTCCTCCCCTGGGGGCTAGAAGCCGCTGAGGAGACACTCCATTTTGTAGTTTTCAGAGGCAGCTCCAGCTCCTGGCCTGTGAACTGTAGGGAGATCCAGTGATCGGTCTTGGGGGGTAATTGCTCATGCTTTAACCTCCCTGGATCTGGATTGTGATCTGGGGTGGAGGTTGTGGGTGGGTTTCCAGCTTGCCAGAAATGGAAGTTGTCCCCCCACATGTTTGGGACGAAAATTCTCCTGTTGGGCGGCAAAGCCATACTGTGACAACAAGCCCCAAAGTCAAGTAATTAAGTGGCAACATGCCAAGGCAAAGGAAACAAGTTAAACAGAAAAATGCAACCTTAGACTCCTACTTTGGGGGCAAAGAAGATCAAAGCATAGAACAGGAGGAAGGCTGTAAGGTCAGAAATCCTGCTCCAAAAGCCCCAAAGGAAAACATGAGTGGGTTACAGGCCATAGAGGACCTTAAGAAGGACTTTAAAAATCAAATAAGAGAAGTGGAGGAAAAATTGGAAAGAGAAATGAGAAGGATGCAGGAAAAGTATGAAATGAGGGTCAACAGCCTGACTGAGGAAAACAACTCCTTAAAAAATAGACTAACTCAAATGGCAAAGGAGGCCCAAAAGGGCAATGAGGAGAAGAATGCCTTAAAAACCCAAATTTGCCAGATGGAAAAAGAATCTCAAAAATTCACTTAGGAGGTTCATTCCTTCAGAGTTAGACTGGAGCCAATGGAAGCTAATGACTTTATGAGAAATCAAGATGCTGTTAAGCATATCCAAACAAATGAAAGATTAGAAGGCAATGTGAAATATCTCATGGGAAAAACCACTGACCTGGAAAATAGATCCAGGAGAGACAATTTAAAAATTATTGTACTGCCTGAAAGCCATGATCAAAGAAAGAATCTAGAAATCACCCTTCAAGAAATTCTCAAGGAAAATTGCCCTGATGTTTTAGATCCAGAGGGCAAAATAGAGGTTGAAAGAATCCACAGATCACCTCCTGAAAAAGATCCCAAAAAGAAAACTCCCAGGAATATTATAGCCAGGTTACAGAATCCCCAGATCAAGGAGAAAATACTACAAGCAGCCAGGAAGAAACAATTTCAATATTGTGGAAACGCAATCAGAATAGCACAGGCCTTCCATTCTCTGCCATCATTCCCAACCCCCTCCGTGTGTGTTGGTAATGGCCCCGCTGCTGCTGCCCCTGCTGTTGTGCTCTGCGGCTCGGGCCCTGCACCCCACTGCCCTCCTAACACTGTGCCCCTTCGTGGCCACTGCCACCCGCGCCTTTGGAGGCCTCCTGGGAGGAGGAGATGCCAGTGGGCAGTGGCCCATGCCTCCTGCAGCTGCCCTGGAGCACACTGGGTCTATGTTCGTGCACGTGTCAGGGGCTCCACACGGAGGGGGGACAAGGCCTTTGCTGAAATCCTGACAGATGAAATTAAAGAGGAAAGGAAGATCCAGAAACACAAATCCCTCCTCAAGATGTCTGGGGATTGGGAACTGGGTGTGCAAGGGACAGAAGCCAAGTTAGTCCTGGAGAGTAGCTGGTGAGAGGATCACAGTCACATTCAATATTAACAACAGTATCCCACCGACATTTGACAATGAGACACCAGAGGGGCAGAAAACACAAGAACAGCAAGAGCCTGAACTTACATCAACCCCAAACTTTGTGGTGGAGGTTGTGAAGGATGATACCAAGAAGGCCCTTGTGCTGGACTGCCACTATCCAGGGGATGAGGTTGGACAGGAAGAAGAGGAGGAGAGTGACATCTCCATCCGGGAAGTTAGCTTTCAGCCCACCAGTTAATCTGACTGGAAGGATACAAACTACACACTCAACACAGATTCCCTGGACTGGGCCCTGTATGGACTTGATGGACTTCCTGGCTGATCGTGATGTGGACAGCACATTCGCAGATGAGCTGATTGAGCTCAGCACAGCCTTAGAACAGCAGGAGTATATCAACTTTCTGGAAGATCTGAAAGGATTTGTCAAGTGTCAGTAGGAAGGCCTGAGGCTGTGGGGACCCTGCTGTGCTCCAAGAGAACAAACGTTTCTAGAAGCCATCATGGAGAAAGCACTGTGCTGTGAAATACCACCAGGCATAAATTATGTTCCCTAACCCTTTAAAAAAAAGAATAGCACAGGAGCTGGCAGCTTCTACACTGATGGATAGAAGGGCATGGAATATGATATTCCAGAGGGCAAAAGAGCTGGGACTGAACCCAAGGGTCACCTACCCAGCAAAACTGAGTATTTTGTTTCAGGGGAAAATATGGTCATTCATTGGAATAGAGGACTTTCAAGCATTCTTGAGGAAAAAACCAGAGTTGAATAGAAAATTTGACATCCAGACACACGAAGCAAGAGATGCCTGAGAAGGTAATCAGGGAAAAGAAATCAAAAGGTACTTATCAAAGTTGACCTATTTACATTCCTGTATGGAAAAACAATAACAGTGACTGATGAAATCTTTCTCAGTATGAAAATAATGGAAGAAGGGTGTATGGTCATATGAATACATATGTGAATGTGTATATATATGTTTACAGTTATACATGGAGAGATGGCATAGGTTGAATTTGTTGGGAAGGGAGGATACTTAAGGGGTGAAATTATGAGGTGAGAGAGGAAAGTGGCAAGAGGAGATGGGGAGAGACAGGGCAGGGTAAACTACCTCATGTAGAAGAAGCAAGGGGAAGTGGCTGCAAGGGAGGGGAAGAATAGGAAGGCAAAAAGGCAAAACCACATTCTCATTGAATTTGTTTCACGGAGAGAATGATATATATACTAAATGGGATATCTCAACCTGCAGCAGAATAGGGGGAAGGGGGATGAGAGGAGGGATGATGGATGGGAGGGCATCCCTGGGGGGAGGGGAGGTTGGAAGTACCCACTATAGAAGAGGGACAGGATCATGTAGGGAATGGACCAGGTGGGGGGTGGGATGAGTGGGAGGGAATTATAAACAGCCTTGTACAATATATCTACTATGGTAATGTTTTGCATAGCTAGACATGTACAACATATACTGAATTACTTATCTTCCCAGAGGGAATGGGTGACAAGGGAGGAAGGGAATGGATCTGAAATTTGGGTTCTTAAAATTAAATGTTTCAAATATATATATATGAAAAAGAGGAATGCAGTGGGAGAAGAGGAAAAGGAGAGGTATAATGGGAAAAATTATGTCAGCTGAAAGAGGTATAAAAGAGCTTTTATGGTGGCGGGGAAGATGAGGGGGGAAGTGGCATGTAAACCTTATCCTTGTTAGAATTTGCTCCAAAAGGAAATAATGTACACATTTGGGTGCCCTACAGGAAAATAGGAGAGAAAAGAAGTAAGAGAAAGGGAAGGGCTGATACAAAGGAGAGTAGATTAAGGAAGTGGTATTCAGAAGCAAAAAAAACCACTTTTGAGGGTGGACAGAGTGAAAGGAGAGAGAGAGAAGCATAAATAGGGAGGGAAATAGGATGGAGGGAAGTTAGTAATTATAATTTAAAAAAAATTACAGCAAGTTTCTCTGATAAAGGGCACATTTCTCAGATATATCGAGAATTGAGTCAAATTTACAAAAATAAAAGCCATTCCTTATTTGATAAAATAGTCCAAATATATGAACAGGCAGTTTTCAGAAAAAGTAATCGATGCTATCTGTAGTCTTATAAAAATGTTTTAAGTCATTATTGATTAGAGAAATGTACATTAAGATGACTCTGAGGTACCACCCCACACCTATTAGATTATCTAATATGATAGAAAAGGAAAACAACAAATGTTAGAGGGGATGTGAAAAAATGAAATGCTAGTGGAGTTGTTTACTGATTCAACCTTTCTGTAAAACAATTTGGAACTATGTCATAAAACCATGGATACACTTTGACCTAGCAATACCATTACTAGGTCTGTATCCCAAAGAAATAAAAAAACAAAAAAGGAAAAGGACCTATATGTACAAAAATATTTATAGTGGTTCTTTTGTAGTAGCAAAGAATTGGAAATTGAGGGGGTAGCCAGCAATTGGGGAATGCATGAACAAGCTGTGGTATATGATTGTAATGGAATGCTGTTGTACTATAAGAAATGATGAGTAGGATGTTTTCAGAAAAACCTGGAAGGACTTACATGAACTGATGCAAAGTGAAGTAGACCAAACTAGGAGAAAATTGTACACAGCAACAGTAATATTTTACAAAGATCAACTATGAATGACTGCTATTCTAATCAACACAGTGATCTAAAAACAATTCTAAAGGACTTGAAAAATGCTATCAACTTCTAGAGAGAAAACTCGTAGAGTTTGAGTGTAGAACGAGACATAATTTATTATGTTCTTTATTTTTCTTACTTTTATTTTGCAAAATGACCAATTTCAAATATAATTTGTTTGATTTTGTATGTGTAGGAGAAACAGTGGGGAGAGATATAATTCAGGACTCAATTTTTAAAAGCATATTAACAAACTATTTTTATAGTAAAATGATTAATTTTTGCTTGTAATCTTACTTTTAAATACCAAATACTGGCAAATTTAAACAAAAGGAGCAATAAAAATTTTCAAGTATAATTTTATAATATCAGCTACCTCATCTAGTGATATTCTTAGCTATAAACATGAATAAGAGTTATATCCTTCTCATTGTTTTTGGTTACATTGCTAGATTTGAAATAAAATTGTTGTGAAAATAAAATATTATTAAAATCAGCCTTATTTTATATGAAATCATTAGTAGTAGGCATTTAAGATAACTTGAAAGTATTTTACTACAAGGAGTCTAATAGCATTTTCTTATAGTGGAGACTTTGCTACTGATCAAAAGTGGAGAATCCTTTATTCTTAAAACTGGGCTCATAATGAGTTAATGATTCTTTCAAGATCCTGCTTTGAGAGAAATTTATTGATGCCTTCCATAGAGCATTTACCATAGTTCACCTCAGTGTACTAAATGGTTCTTTATCACTCATATATCTGCTTGTTTGCTAGTAGACATTTGATAGCTATTTGAACTGAATTTTTCCCAAAGTAGATAGGCCTAAAGCAATATATATACATATATCACTTTCATTTGTAATCATCTAGACATATAACTGAAAGGAAGCAAAGAAGTGGGTATTTCTATCAGTCATAAATTGTTAACATTTGGTATTAAAATAATTACAATTCATACTTACAGGGTGCTATGTTAAACACTTTTCTATATGTTGTTTACAGTAAATAGAGAAAATTAAAGAAGGAAATTTTGAGTAGAAAAAATATCTTAAGTAATAATTGTTGATTTTCCTTTAGCCATGGCTCCCACTTTTGAAATGAATCCTATGAAGAAGAAGACCCTTGCAGCTAAAGGAGGACGTGTTTTAATTGAATGCAAACCTAAGGCTGCACCTAAACCAAAGTTTTCGTGGAGTAAAGGAACAGAATGGCTTGTCAATAGTACTCGGTCAGTTCAGAAAACTTAAATCTTTTCAAGTTCCATGTGGTATAAAGCATTTCATATGATAGAGACGTGATTTTCACATGATTAATATGAATGTTTGTTTAGAGGTCTGTCACTAAGGAAGAAGAGACTGAGATGCTAAGATTAAATGGAGGGATCATGTGGGAAGCTATCATACTCTACCCTGGTCAAACTGCTATATTAGTATTAGTTTAAATGTAAAACTTCATAATTTGCACATTTAGAAAAATTGTTAAGATATATTAAGATGATATAGATGCTGATGAAGATGATTAAAATAATATTTTAAATAACACTTAAAATTTTAGGAAGCTTTAAAAATTTTTTATGGTACTTTCCATTTTAAAAATCTCATTTTATACTCAGAAAATGATATGATATATTTAAAACAAGCTCACACTTCATTTCACAATGCAATTATTGAGACATTTTTGTTGTTCAGGGTTTCAGTTGTGTCAGATTCTTCATGACTCCATTGTGGTTTTTTTTTTTTTTTGTAGGAAAGATACTGGAATGGTTTTCCATTTCCTTCTCCAGCTTGTTTTACAGATGAGGAAACTGAAGGAAAAAGGAGTCTGAGGTCAAATTTGAACTCAGGTCCTCCTGACTCCTGGGCCAGCATTCTATCCATTGTGCCACTTGCTACCTCTCTATTGAGGTGTAGAAAAGATAACAGTATTAGTTGTCAAAGATGGCAGGAGTGAATCTTTTGGAATTTTAAAGAGTGGGCTAGATATTTATAATAAAATTATATAACACAGAGTCATAATTTCATAATTATGGGCCATTTCCGTCTTGGGAGGTAACTCTTAGGGAGTTGTCTTAGGAACTGAGAAATTAAATGATTTGTACAGGATCACATAGATAAATAAGTGACAGAGAAAGGATTTATACTAATGTCTTCCTTACTTCCTCTTGACTGACTCCAAGCCCACTCTATCCACTCCTTCATAGAACATTAACTTTAGAAGAGATTTTAGAAATCATATTGTCCCACCTCTTCATTTTATACACAAAGAATGAATAAATGAATGAGTACTTAGGCTCATACTGCCTTCCAAGCACAATGTGAGACTTTGGAAATGAATACAATCCATGCTTTTAAGTAGCTGGCATTGTAATATAAGAATACAGTATATGAAGGGGAGTGAAAAGAGCTTTGTTCTAAGCAATACCAAAATTGTGAGTGGAACCAGAGGGCAGTGGATCATCATATTCATTCCAGTAGCAATGATAGTATGAATTGAATTACTATTTCCAGAGCAAGAAAAGGAAAGCATGTATATGGAGGAAGTAATTGTATGCATGCTCAGGTAGGCCTTGTTTTTGGTAGATGGCTAGCTAAATGGGATATGAAGCATGGTCTCGGGCTATCTAGGCAAATTAGGTGAGTTTTCATGAGCTCAGCCACCAATCAGGACTTTAACTCCAGGATGGAGTCCCAAAGTTGAGTGAATTAACTCCTCCAGGGGTGGGAGCTGGAGGATATACTCTGGAAATTTCATCTTAAGAGTCCTTATGCCAGGTGGAGATAAGGGGACAGTGAAAGAACAGAGGGCAAGATGTCCTGGTAGGCCCTGGTTTCCTGTTAATAGTGAGTCCAGAGAGGTAAGATTATTTTCCCAAGGCCATCTAGCTAGAGCTAGGACTAGAAGATAATTTTCCTGACTCAGTCAAAGACTCTTTCCATTGCAGATAGCTTCAAATCTTATATAAAATCTCTATTGAAATATTGATGTAGCCAATGGACATCTAGAAATATGGTTTAAATTTTTATCATTATATGTTAATATAGATCATGGCAACTGATTCTCCTAGGATGTAATTTGTGTTGAAAATGTCTACATAACATATGGAACCAATTTAGCTCGATTCTCCAAGGACTCATCTCTTTCTCTGATCTAAATTTTTTTTAAATTTAATTTGTATTTTAACAGAAATATACTTTGTATGGCAGGAACATAGATCTTTCAGATTAAAAATTGTGTTTCTGGGAAACAAATTTAATATTTTAAAAATGAAGCTTGAGAATAGCGCTTATGCTATCAGATAATCTCAATTCACTCATTTCTTAAATAAATATAATCAATAACCTTACGTATATAGATATTGATATATCAAAATATCTATTTTATCTATTCTATCTGTATAATCAGTAACCATAGCTTGAATTAGTATCATTAAAGAAGAATCTGTGACGTACTTTAGTATAGTAATAAAAGCAATGACTGGAGCCAGAGGACCTAGAGGCAATCCTACCTCTGAGGTTTACTGTGTGACATTGGACAAGCCATTTAACCTATTTGGCACTCAGATTTTTGTTTGTTTTTGCTTTTTGGAGGGCAATTGGGGTTAAGTGAATTGCCCAAGGTCACACGGCTAGTAAGTGTTAAATGTCTGAGACCACATTTGAACTCAGGTCCTTCTGACTCCAGGACCGTGTGTTCTATTGACTAGCCACCCCCAGGACTCAGTTTTTTAACCTGTAAAATGAGGGGATTGAACTAAGTGGTATCTTAGTTCCTGCTTGGGGGTATCTTAGTGGTATCTTAGTTTTAGTCATAAAGGTAAAAGGGATCTGAGAATTAAAGAAAAAGGTTTTTGTCTAGGGAGATAATGTTCATTTTTTTTTTGCCTTTTGGAGGGCAGTTGGGGTTAAGTAACTTGCCCAAGGTCACACGGCTAGGTTTTTGTTTGTGTGTGTTAAGTGTCTGAGGCCGGATCTGAACTCAGGTACTTCTGACTCCAGGGCCAGTGCTCTACTCACTGCGCCACCTAGCCTCCCCGATAATGTTCATTTTTAAAGAGTTAAAATTCATTGAACTCAAATAGATCAGATAAATCAAGCATTATAATGTTGGCACTAGAAAGCACAAATTCAGTATATATTATATTTATGCTTGCCAGGTTTCTGTTACTGAACAAGTCAACCCTTGAATCTTAGTTACTAACTTGTAAAATGAGGGGATTGAATTAGATTGTCTTAAAGATCCCTTTCAGATCTATACCTCTGATCCTATTATTGTAATTTTGCCTTCAGGAACTTATCTGAAACACCAGCTTTGTTTGTTTTGTTTTGTTTTTGTGCTCCATTAGCAAATGAGGATAAAAATTGACCAAAGTGTTTTACATTAAGATCTGACAGCAAAATATGGCACAGTAAAATTCTTATTGAAAACTTATTTTTTGTGTCATGACATTTATTACTACATATATTTTAAGGTAACAAGATGACTCTGGTTAAAGTACTGGGCCAGGAATCAGGAAGATAAATCCTCCCCAGTTCAGATTTGGCCTCTGACACTTATTAATTAGCTCTGTAACTTTGGGCAAGTCACTTAGCCCTATATCCTTTAATTTCCTCATATATAAAATGAACTGGAGAAAGAAATGGCAAACCACTGAAGTATCTTTGCCAAGAAAACCCAAGTGGGGTCATGGAGAGTATCACACGACTGAAAAAATGGCTCAACAACAAAACATTTATTTTATTATAACATTCCTTTTCCATGGAGTAAAAAAGTACTTTTCCTGTCTTGGTTTGAGATCATGGCTTTGCTACTGGTATCTGTGTTACCTTGGGTGAATCATTTAATTTATCTGGGCCTCAGTTTTCTCATCTTTAAATAAGGGAGTTATTTCTATGATCTCTAAGGTCCTTTTTATTGATAAATTCTCTGATTTTGATCTTGAACCATTTTACCTCTCCCCCTCCCCTGCTTAACATCTTGCTGAAATAGATCTCTTCTTTAAATTGGATAGGAAAAAAAGGGTGGGGGGAGAGACTGGAATATGTTATTAATTAACGTCTTTATGTGATGAAGATTGTATATACAGGTGTGTCCAAAGACAAACTAACATTGACTTTTCAACTTTTAAAAAATGAGTTAGCATCATTCTTATGTAAAATATAATTTTGTCAAAAGATAATCCATTTATAGTACAACTTATAAACCTCCTCAAAAATCCTTTGCTCATGTGAAGATGTAGCTGGATTCTAAAAATTTTGTCTCTAAAACACCTATAGAGCTTTGGTAAGTCCAACCAAGTTAGAACAACTTCCAGTATTAATCCAGCAATAAAATAGATGTTTTACAAGGTTTATCTTAGGAGATCATACCTAGAAGGTTGGCACCAGTTGATGAATCCATTTGGCCACAGCAGCTCATCAATGGGATTATTATCTGCTTAAGTGGGGTGAAACTGCAGTTCTTTAAAGTGAGTATGAATATAATATATTGCATAAAAGATATTTTATGTATTCTTTTTTTCTGTTAAAATAGAATTCTCATTTGGGATGATGGTAGTCTTGAAATCAGAAATATCACAAGGGCTGATGAAGGTACTTATACATGCTTTGCAGAAAATAACAGAGGAAAAGCTAATAATACCGGAACTCTGCTAATCACAGGTGAGACATAATTCTTAAAAAAATTAATGAGCTCAAGGGTCAAATTACTTTAGCAACAATAACTCTTCCCTATTCTTTTCCAGCATTTATATAGTTGAGAATTTCAGTTGTCACAAACTCTGAGAGTCCAATCTCTGATTCCTTATGAGAAAGCCAGTGAAATAAAGTTCATTGAAAAGAGCTTATACATTTTTATGCATGAGCCAAAACATTTTAAAATTTCTCTGTTGTGCATCATAGATAATTTAGTGTTTCATTTTTTTTCTAATGAATTCAGATGCCACAAGGATTACTTTACCACCAGCTAATGCTGATGTCACTGTGGGTGAGAATGCTACCATGCAGTGTTCTGCATCCCATGATCCTGCACTGGACCTCACATTTATTTGGTCTTTGAATGGATATGTGATTGATTTTAGCAAAGAACAGAGTCATTACATGAGGAATTTTATGGTAAATATAACTTTATCATTATATATAAAATATTTTTCACTCTAAAACGTGAAGAATTATTAATATTTTGTTTTTTGTTCAGACACTGGAAAAGCAATGAAGAAGTTATTAAATTTCTAAATAAAAAAAGTTTACTAACCTGACTTTTAAAAATATTCTATATTTATATTCGTTAACTGTTAAAAATGAGTTATCTCTATTCTAGGAATTTAATTTTATTGGTAAGAAAACTGAGATGAATAGAGCTTAATTTATTTGCCAAAGATTAGTAATGATAATAATTAGTATTTAGTAATAAATAATAATTAATAATAATTTCCAATTGCATAGTGCTTTAAGGTTTACAATGCAATTTCTTTTTTTAATTTAATTTAATTTTTCCTTACTCTGAGGCTAGCTTTCTTTATCAAATGCTTTATTAACTTCTAGTTTACATTGTTCATTTCCAGATTTTGAGTTACAAATTTTCTCCCTGTTTTTCCCCTACTCACCACCCCAAAATACTGATCCCACTGGATATCCCCTCCTCCAATCTGCTCTCTCTTATATCTTCTCCCATAACCCCTCCAACTTTCCAGTAGGGCAGGGTGGATCTCTATGCCCCAGTGCCTGTATATCTTATTTCCCAGTTATATGTAAAATAATATTGATAATATATGTGTATATATAAATATAAATTATATATATTAAACATTTTATTTTAAAACTTTGAATTCCAGATTCATTCCCTACCTCGCTTGTCACCTACCCTTACTGGGAAGATAAGCAATTCAGTATAGGTTGTACATGTGTAACTATGCAAAACATTTCCATAGTGGATATATTGTAAAAGACTGACTATATTTCCCTCCATCCTATCGCACCTCCCACTTGTTCTATCCTTGCTCAAACTGCTCCTGGCTCCCACTTTTGCCACTCTTTCAGTGGACCTTGCCTTGGGTTTTTTTTTTTTTGGCTTTTTGGGGGGCAATTGGGGTTAAGTAACTTGCCCAAGGTCACACAGCTAGGTTTTTTTGTTTGTGTGTGCGTTAAGTGTCTGAGGCCGGATCCGAACTCAGGTCTTTCTGACTCCAGGGCCATGCTCTACTCATTGTACCACCCAGCCGCCCCTTGCCTCATGTTTTACAAAAAAAAAATTGATGCCATCTTCTGCGAATTCCCTCTTCTCCTGTCTTCTTCATCTCCTGTCACTCAGGTACTTTCTGTCACTTTTTCCTCCTTCATCCCTGTTTCACATGTTGAAGTGTCCTTCCTCTTTACCAAGGCTAAGCCTTCTATTTGTTCAAGTGATCTCATTTCATCCAGGTTCCTCAAACAGATTGCCCCCTCTTTCAGTTATTTTCAGTCTCTCCCTCCCTACTGGCTCATTTTCCACTTCTTACAAACATATCCATGTCTTCCCTTTCCTGAAAAGACCTTCACTTGACGGAGCCAAGATTGCAGAGTAGAAACAGCACTTCCAAGGCACTCCAGCCCACACCACTTCAAAATCACATAAAAGGTGGATTCTGAACAACTTCTGGAGCTCCAGCACCCACAGAATGACACAGAGAAGCTAACCTCCTGCTGAGGACAACCCTGCAGCCTGGCAGGGAATGGCCAGCGCAGCACGCTGGGAATCTACAGTGCACTGCTTGAGCACAGGCCCACATGAGCCACAGTTTTAGGCCTAGGGCAGCCTGGGCAGCAGCCGGCTGGAGGGACCCCAGAACACCAGCAGCTGTGGTGATTCCAGAATTACCAACACAGATATGCCTAGGACAGAGTGAGAGGTTAGTGCCCTATGGACTTTGGGACCAGTATTTGGGGAACGGGTCAGCTTCTTCCCATGGGGGTGAGAAGCAGCTGAGGAGACATGGCAAGACGCCATTTTGCAGCTTAAGTGGCAGCTTCAGCTCCTGGTCTGCGAACTGTACGGAGATCCAGTGATTAGTCTTGGGTTGCTTTAACCTCCCTGGATCTGGATTGTGTTCTGGGGTGGAGGCCTGGGGTGGGTATCCAGCTTGCCAGAGTGTGTGGAGGCTTCACAGAGGCCACCCAACTAATACCTCCGGAAGTTGTGAAGACCCCAACATTTGAGACAGAAGCTCCCCTATCTGGTGGCAGAGTCCTACTGTAGCAACAAGCCCAAAAGTCAAGTAATTAAGTGGCAACATGCCTAGGCAAAGGAAACAAAATAAACAGAAAAATGCAACATTAGACTCCTATTTGGGGGGCAAAGAGGATTGAAGCATGGAACAGGAGGAGGACTGTGAGGTCAGAAATCCTGCACCACAAGCCCCAAATGAAAATATGAGTGGGTTACAGGCCATAGAGGACCTTAAAAAGGATTTCAAAAATGAAATAAGAGAAGTGGAGGGAAAATTGGGAAGAGGAATGAGAAGGATGCAGGAAAAGTATGAAATGAGAGTCAACAGCCTGACTGAGGAAAATAACACCTTAAAAAATAGACTAACTCAAATGACAAAGGAGGCCCAAAAGGGCAATGAGGAGAAGAATGCCTTAAAAAGTCGAATTTGCCAGATGGAAAAAGAATCTCAGAAGTTCACTGAGGAGATTCATTCTTTCAGAGTTAGACTGGAGCAAATGGAAGCTAATGACTTTATGAGAAATCAAGATGCTGTTAAGCAGATCCAAACAAATGAAAGATTAGAAGGCAATGTGAAACATCTCATGGGAAAAACCACTGACCTGGAAAATAGATCCAGGAGAGACAATTTAAAAATTATTGGACTGCCTAAAAGCCATGATCAAAGAAAGAACCTAGAAATCACCCTTCAAGAAATTCTCAAGGAAAATTGCCCTGATGTTTTAGATCCAGAGGGCAAAATAGAGGTTGAAAGAATCCACAGATCACCCCCTGAAAAAGATCCCAAAAAGAAAACTCCCAGGAATATTATAGCCAGGTTCCAGAATTCCCAGATCAAGGAGAAAATACTACAAGCAGCCAGGAAGAAACAATTTCAATATTGTGGAAACACAATCAGAATAGCACAGGACCTGGCAGCTTCTACACTGAGGGATCAAAGGGCATGGAATATGATATTCCAGAGGGCAAAAGAACTGGGAATGAACCCAAGGGTCACCTACCTAGCAAAACTGAGTATTTTGTTTCAGGGGAAAATATGGTCATTCAGTGGAATAGAGTACTTTCAAGCATTCTTGAGGAAAAAACCAGAATTGAATAGAAAATTTGACATCCAGACACAAGAAGGAAGAGATGCCTGAGAAGGTAATCAGGGAAAAGAAATCAAAAGGAACTTATCAAAGTTGAACTATTTACATTCCTACATGGCAAAACAATAACTGTGACTGATGAAACCTTTCTCAGTATGAAAATAATTGAAGAAGGGTATATGGGCATATGAATACATATGTGAATGTGTGTATATATGTTTACAGGTATACATGGATAGAGGGCACAGGTCGAATTTGGTGGGAAGGGAAGATACTTAAGGGGTGAAGTTAAGAGGTGAGAGAGGAAAGTGGCAAGAGGAGATGGGGAGAGACAGGGTAGGGTAAACTATCTCATGTAGAAAAGGCAAGGGGAAGTAGTTGCAGGGGAGGGGAAGAACAGGAAGGCAAAAAGGCAAAACCATATTCTCATTGAATTTGGCTCAGGGAGAGAATGACATACATAATAAATGGGATATCTTACCCTGCAGGAGAGTAGGTGGAAGGGGGATGAGAGGAGGGATGATGGAGGGGAGGGCATTTTGGAGGGAGGGGAGGTTGGAAGTACCCACTTTCAAAGAGGGACAGGATCAAAGTAGGGAATGGACCAGGTGGGGGTGGGATGGGTGGGAGGGAAATATAAGCAGTCTTTTACAATATATCTACTATGGTAATGTTTTGCATAGCTATACATATACAACACATACTGAATTGCTTATCTTCCCAAAGGGAGTGGGTGACAAGGGAGGAAGGGAATGGATCTGAAATTCGAAGTTTTAAAATTAAATGTTTCAAATATATATATATAGATATAGATATAGATATAGATAAATACTATTATTAATACTGTTTTGCATGTAATTGGGAGATAAGATGTGAAGGCACTGGGGCACAGAGATTCACCTTGCCCTAATGGTAAAGTCGAAGGGGGTATGGGAGAAGATATGGGAGAGAGCAGATTGGATGAAGGGATATCTAGTGGGACTGCTATTCTCAGGTGGTGGGTAGGGAAAAATCGGGAAAAATTGGAACTCAAAATCTGGAGGAAATGAATGATATAAACCAGAAGCTAATAAATCATTTGTTTAATTGAAAAACAAAAGACCTTCACTTGATCCTTTCATTCTTGCTATCTTCTTATTTCTCTTCTGCCCTTTGCAGCACAATTGTTTTGAAAAGGCCATCTACAATAGCTGCTTCTACTTTCTCTTCTCTCACTCTTCTTAACAGTCTGACTTCTGACTTTATCATTCCACCAAAATGACTCTCTCCAAAGTTATTAATGGTCACTTAGTTGCCCCAATGGAGCGGGGCAACTCTGTAAATGCCCCAGTGGCCTTTTCTTAATCTTTATTTTCATTGACCCCTCTGTACCCCTACTGTTGATCACTATCTCCTCCTTGATACTCTTTTATGTTTAGGTTTTTAGGATATCTCTTTCTTATGACTACTCCTTCTCTGTTTCTTGGATCTTTCTCCAGATCACACCCTCTAAGTGTAGGTGTCCCTCAGAAATCTGTCTTGGGCCCTATTCAATTCTCCCTCTATACTACTTCACTTGGTAGTGCCAATGGATTTAGTTAACATCTTTATACTGATGATTCTCAAATTTACCTTTCACTCCTCAGTCTATTTGCTGACCTTCAAGCTTGTATCTCCAACTGCCATTCAGACATCTCTACCTCCATATCCAGTAGACTTCTTAAACCCATTATGTCCAAAACAGAACTCATTTTCTTTTTCCCAAGCCCTTCCCCTCTCCTTTCTTCCCTATCACAGTAGATAGCAATACCATCTTCTCAGTCCTTCAAGATCACAACCTAGGATTCATTCTGGATTCCTCACTATCTCTCACCCCTCATATCCAAGCTGTTGCCAAGGCCTGCTGATTTTATCTTTGCAACATCTCTCAAATATTCCCCTTTCTCTGCTCTAACACTGCCACCACTATAGTGTAGGCTCTCATCACCTTATGCCTCTATTACTGTAATATTCTATTGGTGGGTCTCCCTACTCCATTTAGTCACTAAAGTGATTTTCTTAAAATACAGGTCCAGTCTTTCTCTCTCTCCCCTCTCCTCTCCCCCTCCCCCATTGGTTTTCTGTTGCTTCCAGGAGCAAAGACTATTAGTAACCCCTAATATCCTAATAACTTAACCTTTCTAGTCTTCTTAAACCTTGCACTCCATCACATGCTCTTCAGTCTAGTGACATTGACTGTTTCATAAGCAAGATACTTCAACTCCTGGCTCTGGGCCTTTTCTCTGGCTTTCCCCCATACCTAGAATGCTTTCCTTCCTCCACTGTGAGTGCTGACCTCCCTGGCATACTTTAAGTTGCAATTAAAATTTTAACTCTACAAGAAGCTTTCCTTAATCCCTCTTAATTCTAATTCTTTCCCTTTTTAAATTATTTCCTATTTATCTCTTATATAGCTGACTTTCTCTACATTTGTTTGCATGTTATCTCCCCTATTATACTGTAAATTGCTTTGAGGGCAGGGACTATCTTTAGCCTTTTTTGTGTTCCCCAGTGCTTAGTACAGAGTCTGACACATAGAACCTGCTTAATGAATGTCTGTTGAATTGAACTGAATTATTGTTAAACTGTCTATCCTTTAGATGAAGTATGTGTCTTTATTTCTAATTTTAGATTGCAACTGCGCCTAGGTCAGTGGTGTACTGGTAATTTTTTAATAACCAGCTCTCTGAAAAATGTATACAGTGTACTTACCATATACTTTTAAGTGTAATCTGCATTATTAACATATTCGCTTCACTTTCTTAAGTCTAAACAATAAATCAAGCACTGATGCTGTAACATTTGCTTATTTCTGAGGTGTAAATATCCCCATTAAAAATATAATAATCGGGGCGGCTAGGTGGCGCAGTGAGTAGAGCGCCGGCCCTGGAGTCAGAAGGATCTGAGTTCGGATCTGGCCTCAGACACTTAACGCAAACAAACAAAAAAAAAACCTAGCCGTGTGACTTTGGGCAAGTTACTTAACCCCAATTTCCCTCCAAAAAGCAAAAAAAAAATGTAATAATCGCAAGAGCCAGTGTGAGCTGGCTTCAGCACATTTCTGGATAGTTTCTCTCTGGTAAATAGTTGGCCCCAATAACAGTAGGTAAGTCATTTCAAATCAAATAAGTGCAGTAACATGTATTTGGAGCATACTATATCTATGGCATTACACTAATCACAATAACTTGCTCATTAGAGAATGAATTACCCATCAATATAGCAAATACTTGTAGGAGGAACATCATAAATTGGTAGGAAATTTTTGGAAGGACATTATAAACTAAGGTATTTCTTGGAGATTATTAAGCAGAAGACCACTTTGGGGTAGTTCTTGTCCAGGTATGAGTGGAACTAGATGATTTTTTTCATATCCCATTCAGGAACTCTGTAATAGAACATTTACATATGTGTAAATATGTAAACATATGTAATACATAAACATATGTAAATGTATTGCATATACATATGTAAGTGTATTACACACACACACACACACACACACACACACACACACACATATATATATTTAATTTTAAATTATAGGGAAAAAAGACCATAGTGCTTCACAATTTTAAGACTTTAGTTTGAAAAATTTATTCTATTTGTTTCATCTAAAAAAATAAAATTCTACATCTTAAGCATACTACATTCTACACATATTGCTGAATTATCTTATTAATTTAAGTTAAGGTTTATAAACTTCACCATCTTTAGTATATCTAGATTTAACTAATTTGGTGATTCTTTGTTAAATTATTGAACAATTATTTTATTTACTGGGCTATGTCTCTAAAAGCCTTTAAAAAAAGACATACTCTAGCTCTTAAGAGGGACCTGTTTCTTGCCTTTCCCCTCACATCTATAATAGAGAGCAGAAGGTTTGAGAACTGTCAACTCTGAAAAAGATACCAAAGTGCTTACAAGGTTATCTCTACCACAGTTAACTTTGAAAAATAAAATAAAATAAAACCAAAGAGCTTACATTGTTGAGAAGCAAAAAATTTTCTTTATTCTGTTGGAGGAGGAAACTAGACATATGTGCCAGGATCTTCCATAGGAAGAAGCCCAAGACAGTGAGGCTAAAATTTGATATATACATATGTGTGTGTGTGTGTGTGTGTGTGTGTGTGTGTGTGTGTGCGCGCAGTGGCCAAAAGTTATTCATAGCAGAGCTTCACGTTGGTGCTTGCCGAAGCTCAGGGACCCTTAGTATTGTGATTTAGTGACTTTTAGTGATTTAGTGGTAGTTCATCAAGTAGGAAAACACAAAGAATTATTGTTATGCCAGATTCAGGGCACAGCTTGCTTTCTGGGCCTTAAACTCTGCAAAACAGGGTGTTTCCTAATAGTAAAAAGAGAGGAGTAAGAAGAGAGTGTGGTCTTGGCGTGGGTTTCTTGACATTTCCCCTTTTGATTAAAGGGAGAGCATCTAAAAGAGCCCTTCTGGCCAATAAAGAAGAAGCAGGTATAAGCCCAAATGCCATGAGAGTCCAGGTGTTGAGTAGAGGGACATATGTAGGCTTAGAATTCCTAATGTGGCAGATCTAACGATTTATTAGCCCTTCCCCCTTAATAATGGAAAACATTAGTTTCCAAGAATATATTTTAGAGTAGATCAAAATAATCGTCCAATTGGGTTTTAATAGTAATTCTTATAAATGACTTCTCTCTGTTGTCTTAGCACTTAGTTTTATAACTTTCTAATATACTTACTACAAAACATTTTATATTTTTTGTTTGTTTTTTTATGTTTCTGTCTTATCTTCTTCTAGGGAGATAAATTCCTTGAAGCCAGAGACAATGTCATATGTTTACTCAGAGACTAGCATAGACCTCTGCCCACAATGGGAACTTAATAAATGTTGGGGATTTTTTTTTTTGGTATTCTATTATATTATATCTGCATTTTGTGGAGAGAATATAGCTTTATAATAAAGGATTTCTTAGTACATTTTCATATTGATGCTATGACAGTACAAAGTTTAGTCTGATCAAGTTTATGGTCACTTTAAACACTTTTTCACAGTTGGTACAACTATGGTACATTCAGGTAGATCAAGTAGAATCGTCGATCAAACCATCATTCTGCCCAACTGTGCTTTTAATTTCCTACATGTATACAGATTGAAGTGGAAGATTATTAAGATATAAAGATCATATCATTATTAAGATCATGTATTTGGAGCATACTAAGATATGATATATTTATCATATTAAGATATGATATTAAAGATCAGATCATTTTAAGTTTTGTTGATTAAACCAGTAAGATATCAATAAAATTGTGTCTATTCATTTTTCTCTCATACATTCCCCTTTTTAGTAGAAATTGAAGAAAACTTAGAGCTAGATAGCAACTTAGAACCCATCTGATCTAATCCCTGAAAATTATAGGTAAGGAAACGTAAAGAGATAAGTGACCTTCTCACTATCAGCTTATTAATATGTGTGTATACATATTTGCATATTTATGTGTCTATATGCATATTATATATACATATATCACATATATGCTGTAAAATTAATGAATGCT
Organism: Gymnobelideus leadbeateri; assembly: GCA_011680675.1. Taxonomy (NCBI): domain Eukaryota; kingdom Metazoa; phylum Chordata; class Mammalia; order Diprotodontia; family Petauridae; genus Gymnobelideus; species Gymnobelideus leadbeateri. The sequence goes on from WOXC01010276.1 coordinate 78,371, forward strand.
TGTTTTTTTTTATTTCAAACAGATAGATTCAAATGGTGATTTACTTATTAAAAATGCCCAGCTGAAACATGCTGGACGTTATACTTGCACTGCTCAGACAATTGTGGATAATTCTTCTGCTTCTGCTGACCTTGTTGTTCGAGGTAAGAGATTTAAGATTGTTCCATTAGAAAAGCCAAAGATATTTGATTTGTATCAATAATGCTATTCATTCTTGAAGACAGCTTTTTGCCTCTGCCTGGTAATCCTTTATGCCTGAGCCAGTAATAGACAATACTGGTTTTGTTTATCTTACTAAAAATGTATTGTGTAGCTGTACTGTAAATCTCTATGTACTCTTCTACTTACTAAAAATTCTCATTTATTAATTTTTCAGCAAGTTGAAAAAAATATATATATATTTTAAAGGAATGAATAGACACACTAGCAGTGGTATTTCTTGATCTGATTATTTTGTGTTTTTCATTAAAGTTCAGTACTTTTGTATTTTCACATAGATAGGTGTACCTTAAGGAAATCCCACTTTCTTTTCCTTTAGCCTCAACTTCTTTGATTACATTCTTAAGTGCTCCGTCCTTAAATATTACCATTTCAAAAACTGACCAACTAGAAAACTTGCCAAGGTAAGGTAGCTATAAACAAATAAGCACACACACAATACATATGTGTGTATCTATCTGTATGTGTGTGTGTGTGTACACACACACACATATATATATATATATATATATATATATACATACATACACAGATTTAACTTACTTCTTAGATAGCTATCCATTTATAAAAAGGAGCAGCAGTTAATACAATTATGTAACAGAATTGGCTCTTTTTTAATAAAAACATCAGGAAAACTCTGCTCTTTATGGCTTTGTTTTCTAAAGAGCAACTTCAGTCATGGCTTGAATTAGAGTAGGTTATATTGAACTGAACTAAAGTGAATAAGATAAAATCCTGGCTCTTAAGGAGCTTATAGTCTAGTACAGGAGATAGAAGTATAGCAATGGTGAAATGGCATTTTTACCCCAGGAGGTTAGTTCCTTTGAGAGGACCTATTGGGGAAGTGTGTCCCAGGTGGGAAGGCCAAGAATGTAGAGAGAGAAAATGCAAATACATGCTTGAATCAGAGCCTTGGTGGTTGGGCACATAACAAAAGCAAAGAGTATAAGTATATTAAGTATACAAGGATAGTATACTTAGCCCTCATCCAGGAATCTGGGACAGCTGTCTTATCTGGCTATTGGCTGCTTCTGGGTCTGTACTAGATGAACCTTGAGTCCTTAGTAGGTTCTTCTATTCATTCAGGAGTGGGGGCTTTCTTCAAATGATCCAAAAGGCCACACCCACAAGTTTGGCAGCTATGTGAGTAGTCAGAAAGACCTGGTAGGGACCCTTAGAAATAATTATTGATTGATCAGTATGGGATCAGTTTTTAGATAAGATATATGGGTTACCTGAGATGTACAATTGTGATAAAACTCCTTGCATCAATCTTTGGATCTGACTTTCTGGTCAGCATAGACCCTTGGTTAAAGAGTCTCTAAACAGCACATAAAGATAGTCCAGTTTCCCAGCCATGTAGCGGTAGGTTCAAACAATACAATAAGGTTTTCTCCCAATTCCTACAATTAAATAAGGTTTTCTCATAAGACAAACATTGGACTAAACCCATAATTGAATAAGTATTAAGCTAGTTCCAGGATTGAGTCATAAGATGTAGTCAGTGTGGTTCACTCAATTCCCACTATTAAACATTTGCTCTTTTAATCTCCTCAATCTATATCCATAAACCTAATATACAAGGTTTTTCATAAATTCCTAATCATAATTACATTAAGTCAGGTTTCATTAATGTCAGGTTACAAATCAAACTAGAGGGCTCACAGTATTTTGAGAAGGAAAATTTACATGTCACCAAGGAAATTGAAAAAACTTAAACATAAGCTAGAATCTCAAAGTTGAGATCAGAAACCAGAATCTCAAAAGCCGAGACTAGAAAGAGAAGACCAAAGCAATAGAATAATTATCACCACTGTTAACTAACATCGAGTCTCCTTGTATCCTAGTAACTCATTCTCAATATCCATTTAATCAGTAAATTTTGAGTCTTAGATATCTCAAATCTGGTTCCTAGATATCTTTTCTTGGACAATAGGTCTTATTCTCAGGACATTTCTGAAGGGGGCTTTGCTTCTCTGGTTCTGAATCTAGAGGCTTTTAGATAATTTTGATTTAGTATAATCATTTAAATTTGGTTATCCAGTTTGGAGAGTATTTCAGTTTATGTATCATCAACTATTTTATCCGTGCATAAATTCTGTACCTGTTTATAAGACTCTTAAAAAAAATTATGAGTGTCCAACCATTAAATGAGCTTTTCTGACTTTAAAAGTTACCAGACAGATACATTAAAAATGGAAAAATAATTTCACTTTCTTTACTGTTATCAATACAAATTATGTGTAAAATTCTTAATCCAACTTTGAGAACTCATTACTAAAACAAGTCTGAATTTCCATGATAGGTAAATTTGGAAGCCAATCATATACATATGTATATAATTCTTAGAGAAAACTCTCTAATTCTGTTGCTTGCTCAAGATTCCATTTAGTTAGAAGACTTTTACATTACATCTTTGTCTTATTTGTCTAATCATTTCCCTCTTAGGCGAATATCATCCTTATATTATAATTTGACCACTAATACAGGTTAAAATTTTAAGATATTCATATTTACATCCTACAATAAAAACCCAGAGATATTCCAAAATTATTTAATAGATTTATTATTATTCTTACAAAATTTCTGGATTAAAGAAATTAGCTATAAAAGAAAAAGGAGGGATATAATTATCACTATGTTCTATATTATCACTGTAGCAGCAAGCACCCCAATATCCCCAGGGTGACTGCCAATATAGGTTCTTAGATCTGCTTTTGTAAAGGAAAGCAACTCAAAATCAGTTAACACGGTTACTTTAGTCAGACAAACATATATTACCTAGCTTGGGGGGAAAAGGTCAGCACCCTGAACTTCAGAGTATACAGACAGATCAAACAGACAGGCTTCCAAACTGTGCAACAATTATCAATACCAAAATCACAGTTACCAGAGAAGGAAGCATCAACATCTGGGTTTTCAAAGCCGGGGGGCTCTCAACAGTGGCTTCCCAGAGTCTCATCTGGTCAAATCACACAGCACTTCTCAAAGTGAGCCCCAAAGCAAAGCCTAAAATCAGGGATTATATAGTCTTCTCCTGGCTCAGAGAATGTAACTACCCTCTTGACCCACTGCCCAATCACACAACATCAAGGTGTGGTCATTCCTGAAAACCAAGCCTCCTACCAGAGGCTCCATGTGACCACATTCAGCCTATTGGGAGGCATAGTACATTTTCAAATCAAGGAAGGTTCTCAGAGTCACTTAAGTCAATCAAAGTCTCTTAAGCCAATCAAAGGACTTAGGGGCAGGAAAGATCTTCAAATCTACATTTCCATTACAATCACAGAGAGAAAAATTCGATTAACTCTCTTTGATTCTAAGCATGAGTCATTTCTAACAGCCAATCATGTAGTCACAGGGTGTTAAAAAGCAAGACTCAGGATTAACCAGGTGGGGAAATTTCCTTTTCAGAAAGGAAATTACACAGTGAAAAAATAAAGTCAAGAGGATTGTACTTTAGGTCATGTCAATGTCATCCCCAAAACTTTTCCCAAGTGTAGATGTCCACCTTTAGCAGTTCCAAGACTGCAGCACACATCATTTTTTACTATTGGCTTCAAGACAGTTCAGACGCTATCCCTGTAATCAAAACTCAAAACAATAATAAATTGCAGTCCCTAGAATAGTTACCTTAAGTGGCAAAATTTCACTAACCACAACTTAGGGTTTGCATGTCTTCCGTGATGTTTCCCTAACAGTTAACATTTCATTTCCATGTTGAAACTACATCTTAAACCACTCTATATGCACTTTTATAATAGCCAAAAATTTTCAACTGAAAATTTGACATCGTGCTAAATTTATTCTTAATCTTATCTCTTTTATGACAAACATTAAATATTTAACTGTTTTCAAATACCTATTTTTAATCAAATCCTTTTAGTTAATAGCCCAATTCATAATCTAACAGAATCTAGATTAAAAAGTGATGTTATTTTGTCTAACAGCATTTTTGTTGCAATGGTCTTTCAGATTTGATAATATAAGAGAATTTAGAAGTACAATAATAACACAAATAATATCATGTATTTGAAACATGAAAGAAAACATCAAATGACATCAGTTCAGTTAATTGCATTTCCAAATTATCCCATATAAAAACCATTCATCCTATTACCTTTGGCATTTTCAATCCTCTTAAGAGTTATTAGAATGGAAAATTACATTAAATTAAAGAAATAATAATATAGTGCTTGGCATATGCCAGTCAGTATAAGCACTTTACAGTCATTATGTTATTTTGATCCTCATGGCAACCCTGAGAGGTGTGTACCATTGTTATTTTTCTCTTTACAGATCAGAAAACTGTGTAAGCAGAGATAACTTGCATAAGATTACATAGCTAATACATTTTTACAACCCAAATATAATCCAAGCTTCCCTATGTTTTTCCAGCATTTGTTTTAATATCTTTATTTGGGGGCTGATCTGAAATGAGAAGCATTAACAAGGTCAGAGATAAAGGGTCTTTGAACTGAGTGTGGAAAAGGTGTCATAGGAGATTTTATTTAAACAACATTTTCTCTCTTCATGGGGAGGGAAAGTTTAGCAATAGGTGGCTGTAAAGTGCTAACCATATACCTCTCCTTTTTTCTTCACTCTGGAAATGCTTCTAAACTAGCTGCCTTCCTTCATTGCCCAACAACAACAAGACTGTTAATCTTCTGGAGAAAAAAAATATTTAAGTGCCAATTACTTTTATAGAATTTAATAGAAGTTAATTCGTCTTTTTCCTTGAAACAAATTCTACAGAACAATATCCCAAAACTTACTATGATGTTTCAGAAGGAATGAGTTCCTGGAATTACTGAAAATCCCAGAGTTCTCCCTTGTAATCTTACAAATGATTAATCTCCAAATTTTGTAATCTGCTAAATGTTTTTTTAGCAATTTGTAATCTTTGCTTATCTGCCTTTATTTCTATAATTCCAATATGGCCAAAGCTGAAATAACCAAAAAAAAAGTGTCTTGCAGATTTTTTCTTCTTTTTTTCTCTTTTCTTATAACTCAGTCTCTCAAAGAAAGCCTGAAGTAGGAGTCACTGGTTAATGGGACAATTGCTTCAAGTACAAAAGTTTATTAATCTTTCCCAGTGTTCTAAACTCTTTGACTACGGTCCTTAGCGGTTTTTTTTTTTTCTGGCTGACTGTATTTTATTTTTTTAGTCTTTTAAGGTAACAGAATATGCAAACAACAGAAACACAGCACAGACATTTTACATTTTACAAAGACACAAACACAGACAGAATTACAAGACATAAGATGATTCTATCTGAGCTTTTCTTAAGAGAATCTAAGTAACCAAAGGCTTCTCCCATGTTGGTTTTAAGTAGCTATTTATTAAAACATCCCATTTGGGGTATTTCATTTTCTTGCTGGCTTCATCAAAACATTACCTTTTCCTCTTTGGCTTTTTGGAGGGGGGAATGCAAGACAATTAGGGTTAACTGACTTGCCCAAGGTCACACAACTAGTAAGTGTTAAGTGTCTGAGGCCAGATTTGAACTCAGGTCCTTCTGACTCCAGGGCCAGTACTCTATTCACTGTCACCTAGCCGCCCCTGTCAAAACATTTCTTAAAGTAATTTATTTTATCCCAATCCAAAGAACCCAAAGTTGACCTACAATGTCAAATTATGTCAATTAAGAAACTGTTCCATGGACTAAATGCAACCAAGTTCTTTGGTGGCTCATTCTTAGTTACCAGCATTCCCATATTCTAGCCAAAGGGAAACAGATACTAAGGCACCTGATCCAACAAGTCAAGACACTTAACCAAGAAGAGAAGGAAGAATCCTCTTTTCAGTAGCAACAACCAAAGTTTCAATCCTCCAAGGGAGTGGAGCTCAATCAAAGACAGTAGCTTGTAATAAGAGAAGGAAAATAATGCACTACCACTCTTCAAGTGCAAATTGAACAGAGCTCAATGAACTCTCTGTAGGTACTTTACTTCAGGTCATACTGGGGGCAGGGCAGAAGGTAACTCTTCACTTTCTAATCCCATTTCTGACACCAACTGTCAACTCTGAAAACAAATGACCAAAGAGTGACAGTTTTGCAATTGCTGTTAACTCTAAAAATACCAAAGAACTCACACAGGTTATCATTAGCACAGTTAATTCTGAAAGATAAAATAAAACCAAAGAACTAACAGTGTTCATATGTATATGTATACACACACATATGTATATGTATATGCAAACACATATTTGTGGCTACACAAAGAATCAATGTTGTGTTACAATACTAGTGAGGCATAATAACAATAGTGAGAAAAGATTGCTTAATGGCCCAAAGTCCCAAAGTAGAACTTCATGTCTGGGCCTGTTGGTGCTTGCCTAAGCTCAGGGACCATCAGTCCTGTGATTCAGTTGCAGCAGAGTTCATTAAGAGGGTGAGCACAAAGGACTGTTGTTATGCCAAGCTCAGGGCACAGGCTGCTTGCTGAGCCTTAAGTTCTGGAAAAGAGGGTGCTCTCCTAAGAGTAAAAAGAGAGGATTAAAAAAAGAGGGATGGTTTTGGCATGGGGATCCTGACAGAAGGTAAAGGGATTTTTCTTTCCCCTTAATGCTGCTTTGAATTGAAGGTATTCAGATAGATACTTGGTATCTATCTATTGGTACATATATACATATATACCTATATGTATTGGTGGGTGTGTGTGTGTATAGATAGATACCATATATATATATATATATATATATATATATATATATATATATATGGGTATCTATCTATCTATCTATCTATTTGGTATCTATCACTCTTGGTGGCAAAGAAAAGATGCAGGTATGGATTTAAAATTACCTAAGAGTCAGGATAAAGCTATAAAAAGAAAAAGGCCCAGGGAACCTAGCAGAGACTGTGTGTGCAGTGGGGTACAGCACAAGAATACCCAGTAAAGGACAGGGCATTAGGGTCTTGGAATGGTGGAGGCATGAGTTGTCTTGGTTACATGTATTGTCTATATGAATACCTCACGGATAAGGTACCCTGTGTGCGCACTCTTCTCACTGATACTGGTTGTAGCTATGGGAGTTTGTTTCAGGTTTATGTGACAATATTTTATAGCTACTCTTCCTACAATATAGTGCCTTTGGTTGGATCTAATTGTGTCTATTTACTGACAATTACACATAAGCATACCTGTAGTGGCTCATGAACTATTGTTTTGACAATGAAGACCATTCCACAGAGCACCTTTAACCTGGAGGAATAGTTACCCCCTGGAGACTCCAGTCTACAACATTTAATAAGCTGGATAGGTAGTTCATAGGAAGCCCTACATATAAATTAGTTTATTGACTTTATTACTCTTCTAAATTTCCATATTTCTGTCAAAGGCACCATCAGCCTTCTAGATTTTCAGGTTCATAATCTCTCCATTATTTTTTGCTTCTTACTTTTCCTCACCTCACATATCAAATTAGTTACCAAATCTTGTAATTTCTACCATCACAACATTTCTCAAACCACTTCCTCCTAATGATTCACATAACTATCACCTTAGTTCAGACTTACGTTACTTCTTGGCTAGATTATTGTCATAACCTACTAGTTTACCTCCTTGCCTCATGACTCTCTATTCTCCAGTCTGTCCTACATATGGTTTTCAAAGTAATTTTCCTTAAATGCAGATGTGACTCAGCAGTTCACTCCAACTCTAGTGGTTCTTTTAAAAAAATACTTATTTTTAATTTCAGTTCCACAGGATTTTGAGTTCCAATTTTTTCCCCTTCCCCCTCCTTACCTCTGACCCCCTCCCCAAGACAGCATGCCATCTGATATAGGCTCTCCATATAATTCACATTAAGCATATTTTCACATTATTCATGTTGCAAAGAAGAATTAGAACCAATGGAATGAACTGTGAGAAAGAAGAAACAAAATAGAGAAAAAGCAAATAGTGTGCTTTGGTTTGCATTAAGACTCAATAATTCTTTCACTGTATGTGGATAGCCTTTACTATTGTGAGTCCCTGGAATTGTCTTAGAATCTTGCATTGCTAAGAAGAGCCAAGTCTATCAAAGTTAGTCATCACACAGTGTGGCTATAACTCTGTACAATGTTCTCTTGGTTCTGCTCCCCTCACTCAGCATCAGTTCATATACGTCTTTCCAGGTTTTTTGGAAGTTGGCCTGCTCATCATTTCTTATAGCAATGGCTGAACAAGTCATGATATATGAATGTAATGAAAGCACAATAGTATTTCATTACATTCATATATCATGACTTGTTCAGCCATTCACCAAGTGACTGGCATCTGCTCAGTTTCATTTTTTGCCACCATAAAAAGAGCTGCTACAAATATTTTTATGGGTCCTTTTCTCATTATTATGATCTCTTTGGGATACAGCCCTAGAGCTGGTATTGCTGGGTCAAAAGATATGCATATTTTTATAGCCCTTTGCATATAGTTCTAAATTATTCTCCAAAATAGTTGGATTAGTTCACAACTCCACCAACAATGCATTAGTGTTCCAAATTTTCCCACATCTTCTCCAGTGTTTATAATTTTCCTGTTTTGTCATGTTAGCCAATTTGACAGGTGAGATATGGGACCTAAGAGTTGTTTTGATTTCGATTTCTCTAATCAATAGAGATTTAGAACATTTTTCATATGAGTATACATATCTTTATTTTTCTTCCTTTGAAAACTGTCTGTTCATATCTTTTGACCATTTATTAATTAGGGAATGACTTGTGTTCTTATAATTTGACTCAGTTCTTCGTATATTTTAGAAATGAGGCACTGGTTATCAGAGACACTGGTTGTAAAAATTCTTTCCTAATTTTCTGCTTCCCTCCTAATCTTTGTTGCATTGATTTTGTACAAAAAACTTTTCAATTTAATGTAATCAAAATTATCCTTTTTGTGTTTCATAATTTCATATTGTATTTCATATTTCTCTGTCTCTTGTTTGGATATAAATTCTTCCCTTCTCCATAAATCTGACAAGTAAACTATTCCTCACTCTCCCAGATTCCTTATAGTATCAGCCCTTACATCTAAATTGTGAACCCATTTTGACTTTATTTTGATATATGGTGTAAGATATTGATCCATGCCCAGTTTCTCAGTTTTCCCAGCTGTTTTTGTTAAATAACGAGTTCTTATCCCAGAAGCTCGAGTCATAGTCATTGACTACTGTGTCTTATTTACCTAACGTATTCCACTGATACACCACTCTGTTTCTTTAGCCAGTACCAAATAGTTCTGATGATTTTTCCTTTATAATACAGTTTAAGATCTGGTATGGTTAGACCACCTTCCCTAGCATTTCTTTTCATTATATATTCTGGACCTTTTCTTCTTCCAGATAAATTTTTATATTTTTTCTATCTCTATAAAATGATTTTTGGTAGTTTGATTGGTATGGTACTAAAAAAGTAAATAAATTTAGGTAAAATTGTCATTTATATTATATTAGCTTGGTCTACCCATATGAAACTGATGTATTTCCAATTATTTAGATCTGACTTTAGTTGTGTGAAAAGTGTTTTGTAATTGTGTTCGTATAATTCCTAGGTTTGTTTTAACAGGTAGACTTCCAGATACTTTATAATGTCTACAGTAACTTTAAATGGAATTTCTCTATCTCTCGCTATTGGACTTTGTTAGCAATATATAGGAATCCCAAGGATTTATGTAGATTTATTTTATATCCTGCAACTTTGTAAAGTTATTTATAATTTCAACTACTTTTTACATGACTCTCTAGGATTCTCTAAGTATATTATCATATCATCTGAGAAGAGTGATAGCTTTGTTTCTCCTTTCCTAGTCTAATTCCTTCAATTTTTTTTCTTCCCTTACTGCTAAAGCTAACATTTCTAGTACTGTATTGAATTACTGGCATGATAATGGACATACTTGTTTCATTCCTGATCTTATTGGAAATGCTTCTAGCTTATCCCTGTTACATCTTATACTTGTTGATGGTTTTAGGTAGGTGCTATTTATCATTTATTCCTATGCTTTCTATGTTTTAATATGAATGGGTGTTATATTTTCTCAAAAGCTTTTTCTGCATCTATTGAGATAATCATATGGTTTCTGTTAGTTTTGTTGTTGATATGATCAATTATGCTGATAGTTTTCCTAATATTGAACCAGCTCTGAATTCCTGGACTAAATCCTACTTGGTAATAGTATGTTGTTCTCGTGATAAATTGCTATAACCTTTTTGCTATATCTTATTTAAAATTTTTGCATCTATATTCATTAGGGAAATTGGTCTATAGTTTTCTCTCTCTGTTTTGTCTCTTCCTGGTTTAGGTATCAGTACAATATCTGTATCAAAAAAAATTAATTTGGTAGGACTCCTTCTTCACCTATTTTCCCAAATTATATAGTATTAGAATTAATTGTTCTTTAAATATTTGATAGATTTTGCTTGTAAATCCATTGGACGCTGGAAATTTTTTCCTAGGCAGCTCATTGATGACTTGTTCAATTTCTCTGAGATGGGGTTATTTAAATATTTTGCTTCCTCTTCTGTTACTCTGAGCAATTTATATTTTTGTAAATACTCATTCATTTCACTAAGATTGACAAATTTATGGGCATACAGTTGGGCAAAATAGTTGCTAATTATTGTTTTAATTTCTTCACTACTGTTGAATCTTTTAATTTTTAATACGGATAATTTGATTTTCTTCTTTCTTTTTTTAATCAAATTAACCAAATCTATTTTATTGGTTTTTTTCATAAAGCCAACTCTCCTTTGGTTTTCAGAATTTCTCATTTGTATTTAATTGGGAATTTTTAATTTGTTCTTTTTTTTTTAACTTTTTTAGTTGCATGCCCAATTCATTGATCTCCTCTTTCTCTATTTTTTCACGTAAACATTTAGAGATAAAAAACTTCCCCTAAGAACTACTTTTGCTACATCCAATAGATTTTGGTATGTTGTCTGATTATTGTAATTTTCTTGGCTGAAGTTACTGATTGTGTCTGTGATTTGACACATTCATTCTTTAAGATTAGATTATTTAGTTTCCATTTAATTTTTAGTCTATCTTTCCATGACCCTTTATAACATATAATTTTATTGTGTCATGATCTGAAAAGGATGTATTTAATATTTCTACCTTTTTGCATTGGATTGTGAGGTTTTTATATCCTAGTACATGATCAGTTGCTGTGTAGTTGTCATATACCACTGAGAAAAAGCTATATTCCTTTCTATCTCCATTCAGTTTTCTCCAGAGGTCTATCATATCTAGCTTTTCTAGAATTCTTTTCATCTCCTTAACTTATTTCTTATTTATTTTGTGGTGATATTTATGTAGTTCAGAAAGGGGTAAACCGGGACAGCTAGGTGGTACAGTGAATAGATCACTGGCCCTGGAGTCAGTAGGACCTGAGTTAAAATCTGACCTCAGACACTTGATACTTTCTAGCTGTGGGACCTTAGACGAGTCACTTTATCCCCCCTCCAAAAAGACCAACCTCCCCCTAAAGAAACAAAAACAGAGAAGGTTAGGTTGAGGTCCCCCTCTAGTATAGTTTTGCTCTTAATTTCTTCCTCTAACTCCCTTAACTTCTCTGAGAATTTGGATGCTATACCACTTGGTGTATATATGTTTTGTAATGATATTGCTTCATTGTATATGGTGTCTTTTAGCATAATATAGTTTCCTTCCTTATCTTTTTTTAATTAGATCAATTTTTGCTTTTGTTTTGTCTGAGATCAGAATTGCTACTCCTGCTTTTTTAAAAATTTCAGCTGGAGCATAATATATTCTTCTCCAGCCTTTTGCCTTTACCCTGTGTATATCCTGTTTCCAATGTGTTTCTTGTAAACAACATATTGTAGGATTATGAGTTTTAGTCCATTCTGCTATCCACTTCCACTTTTTGGGAAAGTTCATCTCATTCACATTCACAGTTATGATTACTATCCATGTTTTTCTCTCCATCCTATCTCCCTGCCCATTTATACTTTTCTTTCTCCTTTCTCCCTTTCCCTTCCCACTAGAGTTTTGCTTTTGACTGCCTCCTCCCTCAATCTGCCCTCCCTTCTATCAGACCCCTCCTTTTCTTTCCCTTTTCCCTTACCACTTCTTCCTTCCCTTCTCTCCTTTCCTTCCTTTTCTTTCTCTTTTCCTATCCAACTTCCTATATGGCAAATTAGATTTCTATACCTAAGTATGTTATTCTCTCCTTGAGCCAAATCCAATGAGAGTAAAGTTCAAACAATGCTCATCACCCTCCCTTCTTTTTCTCCACTGTAATACATAGGATGTAATTTGGTCTTTTTTGTCTCCTCCTTTTCTCCTTTTTCAACACTTAATTAGGTTTTTTACCAACACATTTAAAGCAACTTAAATCTACCCTGCCTGTCTATAGGTTCTATATTCTTGTATCGGAATATCAAATTTTCTATTCAACTCTGGTTTTTTCATCAAGAATGCTTGAAAGTTTGGGGGCAGCTAGGTGGCGCAGTGAGTAGAGCACCAGCCCTGGAGTCAGAAGGACTTGAGTTCAGATCCATCCTCAGACACTTAACACACACACAGACAAAAACCTAGCCGAGTGACCTTGGGCAAGTTACTTAACCCCAAATGCCCTTCAAAAAGCAAAAAAAAAAAAAAAAAAAGAATGGTTCAAAGTCCTCTGAAAATCCACTGAATGACCATATTTTCCCCTGAAACATGATACTCAGTTTTGCTGGGTAGGTGATTCTTGGGTTTAATCCCAGGTCCTTTGACCTGCAGAATATCATATTCCATGCCCTTAGATCCTTCAGTGTAGAAGCTGCCAGATCGTGTGTTATCCTGATTGTGTTTCCACAATATTCAAATTGTTTCTTCCTGGATGCTTGTAATATTTTCTCCTTGATCTGGAAATTCCAGAACCTGGCTATAATATTCCTAGGATTTTTCTTTTGGGGATCTTTTTCAGGAGGTGATTGGTGGATTCTTTCAACTTCTATTTTGCCCTCTGGTTCTAAAACATTGGGGCAATTTTCCTTGAGAATTTCTTGCAGAATGATTTCTAGGTTCTTTTTTTGATCATGGCTTTCAGGTAGTCCAATAATTTTAAAATTATCCCTCCAGGATCTATTTTCCAGGTCAGTGGTTTTCCCAGTGAGATATTTCACATTGCCAGTTCAATAATTCTTATGTTTTCTCTCCTGGATCTATTTTCCAGGTCAGTTGTTTTTCCAATGACATACTCCACATTTTCTTCTTATTTTGAAATATTTCTCATTTTCAACTATTTTTCATTCTTTAGAATTTGCTTTATTGCTGATGTCTCATAAAGTCATTAGCTTTCACTTGCCCAATTCTAATTTCCAAGAAATTATTTTCTTCAGTGAGATTTTGTATTTCTTCTGTTTGGCCAATTTTGCATTTTAAGAACTTCTTTTCTCCAGTGAATTTTTGTACCTCCTTTTCTCTTTGAAATATTCTCTTTTTAAAAGAGTTCTTCTCTTCAGTTGATTTTTGTACATTTTTTACCAAGCTGTTAGTTCTCTTTTCATGATTTTTTTGCTTCACTCTCATTTCTTTTCCAAATTGTTTCTGGGTTGTGATCCAATTAGCATTTGAGGCTTTTTTGGCAGATATTTTCACATTGTTATCTTCTTCTGAATTTATATCTCTATCTTCCCTGTCACCATAATACCTTTTTCTGGACAAATTATTTTTTGTTTGTTTGCTTATTTTTCCAACCTGTTTCTTGCTTCGAACTTTATGTTAAAGTTGAACTCTGGTGCAACTAAGGGGCTCAGTGAATAGAGCACCAGCCCTGGAGTCAGGAGGACCTGAATTCAAATCTGGCCTTATACATTTAACATTTACTAGCAGTGTGACCTTGGGCAAGCCACTTAACCCCAATTGCCCTGACTTCCCCTGAACCAAAAAAAAAAAAAAAAAGTTGAACTCTGCCAGCCTGGGGATGGGGAAGCACTGTCCCAAGCTTCAGGCTTTTTTTATGCTGTTGCTTTCAGAGCTAGTTCTGGAGGTGTGCACATTTTCAGTGCTTCAGTGATAGTGTAATCCTGGGAGTGGCATGATCACTGGGTCTCTGCTCTTCTGAAGCAGCAAGCATTAGCACTCTTCTTTGCTTTGAAACTATGACCAGGGCCCCTGCTCTCTTATGACCAACCACCAGTGCTCTTCTTCCTGTAACTGTGTACAGACAATAGAGTTGTGCCAGCCATACCCAGTGCCAGCAAAGAGTCCCTTGTAATCTTTCTGACCAGTTTTATGGCCCTCTTACCAACTCTGGGATGGGAGCTCCTGAAGCTGCTGCTGCTGTGGTGGCAACTGTTTCTACCACTGCCTGTGTGGGCTCCAGATAGGCCTCCACCCTCCTGTGTCTCAGAATTCTCATGGTGACCTCTTAGATTTTTTGGGCAGAAAAATATCTTGCTCCAACCTTTTCTTGATTCTGCTGCTCCAAACCTTGATTTGAGTGTTATTTTAAAGTTGTTTCAAGGGGGATGTTGGAAGAGTTCACTTGGATGGCTGCCATTTATCTTGGCTCCCATGCATGTGTGTTGATTTGAAATGACCCATGATCTTATTGGGAAGATCTTTAGTTAATCTTTGTTATATGTAATATTAGCATCATATTAGATATATTTATTTTGGATAGGTTCTACTTATCATATTAAAAAAGAGTTCATTTATTGTTTCCCAGTTTAAAAAAGTCCCCAGAAATAGGCATGTCTTATCAATAGCTTTTTCTTAATTTATTGTTACAGTCACATGATTTTTGTACTATTAGGTCCATTATGTTGATAATTTTCCTAATATTGAGCCAATCTTGAATTATTGACATAAACCTAATTTGATTAGAGTGCTATAGTCCTCTTGCTAACATTTTATTTAAACTTTTTTGCTTCAATTTACTTTCTCTTATTTGATTTCCCCTTGAGTACCAAGACAATATCAAAGAAGAAATTTCATGGGGCACTTTGCCTATTTATTCAAAAACATTATAAACTATTTAAAATAACTATTCTCTGAATATTTAGTAGAATTGCCTTATAAGTTCATCTGGTCCTCTTTTTTTTCCTTTGTTTTTTTTCCTTTCTTTTTTTCCTTTAACTTATTTCTTCTAGTTACCCAATATAAATTCTCTATTCTTTGTTTTGTTAATTTGTTAATTTTATATTCTTATGAATATTCATTCTTTTGTTTAAGATGGTCATTTTTTATTGACGTATTTTAGCAAAATAGCTTCTAACAATTTCCCTTTTCTTTATTTGTTAGAAACTTAGCTTTTTTCATTTCTGATACTAGTAATTTGGTTTTCCTCTTCTTTTTCCTCTTGACTTATTTAGCTAATGTTTGATCTGTTTTATTCTTTTTAAAAAATAACTCCTGGTTTTATTTATTGTCTTTTTATTTTCCCCTTCATTCATAAAAGTATTGTAGACATAAATTTTCCTCTGAGAATTTCTTTGGTTGAATTCCTCCACATTTTGATACATTGTTGTCATTATCTTTAATGAAATTATCTATTATTCCTATAATTTGGTCTTCTTTAGGTTTATTTTAATTATTCTCAACTTAATTTTAATAGTTCTTTCTGAAGCCCTTTATTTAATAGAATTTTTATTTTATTTTGACCAATATAACATATGTTTAATATTTCTAATCTTTTACATTTGTGAAGTTTCTAAGCTCTAATACATAGTCCATTTTTGCAAAGGCAGTATGTAGAGTTAAGGAACATTTGTACTCCTTTCTATTCCCATTTTAAAA
The DNA here is from genome assembly GCA_011680675.1 of Gymnobelideus leadbeateri. Lineage (NCBI taxonomy): Eukaryota > Metazoa > Chordata > Mammalia > Diprotodontia > Petauridae > Gymnobelideus > Gymnobelideus leadbeateri. The sequence goes on from WOXC01010276.1 coordinate 94,318, forward strand.
TAACTAAATTATAAAAAATTCTATTTACTTGAAATTCTATTACTACTTTCCTTATTTCTTTGCTTCCTTCCTCTTTCCTTCATTACTTTGAAGACCCTATCAGTTGGCAACAAGTCAGAAGGTCACAGAGCTCCCTTCCTGGAACAGAGCTGTCTAATGTCTGATTTACCTCCACAGTGTTACTGTAGAGTCAGCATGCCCTGGGTCTCATGCCTCCAGGGGAACTGCACATATACCCCTAAGACAAATGCAAATCAACACTTTCTCTATAGTGTGTAGTAGTAGAGAACTGTCTGGAAAACTAGGAACTTGCCTGATTTGCTTAAGATTTCAGAGTCAATTTTATGGCAGAAGAGGAACTTGAATCCAGTTCTTCCTACCTCTGAAGCAAGATCTATCTCCATTACCCCAGCTTACATTTCATAGAACATTTTAATCCACTTTATAATTTAGCTTCATTCTGTGAAGTAGATACAACAAATATTATTGTTCCCCTTTTACAAAAGAGGAAACTGCAATTCAGATAGGTTAAGCAACTTGCTAATAGTCAGGCAACTAGCAAGTATTAGAGGCAGTATCTAAATATCTATATATATATCATGCTCGGTAGAAGGTAGAAGATAGAGAGCCTGTATTTGAGTTGATAGAATACACTTCTAGGCGGCTAGGTGGCGCAGTGAGTAGAGCGCCGGCCCTGGAGTCAGAAGGACCTGAGTTCAGATCCGGCCTCAGACACTTAATGCACACACAAACAAAAACCTAGTCGTGTGACCTTGGGCAAGTTACTTAACCCCAATTGCCCTAAAAGGGGTGGCTAGGTGGCGCAGTGAGTAAGAGCGCCAGCCTCGGAGTTGGGATGACCCGAGATCGAATCCGGCCTCAGAAAATGAGCACCCACACATAAATAATGACTAGCCATGTAACCTTGAGCAAGTTACTTAACCCCAATTGCTTAAAAAAAAAAAAAGAATACACTTCTAATATGCTAATAAGCTACATGAAATTCAATGAAATCAATCCAAGAATAATACTTAGATAAATTCTGGGAATAATGTGCCATTTCAATCACAATTACCAGAAAAGATCATTAGTACTTCAGAAATCCTAAGACACATGAAAAGTATAAGTAATTTTTATGGTGTTTACCATCACTTAAGTTGGCAAGATAAACCCCTGCAAATACAGGTTAATTCTTCATAGGAAATATACCTAAAGTTGCAATAGATGGTCTCATCACCTGATAGGTGAAGCCTATTAAGGTAACAGAAGAATAATGGTTAGATTTTCCCTGGGAATGAACAACAGAGAGAAGTTAATTAAAAGACATGATCTAGATATTTACAATTCTTTCCTGAAAAACATAATTAATAATATAGCAATATAATTACTGGTGAAAGATTAATCACTTATACAGTTCAATTGTGAAAATACAAGCAGAACTGAACTATCTTGAAATAAATTAATATCTTCCTTTTCTAAGGAACTATTTGTAATAACTGCATAATGAATTGGATGTTAGCTTCACTTGCCAAGCTAATTAAATTAGTAAATGCTTTTAACTAACACTCAATTGTTTCTTCATGAGAAGAGCATTTCTTCCTTTAGTTCTGACACTGCCTCAGGCTATACAGCAGCTTAATTTAAGCATGAAGGCTTATCATATAAACCTGTTCTTCTTTACTCCATCTATTCCAGAGATATAGAGTACCCTTCTCTTTGCTTTTCTTAAAAGCACATATTACTGACCATTACTGGTACTAATCCTTTTTCCAAAATCCTGGCCTGCTACACATATGGTTTCCTGCTCCTTGGCTGAGCTTACAAACTGCCCCTTCAGCCATGATCTTTCCTTTTTCAGGTCAGAACAGAAAAGATGAAGAGAAAATCATACTGGATCCCTTTTTCCCGATTTGTGCAAACCTGCCTCCAACCCCGTGATCGTTTCCTACAATCAGGATATGGTTATTTGGATGACTATGCTGTCAGTCATCTACTCACCTTTGAAGTTCCCTTTTGTGTGAAATATTTTCATCTATTAAATATCAATATTAAATTAATTCATCTCTATAGCTTCTGAAATATCTGCTCCTCTTCTCTTACAAACAACAATAATAACAAAAGGTCCCTTGACATTTTAAAAGCAAATTGACCTTTTTCTCTTCTAAATCTTTTAAACATGTTTTGAATAGATGTAAGGTTTACATCTTGGTAGTTCTCTCTCTGCTCCATTCCCACTTGTCTCAATTCTCCTCAAGAGATGTTTAACTAAAAGTTTAATGAACACAATTCAACTGCTTAAGATTTTTTTCCTATAACTATTAGCCGAGCCTGATATGTCCTATAATGCAAAGTAAGGTGAAAGTGGCATGTCTTTATGTAGTTTTCTTTTAAATCAAATGTCTAAAGAACTGATTTGAATATCAGAGAATGAGAGAAAGGAATGATAAATTATGTTGTGACAATATTATCTGTGTTTGGGCTTCCAAAATTAACCTGAAAAACTGTTTGTAAAACCAGAAGCACATACTATTATTGGCAACCCTTTATATAGCCTCAAATACTCAGAGCCCAAAATGGGCATTGCTATTTGAAAAAGATCAAATGTTGATAGAGAAAAGTGATTTGGTAAAGCCATAAATTGCTAAGAATTTTACATAGCTATAAAAGTTCTGGAATGGCAAGTAAGGTGAAGAAAGGATTAATGCATATAGTGTACGCAGGAGACAATTATTCACACACCTCTTTATTCAGTAGTATTTTGTAGGTGACTATGGCATGACCAACATATATAGATATATAGATATAGATATAGATATATAGATATAATTTTCATATTTCTTTTTTATTGATTTTAGGGATCTTTATATTTTTTACTTTACGAGGAAAGGCTAATTCATTTTCCCCCACTATGGTTGAAGTAAAGTTAATGAAAGTTTATGTTTCTTCACAAGACCTATAAAAACCATATGTTTTAAGACATTCTATATATTGATGTAGAGTACCAGTTAGAACTTTTCTTTCATTCTGTAGTAGTAAGGAACAGGACTAGACCTCCTGTATAGAGAACTTCTAGGTAAGAAAATTCTATCAGTAAAGGTTAGTACCTTCTTTGCAATTTGCAATCTTGGAGAGTGGCCTAAATAACTGAGAGGTTAAATAACTTGCCTTTGCATAGCCAGCTAGCCTTTGTGTATCAGACACTAGATTTCAGTTGAGATCAGATCTTTATGTATTACACTGTCACCTCAGTAACTATAGAAATTCTCAGTAAGCAATGGATTGTGGCTCTGAAGGATCAGAGGACAATGAATTTAACTTTTAAGTTGCTTTAGTTATCATTTTTAGAGCTCACTAATTCAAACAAAAGTGATAGCTTGAATGGCTAGAAGAGATTATTTGATTTTTTTCTCAAAAGTCATTTAAGAATTCTATTTGCAACTGAAGAGATGTAGTCTGGAAAACAAAACCAATTGCAGTTTTAGCAAATGACTTAAAATTAATTTGAAAAAGTTAATATCACCACGGAAACTACAATATGAATTATCATGATATACCTCCTCTTATAAAACCCATATGTGAAATTATATCTTGAAACCAAGCACAAGTATTATTTTTTAAAAAGTGTACAATTTTTTTAAAAATCCTGTAATTATTACAAGTGAAGATAACAAAGAAGGCAAAATTTCTTTAAAAAAAAACTTTATTACCTACAAGTTGTAGAAATTGGGAGGGAGGGATGACTCCCTTGTTTTTAATTCCTGAGTAAAACAATAAGCAACCAATTTTTCTTTCATTAATTTTACTAAATAACCAAAGTTTCAGAGGAAAAAAACATGTATCTAGTACCTTGGTCAGATGAAAAGGGGAAATAGAGGTGTCTCTCATATGAGTTTTTTTCACATATCTTGAAACATCTATATTACATCCAGAATGTTTTCATATTACTATAATAGCCTTGTAAAAACTAGGAAAATTTCTTCATTCAATAAGAAAGAAACAGACAGACAAAAAAACAAAGACAGAAAAACAGAGTGACATTAAGAGAACTGGTCAGATGTATGTTAATAGCAATAGCACTCTTTCCCTCCCAGAAGTTTTTCCATGCTACTTTAAGGTTAATTTTTTTTAAAAAAGAAAAGATTTTTTTTCTGTAATTTTCTTCTGAAGATTTTCAAACTTTCAATAAAAGTTTGTTATCAGTGTTTGGCATTTCTTCCTGGAAACTGAGGAGAAAGAGGTCATAGATAGGGTTTGTGTATGTATGTATGGGGGAAGACAAGGTTTCTTTGCTTTTGTAAAATATGTTGAAAGTTTTCTTTGTTATTAGCTGATGTGGGAGTGGGAGGAGGATGTTTGTAAAAAATACTTGGGGTGAAGTGGCTAGGTGCAGCAGTGAATACAGCACCTGACCTGGAGTCAGGAGGGCCTGAGTTCAAACCTGCCTCACTTAACACTTATTAGCCATGTGACCTTGGCCAAGTCACTTAACCCCAATTGTCCTGCCTTTCCCCCCTCCAAAAAGCAAAAAAAAAAATACTTGGGGAGAGGCAGAAGAAAAGGGATACAGTACAAACTTGTGAAACAGTGTAAATGCTGGAATGATAGAATGAGATGGTCTGTAGTTCTTTGTAAGCTTAAGTATGCCAAATTCAATGATGTGAAAGAGGTTTTTTTTTAAAAAATAATTTTTTCATCCATCCATATACACAATAATCTAATAGGGTTCCAAAATCTCTAGCAGTGAAAGGATTAATAGTGAAATGCATCCATTTCTTTTTATTTTCCTCATTCTTTAGTATAGGCTAAAAGTAGATTTATCTACTTTTATCAGTAGCTCTTTCCCTATTTTCCACATAATTTATATGTAAATTCCAGAAATTGTAATAAAATTTTCATAACATGATGTGTCCTTTAACCAGTGAAGAGGAAGTAGGTATGAGTTGAATCTGCTTTCAGCAGTTTAAAAAGTTTGCCTCTCAAGATAAAAAATTGTGTATTTTTCCTCCTATTCATGTAAGTCCAAATGACTGCATGGCATCTCTACTGAAGAGGTCATTTCATTGCTGGGATGGACTAGACAAGGTGCTTGGCTCTGAACTGGCTTCTCACAGGATATGAAAGGGTCAAATCCATTGGATTCTCTGGACAACTATAATCCCCACCACCTCTAACCTCATACACAACTGAGTACTATTGTCTTCTTTCAGGTGGGGTACTGTTGTGTTCCTTCACAAAGGGTAAAGACCTAGTTCTAGGCAAACGGTAAAACTAGAATAAGGTTCAGGACCTTCTTTAGACATCATTCAGGACCTTGGATCTGAAGCTTTTCCCCTTTCATGGAAGAAGTAGGAAAGTTATAGTGTTCCCTCTTCAAGGATCCTTTCTGTTTCAGTACCTTAGTTCCCTTAGTGAGGGACCTCAGCCTAATTTACAGTGACTACTTAGTATATTTCCTAATTCCTGCTCAGTCTATGCAAATGAGTCACTGATGGTGATATAGGGAAGGAAAGGAGGAAGTCTTTGCCTTGGAGGGACAAATTCATTATCTCCATGACTTTTTCATATTCAATGAGGCCTCAAATTTCCTACTAAGTGTGGAATGCTTCCTTTACAGCTGAAAGGGACTCACCCTTATATTTTCTTATCCTTTGCCTTTTAGGACTTTAAACTTTGTTGAATCCTAAAAAGGTCATATCCTTACACTGGAATTTGATACTGAAAATATTGGGAGTTCTTTTAATTCATACATTTCTGAGTTTTCCTAAGGCTTATTACATTCTCTGATTAATGTATCTTTCATATGTAGTTAATTTCTTTTTAAGAGGATATTTATAAGCATATAATACATAAGAAATAACATAATTAAACCTATGGCACTCTAGGGCAGCTATATGATGCAGTGGATAAAGTGCTGGCCTTGGATTCAGGAGGACTTGAGTTCAAATATGACCTCACCACTTACTAACTATGTGAGCCTGGGCAAGTCACTTAACCCTGTTTGCTCATCTGTAAAATGAGCCGGAGAAGGAAATGGCAAACCACTTCATGATCTTTGACAAGAAAACTGTAATGGAGTCATGGAAAATTGGACTGAAATGACTGATATGACTCACCAAAAGGGTACTCTGACAATAGAGAAATTAGTTTATTATAGTGGGAACATTTTAAATCCATTTGAAAATGTTAAGCCCATAGGTGCGTGAAAAGGTGTTTTCTTCTGTATTTAGCCTAGGATTATATTCTCATTTGTAGCTAGGGCTACCTTTTAAAAATACATACCTCTTCATACAACATCTGTGATGCATCGAGAGTTTGGGTACCTAGATTATTGTTTTACTCTGTCCTTAGCTAGATTATTCTTAAGTGTCAGGTTTTTTTCTATGTAAAATAATGGAGTTGTAGCAGATGATCTCTAAGAATACCTTTTTCTGACTCTAGAATCTAAGATTCAGAATCTTTATATTTAGATATAAAAACTACTTTAAAAAGGAATGGTTATCCTTTACAAACTTTATGGAAAAGAAAAAAGATGTACTACCTAGGCCAGTTCGTATTAAATTATATAAAGTAGTCATTGACCATGCTGTTAATTGGTTTTTTCCTCAGGGTAGCAAATAACAACAGGGTTTGGGAGAACAGTAGAGGTTGTTGTTGTCAGACAGATGGAAATGCTTCAAAATGGTACTGTTGGGGAATTCTAAATTTCCCACCCCCTATCAATCAAAAAGTATGTACATTAAGCACCTACTATGTACTACTCACCATGACAAACATTGAGTGTACAGATTAAAAAGTGAGATGGCTTCTGCCCTCAAAAACCTTTTATTTTCTTCATAGAATGCAGCATATTCAAAGATAAATAAAAACTGGATATATGCAAAATAAATGCAGAATATTTCGAAGAGTGGCAAACAACATGGGAAACATCAAAAAGGGAAAGAGTAGTGGTTCTAGAAGAAGAAAACCTGGGTTTAGTCCTGCCACACCTAACATTTTTTACCTCATTTGTCTCATCTGCAAAATGAAGGGGTTGGACTAGATACTCTTCCTGTTCTAGGTCTATGATCCTGTAAACTGGGGTACTTGAGCTGAGCATTGAAGAGTGTGAAGTTTTCCATGAGATAGAACAGAGGAGGGAGAACATTCCAAGCATGCAAGATAACCTATGCAGAGACACAGAGATTGAACAGCAAGTACCAGAAACAGAAAGAAGACTTATTTGTCTATAGCAATCATGTCCAAATTTTCTTAATCACACTTTCATATCAGTTTATTTTTTAATTATTCACACTTTGATATATCTTTATTCATTTATGTATTTATTTGTAAAGTTATAAAAACACTTTGTAGAAATACAGACCCAAATATTTGGGAAAATGTTAATTATTCCTGGGTCAAGCGAGTAATAAAAAATGGCCTAGATTTATTTATTTATTCAGTACCATAACAATCAAACTACTAAAAGATTATTTTGTGTTGTAAGAAAAAAATAATGACATTCATATGGAGGAACAAAAGGTCAAGAATATCAAGGAAAATAATGAAAAAAAGAGGCAAGAAAGGGGGTCCTTCTGTACCAGATATTAAACTATACTATGAAAGAGTAATTATTAAAATGAACTTACTGGTTAAAAAAAATCTCTATTTCAATCAGTGGAACAAATTAGTTACATAAAATACAGAAGCAAGTGAACATATTAACATAGTGATCAATAAAACCAAAGACTTCAGGTACTAGGGAAGGGAGTAACTACGTTAAAATAAAAAGCTACTAGGAAAACTGGAAAGCTGCCTGGTATAAAAACCAAGTATACATGGGGCGGCTAGGTGGTGCAGTGAGTAGAGCGCTGGCCCTGGAGTCAGAAGGACCTGAGTTCGGATCCGGCCTCAGATCCTTAATGCACACACAAACAAAAACCTAGCCTGTGACCTTGGGCAAGTTACTTAACCCCAATTGCCCTCCAAAAAGCAAAAAAAACAAAAAAACAAAAAACAACCAAGTATACAGTGCTACTTTACAAGATCTATGAAGATAAACCCCAAATGGATGTAGAACTTAGACATAAAAGGTTCCATAAAAAAAAGAAGAAATCTTTCATATATATGGCTAAGAGAAGAGTTCATTGTTATCTAAGAGAGAGAAAGGATCATAGGAAATAAAATGGCAATTTTGATTATTAAAATTCAGGGTTTTGAATGAACAAGTCTAATGCACTTAAAATTAGAGAGAAAATGGATAATTATGGAAATAATTTTTGAAGTAAGTTCCTCTGATAAAAGTCACAAACTCAAGACACAAAAGGAATCTGTGGAGATTTTAAAGCAGACCATTCCCCAATGGTCTAACAGGAAATTTTCAATGAAAAAAATCCAAGCTATCGATAAAATATAAAAACGCTCCAAATCACTGATAATCTCAAAATGCAAATTAAAACAGTTCTGAGGTTGCACCTCATACCCATTTTATTGGCAATGATTACAGAAGAGAAAAAGCATAAATATCAGAGTGGCTTTGGGAAAGTATGTGCTTTAATGGCTGTTAGGGCTGTGAATTAGTCTTGTCATTTTAGTGAGCAATTTGGGAACTATGTCAAAAAAAGTTACTCAACTTGCATACCCTTTTACCCAATTATACTGCTATTAGGCTGCTACTTAAAAGAGAACAAAGAGGAAAATAAGCCATATATGTTAAAATACTTCCTTTTCTTAGTAACCCCAACTAGAAACAAAGGGAAACCCATCTTTTGAAGAATGTCTAAACAATTGTGATAAATGAATATTTTGGAATAATTGTGCTACAAAATGATGAAATAAAATGTTTCAGATAAACCTATAAAATCTTTATGAACTAATGTAGCATAAGTGAATAGGATGTTAGTTTACACAGTGACAACAACAGCTTTGAAAGATTTTAGAACTCTGATTAAATACAATGATAAGCTATGAATCCAGGGGATAGAAGATAGATCAGACCACCCACCTTCTTCCAGAAAGGTGATGGACTTAAAATCTAGAATGACATGGTCAATAAAGGATAAAATAAATAAATGCTTAAATAAAAAATAAAGGGTAAATGTTATAAGAATTCTGAAAAGATATAGAGGAGGGTTAGGTTATAAAGGATTTTGAATGTCATAAGGGAGGATTTTGTATTTGATCCTGGAGGTGATAGGGAGCCCCTGGAGTTTATTGAGTTAGGGAAATCAGGGAGACATGGTCAGACCTATACTTTAGGAAAATTAGTCTGGGGACTTAATGGAGGATGGATTAGAGAAAAGACAGAGTTATGGCAGGCAGACCAATTAGCTATCTCAATATTTCAGAAAATGATATTGGCATGAAATGATAATGTCACATGTAATGACAATATCCAAGGAGACAATGGGCATATTTGAGAGATGTTGTAAAGATGGCATGAACAGGCCATATCAGCAGATAGCATATGGGATGGGGGTCTTTGTTGGTGAGAGATAGTGAGGAGTTGAGGGCTATGTCTAGGTTACAAACCTGGAAAACTGGAAATATATTGGTGTGTTTGTTTGTGTAGGGATGCTTAGAAAGGTATGAAGTTTAAAAGGAAAGCAGCGAGATTTGAGAATCGTCATTTTAGAAATTATAATGAAATCCCTGTGACCAGATGAGATCACCAAACAAAGTAGCAGAGAGAGAAAAGGAAACAATAGCTGAGGACAGAACTCTATAGGATATCTCTAGGTAGTGAGCATGGTCTCGATGAGAATCCTGCAAAGGAGACTAGGAGCAACCAGATAGGAGAACCAGGAGAAAGTAGTGTCATGAAAACCTTGAGCAAAGAGAGTATCAAAAACTGTGTCCAAGGCTACAAAGATCAAGAAGAATGAGGAATGGGGACGGAGCCAAGATGGCGGAGTAGAAATAGCACTTCCAAGGTGCTCTACCCCACACCACTTCCAAACTATGTAAAAGGGGACTCTGAACAACTTCTGGAACCCCAGCACTGACAGAATGACACAGAGAAGCTAACCTCCCACTGAGAACTGCCCAGCAGCCCTGGAGGGAGGGCTAGCGCAGCACTCTGGGAGCCAACAGCCCAGCACACTGAGAGCTGAGCCCAGGTACGCATGAGCTATGGTTTTAGCCCCAGGATGGCCTGGCCAGCAGCCGGCTGGAGGGACCCCAGAACACCAGTAGCTGTGGCGATTCCAGAATTATCAACACAGACATGCCTAGGACAAAGTAAGAGGTTAGTGCCCTATGGACTTTGGGAACAGTATTTGGGGAACTCGTTGGCTTCCTCCCCTGGGGGCTAGAAACCACTGAGGAGATACTCGCCATTTTGCAGCTTCAGTGGCCTGCGAACTGTGGGAGATCCAGCAATCAGTCTTGGAGGTTAATCGTTCTTGCTTTAACATGCTTGGATCTGGATTGTGATCTGGGCGGAGGTCTGAGGTGGGTATCTAACTTGTCAGAACCAGAAGTTGTGAAGACCCCAACATTTGGGACAGAAGCTCCCCTGTCTGGTGGCAGATTCCTACTGTGGCAACAAGCCCCAAAGTCAAGTAATTAAGTGGCAACATGCTTAGGCAAAGGAAACAAAATAAACAGAAAAATGCAACATAAGACTCCTATTTTGGGGGCAAAGAGGACTGAAGCATGGAACAGGAGGAGAACTGTGAGGTCAGAAATCCTGCACCAAAAGCCCCAAATGAAAATATGAGTGGGTTACAGGACATAGAGGACCTTAAGAAGCAGATAAGAGAAGTGGAGGGAAAATTGGGAAGAGAAATGAGGAGGATGGAGGAAAAGTATGAAATGAGAGTCAACAGCCTGACTGAGGAAAATAACACCCTAAAAAATAGACTAACTCAAATGACAAAGGAGGCCCAAAAGGGAAATGAGGAGAAGAATGCCTTAAAAAGCCAAATTTGCCAGATGGAAAAATGATCTCAAAAGCTCACTGAGGAGATTCATTCCTTCAGAGTTAGACTGGAGCCAATGGAAGCTAGTGACTTTATGAGAAATCAAGATGTTGTTAAACAGATCCAAAAAAATGAAAGAATAGAAGGCAATGTGAAATATCTCATGGGCAAAACCACTGACCTGGAAAATAGATCCAGGAGAGATAATTTAAAAATTATTGGACTGCCTGAAAGCCATGATCAAAGAAAGAACCTAGAAATCATCCTTCAAGAAATTCTCCAGGAAAATTGCCCTGATGTTTTAGAAGCAGAGGGCAAAAGAGAGGTTGAAAGAATCCACAGTTCACTGCCCGAAAAAGATCCCAAACAGAAAACTGCCAGTAATATTATAGCCAGGTTCCAGAATCCCCAGATAGAGGAGAAAATACTACAAGCAGCCAGGAAGAAACAATTTCAATATTGTGGAAACACAATCAGAATAGCACAGGACCTGGAAGCTTCTACACTGAGGGATAGAAGGGCATGGAATATGATATTCCAGAGGGCAAAAGAGCTGGGAATGAACCCAAGGGTCACCTACCCAGCAAAACTGAGTATTTTGTTTCAGGGGAAAATATGGTCATTCAGTGGAATAGAGGACTTTCAAGCATTCTTGAGGAAAAAACCAGAATTGAATAGAAAATTTGACATCCAGACACAAGAAGCAAGAGATGCCTGAGAAGGTAATCAGGGAAAAGAAATCAAAAGGAACTTATCAAAGTTGAACTATTTACATTCCTAAATGGAAAAACAATAACTGTGACTGATGAAATCTTTCTCAGTATGAAAATAATGGAAGAAGGGTGTATGGTCATATGAATACATATGTGAATGTGTGTATATATGTTTACAGTTATACATGGATAGAGGGCATAGGTTGAATTTGTTGGGAAGGGAGGATACTTAAGGGGTGAAATTATGAGGTGAGAGAGGAAAGTGGCAAGAGGAGATGGGGAGAGACAGGGTAGGGTAAACTATCTCATGTAGAAGAAGCAAGGGGAAGTGGTTACAAGGGAGGGGAAGAATAGGAAGGCAAAAAGGCAAAACCACATTCTCATTGAATTTGGTTCAGGAGAGAATGACATACATACTAAATGGGATATCTCAACCTGCAGCAGAATAGGGGGAAGGGGATGAGAGGAGGGATGATGGATGGGAGGGCATTCTTGGGGGGAGGGGAGGTTGGAAGTACCCACTTTTGAAGAGGGACAGGATCAAAGTAGGGAATGGAAAAGGTGGGATTTGGGATGGGTGGGAGGGAATAATAAACAGCCTTTTACAATATATGTACTACGGTAATGTTTTGCATAGCTATACATGTACAACACATACTGAATTGCTTATCTTCCCAGAGGGAGGGAGTGACAAGGGAGGAAGGGAATGGATCTGAAATTCGAAGTCTTAAAATTAAATGTTTCAAATGTATATAAATATTATTATTAATACTATTCTGCATGTAATTGGGAGATAAGATGTTCAGGCATTGCGGCACAGAGACTCACCTCGCCCTAATGGTAAAGTCGAAGGGGGTATGGGAGAAGATATGGGAGAGAGCAGATTGGATGAGGGGCTATTTTGTGGGACTGCTATTGTGGGGTGGTGGGTAGGGGAAAAATGGGGGAAAATTGTAACTCAAAATCTGGCGTAAATGAATGGTGTAAATCAGAATAAAACATTTGTAAAAGAAGAAGGAGAAGAAGAGGAAGAGAAAGAAGAAGAAGAAGAAGAAGAAGAAGAAGAAGAAGAAGAAGAAGAAGAAGAAGAAGAAGAGGAAGAGGAAGAGGAAGAAGGAGAAGGAGAAGGAGAAGGAGAAGGAGAAGGAGAAGGAGAAGGAGAAGGAGAAGAAGAAGAAGAGGAAGAAGAAGAAGAAGAAGGAGAAGGAGAAGGAGAAGGAGAAGGAGAAGGAGAAGGAGAAGGAGAAGAAGAATGAGGATTGGGAAAAGACCATTGAATTTAGCAATTTGTAGATCACTGGAAACTTTTTAGAGAGCGCCAGATTGTAGATATTAAGAGGGTGAGAGGAGAGAAAATGGAGGCATCTGTTATAAATGACCACCCCAAGGAGTTTAGATCTTCAAGACAGAAGGGATGGAGTGGGGATGGGGATTCCTTGAGAGCCTTACTACTAACAAAAGATGTTTTGTTTTGTTTTTATGCTGGGGATGACACAGGCATGTTTGCAGGCATTAGTGAAGGGGCCAGTAAATGGAGATCTTGATAATAAGTGAGAAAATGGTGACAGATGAGTCAATCTGTTGAAGGACATGGGATGGAATGGGGTCACTTACACAGGTGGATGAATTTGCTTTGGTACAGATCAGGACAACCTCTATGTGTGAGTCAGGGATGAAAGAGATAATAATAGAAAGCATCTGAGTGATACGAGATAAAGAAGTGGAGAAAAGAGCTAGGGCATGATGAATGACCTGAACTGTTTTCTCTAAAAGTTTTTTTCGTGTTATACAGAAGTTGGGGAGGGGTAACCATGAGATTAGGAGAGGAGAGATGAAAAGGTTTGAAAGCTCTTGTGGAGTTTGGGAGAGCAAGTATGGTTTGCATAGTAATAGTGAGGGCCTGATTGAAGCTGTGTAACATAAATTTGTAGTGCAAACAATCAAAACTGTTGCATGATTTTCATCATCTTTACTTCTGTTGTATATGTATACATGTGTGATTCAAGGCTAAAATTTGGTAGGGCACAATTGGAAATATCATAGTGGGCAAGAAACTCAAAAAAGTAGCATTGAATTGGTTCACCAAGGAGTCAAGATGGAGGAAAGAAGAGAGAGGGACCATAGCCTAGAAGAAAACTAATGGCCCAAGGGTGTCATGATGTGGATGAAGAGTAAAGTTTTATATGGGAAGGCAGAGGGGAGAGGTAGAAACCTATAAAAGGGTTATAGTACAATAAGGGAATTTTAGAGTTCTTGAACAGAGTTATTCCATAAAGGAGTTTGTATTTTATCCTATTGGGAAGAATGAACTGAAGGTTTTTGAAAGGTTTATTCAGACCTATTTTGGCAGCTGTGTGACAAATGGGTTGAATAAGGTGGTCACTGAAAGAAAATCACAGAATCTCAAAATTCAAAGGAGATAATCAAGAGAAGTAAAGCATTAGCATAAAGGGGATTATAGAAGATGAAATTTTAAAATACTTGAAGGAATACAGGGAAACCAGGATGTGTGAAGATGAAGAAGGAGAACATTCCAGGTTCCAGGTATGGGAGAGAGCCAGTGAAAATTGACAGAGTCTAGAGAAGGAGAATCCCTTGTGAAGCAAAGCAAGGAGGCAAGTGTCACTGGATCATAGAGTATGTAGTGGAGAGTAAAGCATACTGGAAAGACAGGAAGAGTCCAAATTATGAAGGTCTTTAAAAGCCAGAAGATTTAATATTTGATTGTGGAGAGAAAAATGAACCTCTGGAACTGATTGAATGATATCAGACCTATACTTTGGGATCATTGTTTTGATAGCTAGGTAGAAAGTGGATTGCAACAGAGAGAGACTTGAAGGGAGAACAACCAGAAGAATATTGAGGTGATACAGATTTTGACTTGGAGAGATGTTATAAAGGTAGAATAAAAATTTTATTGGCTATTGATCAGCTATCTGGAGGGGCAGGGAATGAGAAGAGGGAGAGAAAGACGCTCCCTTGCTCTTGGTTCTGCCCTCTGGGCGCAAACTGAACCAATTAAATATCTCCTCTAAACTCTTAAAATTTAGCAACTACTCTGTCCTCCTTTGCCTTCTCGACCCGCCCCCTCCCCAGTTTTCTCCAGGCTAGACATATGCAACTCTTTCAGTCTATCCTCATATCACATAGATTCAAGGCCTCAGTACTGTCGAACTCTCTCTGTAAACTCTCAAATACAAATGAACTAAGGGGTCACAATTCCTTGAAGCCATTACTCTGCCAACCTCAGTCATTGCTCTGCCTTTAAGCAGTACAGTTATCTTAGTACAGCAATAGACAGTTCCCTATCTAGTCCACAGAAGAGCCCACAGGCTCTCTTTTCACTATTTTATGTGAAAGACATTGTTTGCATACAGTTTCTACACAGAAATGTTCTTTCATTAACCAAACAATTCACATATGAAAATAATAATACCCTAGAGAAGAATACTGGAAGGAAAAGTAAACAAGTTGTCAAAATTCCAACACCAGAGTCCCAAAGCTGGACATCCACACTAGCCTCCAAAGCTGGGGAGAAAAAGCAAAATAGATACTGCAGCATTAGAACCCAGAAGACCCAGAGCTCTTCTGAAATAATTATAAAGTTATGAGATTGATTTGGTTGTGGGAATTTCTTGACCTGGATTCCTTGAGAGCTTTACCCTCTATGCAAGAATGGAGGTAAAATAAAGTGAGCAGCCACATTGAAAGGAAAAGAAATTCATTCAGCACAGAAAGGAAGACTGCTTGGTCTGGTAGCAGTTTCAACACCTTAGGGTACAGATTATAGTATACAAATCAGTAGCATTCCAAAACAAAAAAGAAATGGGAGAAGTGTTCAAACTTTGGGGTCAAAGGAGTTGATAAAGGTCAAGTTTGGTCTTGTGTGAAAATGTGCTCCTTGGTGGTTAGTCTTAACAGAATATCCTGTGTCAGCATTAAATCTCTAAGATGATGAAGGCCTCCTTTGATTTAGGATGAGTCAGGCTCATCATCCTGTATCCAGTAAGAAGAATAAAATACAGCCTGATAGTTTTCTATTTACAAAACCCCATAACCCTGTTTCCTTGGGCCCAGAGGTTACTGGGAAAAAGATTTTTCTGCCAAACTAAGTTTGCCTCCTCCACAATTTCCTCATATGAATTGTGGAATCAATCTTGTGATACAAATTAATATTTAAAATGATTCCTTTGATTTCAACAACTCTTTTTTCCTTAGTAGTATTTTATTTTTTCAAATTCCATATAAAGATACTTTTCAACATTCACTTTTATAAGATTTTGAGTTCCAAATTATTTTCTCCCTTCTTCCACCCACCCCTCCCCAAAATAGCATGCAATCTGATATAAGCTACACATGTACAACCATACTAAAGATATTTCCATATTAGTCATGTTGTGAAAGAAGAATGAGAACAAAAGGGAAAAGACATGAGAAAAAAAAGAAGATACTGTGTTTCGATCTGCATTCAGACTCCATAGTTCTTTCTCTCCAAGTGGATAGCATATTCCATCCTGAGTCTTTTGGACTAAGACAATCTTAGAATTAGATTACTCTTTTGTTGAGAAGAGCTAAGTCTATCAGAGTTGGTCGTCATGCAGTGTCACTGTTACTGTGTACAGTGTTCTCCTGGTTCTACTCACTTTACTCAGTATCAGTTCATGTAAGTCTTTCCAGGTTTTTCTGAAATCTGCCTACTCATCATTTGTTATAAACAATAGTATTCCACTACATTCATATACCACAATATGTTCAGCCATTCCCCACTTGATGGGCATCCCTGTCAGTTTCTGATTCTTTGCCATCACAAAAGAGCTGCTATAAATATTTTTGTATATGTGGGTCCTTTTCCCATTTTTTATGATCTCTTTGGGTACCGACCTAGAAGTTTTATTGCTGGATCAAAGTGGATCAAAGGGTATGCACTGTTTTATAGCCCTTTGGGAATAGTTCTAAATTGCTCTCCAGAATGATTGGATCAGTTCACAACTCCACAAACAATGCATTAGTGTTCCAGTTTCCCCACATCTTCTCAACCTTTATTAATTTCCTGTTTTGTCATGTTAGCCAAATTGATAGGTATGAGGTGGTACCTCAGAGTTCTCAACAACCCTTATAACTTAGTTTACATAATCTTGAGGACCTGTAGGTGAGAGTTGGTACTTGGTATAACCCAACTGAAATGATAAAGTTGGAAAGACAGAGGGTTAGGCATCAGAAGCATCTCTCAGACAGTCTGCCATTACCAATAGAAACAAAGTTGAACAACTAGACATTAAGACACATATATTTCTTTTTTTTTTTTTTGCTTTTTGGAGGGCAATCGGGGTTAAGTAACTTGCCCAAGGTCTCACGGCTAGGTTTTTGTTTGTGTGTGTGTTAAGTGTCTGAGGCCGGATCTGAACTCAGGTCCTTCTGACTCCAGGGCTGACACTCTACTCACTGCACCACCTAGCTGCCCCCACATACATTTCTTTTTGAAAATTTTTTTGTCTTTATTAATTTTTCTGTTTGCTTTTAGTTTGCAAGATTCAGTTCCATAATCCCTTGAGTTTCAAATTTTCTTCCCCTCTCTCTCCTCGCCCCGCCCCCCCCCCCCATGGTGGCATGCAGCCAAGTATAGGATCTGCAAATACTTTCACATTAGATATTAGTCAGGTTATAAAGAAGGAAGGACACATATATTAAAGCTTTTAATGGCTTCACGTAGCTACTGTACTATCAGGGTCTTTTGAGATGAAAGACAGAAGAGAACAAGACCAGATAGCAGGCTCTCTTTTAAAGGCCACAAAAAGGAAGACTCCTCCTACAACCAGTGAGACCAATCTTCCAAGAAACTACAAGGAGTTTCTCCAAACTAATCAGTTAATGTTGGGGATTAACCTTGGTAAGTAGTCACTGATACTTATCAGATGTCTTTAGTCCTTTCAGCAAAGTACCAGCAGACATGTAATCATCATCCACAGAGAAATGCTTTTCAAGAGTCTCTAACAAAGATTCACCAAACTTATCAAGCTAAAGAGGTAACTCTCCTGATTAACCCTTACTATACATCAGGATTTTTAGGCGCAAAACAACAGTAATTCAAATTGTATGCATTAAATGTGAGAAAAACAAACATAATTTCATTCAATTTGTGCATTTCAACCTTGCATATTTATGAACATGGTGGTAATTGAAAGAATTGGTAAAAATTTCCTATTGTCTGATCTAGACATTGGCTTAATGTACTATCAAGATCTTTTTTCAGTGTTATGTATGTATACTGCTCAGTTTCTCAGAATGTTTTCTTTGCTCATTTTATCTTTACAACAACCCTGGGAAGTCTATTATTGTCTTCATTTTACGGATGGAGAAATTGAGGCAAACAGGTTAAATTACTCTGGATCACACAGCTGATAAATGTCTGATGTCTGATTTGGATTCTTATCTTCCTGTCTCTAGGTCCAGCATTCTATCCACAGCAACACTTAGCTATCTAAACATATAGTTTCCCTTGATAGAATCAAGTTCCTCGAGGGCAAAGATTGCTTTATTTTTGTTCTTATATCCTCAGCATTCAGCACAGTGTCTTGTATGTACTTGTAGGTGCTTGATAAATGCTTATTGACTGATTGTTGAAAAGAATATATCATATTAAAATATTGTAGCCTGAGAGGCAGTATGTCATAGTAAAGAGTTGTCCTTACAGCCAGGAAGACCTTGGGTTCAAGTCCTACCTCTAAGTAGTGACCATGTGACCCTGAGCAAGTGACTTCACCTCTCAATAATCTAGACAACCTTTAAAGACTACAAGTTACATAGAAGTTGCCAGCCTGCATTGATAGATGGAATTACCTCACTTTAGAATTTCCTTTACCAGTGAAATCATGATCCTTATTAAAGTTTAATTATACATAGAAGAAAAATCTAATTTTTCTAGTGGCTTTGTATTATGATTACACATGTGTTTTTAATTGATTCATTCCATTTTCTTTTCAGGACCACCAGGTCCACCAGGGGGTGTGAGAATAGAAGACATTAGAGATACTTCTGTAGCACTCACATGGAGCCGTGGCTCAGATAATCATAGTCCAATATCTAAATATTCTATTCAGACCAAAACTATTCTTTCTGATGACTGGAAAGATGCCAAAACAGGTGAGCTTTATGTTAGAAAGTAATTTCTTAAAATTGCTAAATTGATGTTTTTGTCTTTAATGAAATCACACAGGTGACATGACTTCCATCAACTACATTGGGATGCTTAATTTCCTTGAACCCAGGACCTCCCACACTCTTGCAACAATTCAGAATAGTACTTATTATTCAATCATAGCAGAAGGACTTGTGTAGCTCAATGAAACTATGAGCTATACTGTGCAGGGTTACTCAAGATAGACAGATCTTAATGGAGAGTTCTGACAAAAGGTAAGCAAATGGAGAAAGAAATGGCAAGCCACTCCAGTATCTTTGCCAGGAAAACCCCATGGACAGTACTAAAACTATAAAAGAGATTACATTGGAAAATGATCCCCACTGAGAGGGGCGGAGGACAACTACAAGTAGCTCCAGTACTAATGAAGTGGTTGGGCCAAATCAGAAACGATGCTCAGTTGCAAATGCATCTGGTGACAGGAGGAAAGTCTGATGCTGCTGTAAAGATAATAGTGCTTAAGAACCTGTAATATAAGTTCTTATCCAAGATAAACTTGATGTGGTCAAATAGGATATGGAAAGATCAGCATCAGTATCTTCAGTGTCAGTGAGCTTGGGTGGATAGAAATGGGTGAATTTAATTCAGATGATCACTGATATATTACTTCAGACAAGAATCCTTTAGAAGAAGTAGAGTAACTTTTGTAGTCAATAAAAGGGTGAGAAAATCAGTACCTGGGTATAATCTCAAAAAATGATAAAATGATATCTTTTTAAATCCAAGGCAAACCATTCAACATAGCAACAATAATAATATGTCTATGTGCCAACCATGGATGCCAAAAAGGCCAAAGTTGATCAAAGTTGAATACCTACAACATCTTCTAGAAAAACACCCAAAAAGAGAGAAAGATATCACATTCATCATAGGGGATTGGAATACTAAAATAGGAAATCAAAAGATAATTTGAATAACAGTCTAGTTTGACCTTGGAGTGCAAGGTGAAGCAGGGCAGAGACTAATAGATTTTTGTCAAGATAACTAGCTGGTCATAACAAACACTTTTTCAACAATCCAAAAGGTGACTCTACATCCAGACATCACCAAATGGTCAATATTGAAACCAGATTGATTATATACTTTATTTCATTATATACTTTGATTATATACTCCAAAGATGGTGTAGCTCTATACAGTAAGTTAAAACAAAACCTGGAGCTAACTATGACTCGGCTCATGAGCTTCTAGTTGGAAAACTCAGACTTAAATTGAAGGAAGCAGGGAAAACCATCAGACTGTATAGGTATCACCTATATGGTATCCCTTATGAATAAGAAGTGGAATTATGAACAGGTTTAGGGAATTAGATCTGTTAGAGTACCAGAACTATGGATAGAGGTTCATAATAGTATAAAAGAACAGGCAGCAACAAAAAACATTCCAAAGAAGAAGAGCAAGAAAGCAAAGGAGCTGTCTGATGAGGCTTTCCAAATAGCTGAGGAAAAAATGAAATCTAAAGGGAAAGATATACCTCACTGAATGCAGAATTCCAGAGAATAGCAAAGTGAGATAATTTTTTCTTAAATGAGTGTACTAGTAATGAGAATTTGAAGACCTTCCCTGATTTGAAAACAAACTCTGCCCCCTAATAAGATGAATATAGTCACATGGAGCCTATGATGGGAGGAGTTTGCTGAAGGGTGGAGCAGAGCCCACAGGAAGCTGAGAGTCAAAGCCAGAGAGACAGTGGGAGAGAGAGGACACTCAGGCAAGGAGATAGGTAAGTAAATATCGATCTTATTTTGGTTTGTGGGAAGATTAAAGGATGGCATAGTTCTCCGCTATGTTGTGGCGCATTAATATCTATGTTGCTATGATGGATTTGGTTTCCTGGTTTGGGGATTTGGTTTTCTGGTGTCTAAATAAATGCTTTGTTTCTGTCCACCATATGGAGAGTTTATTATATTTTGTGATTGAGTGCCCTACAGGAACATGTAAAGTCATGGTTGGTATATTTATCTTGATTGTGGGTGCTGTAAATATTGCATTGGCACTACAATTAACAATGCAGAGAAATAGAAGAAAACAATAGGAAGGAAAAGATGAGATTTCTTCAAGAAAATTTGAGATATCAAAGGAATATTCCATGCAAAAATATCATGATAAAAGACAAAAATGGTAGGGACTCAGCAGAAGCAGAAGAGATTAAGAAGAGGTGGGAAGAACACACAAAAGAACTATACAAGAAAGATCTTAATATCACCAAGGATAAAACCACAATGGTGTGGTTACTGATCTAGAGCCTGGATAATGAAGTCAAAGAGGCTTTAGGAAACATTGCTAACAATAAAACTAGTGGAGGTGATAGAATTCCAGCTGATCTATTTAAAATCCTAAAATATGATACTTTTAAAGTGTTGCTCTAAATATGCCAGCAAATTTGGAAAATGCAGCAGTGGCCACAGAAGTAGAAAATATTAGTTTATGTACCAATCCTAAAGAAAGACAATGCTAAGGAATGTTTATATTATGAAACAATTACATTTATCACACATCAGCAAGGTTGTGCTTAAGATGCTACTTCTTAAGATTCTGAAGTGAGGCTTTAACAATATGTAAATCAAGAATTACCAGAAGAGCAAGCTGGTTTTCAAAGGACCAGAGGGAGCTGGAATCCAAAATCCTGGCATTCTCTGGATTATGGGGAAAGCAAGGGAGTTCCAGAAAAAAAATCTATTTCTACTTCATTGACTATACTAAAACTTTTGTGTGAATCACAACAAAATGTGGCAAGTCCTCAAAGAGATGGTAGTATCAGATAACTTTATATGTCTCCTGAGGAATCTGTATGTGGACCAAAAAGCAACAGTTAGAACCAAACATGGAACAACTGATTGGTTTAAGATTTGAAAAGTAGTACAAGGCTGCATATGCAGATGCATATATATATATATATATATATATATATATATATATATATATATATAAATATATACATACATATATATATACATACACACACACACACACACACACACACACACACATATATATACATACAGTTATATATCATACAAAATGCCAGATTGGATGAATCAAAAGTTGTAATTGAGGTTATCAGGAGAAATTTAATACTTTCAGGTAGGCAGATGATACCATTCTGATGGTAAAGAAGAATTAAGATGATAGTGGGCCGTGGGGTATTGGGACCAGCTAGTCTTGCTGCTAGTAAAGATACTGAGGCCCAAAAGGGTAAAGTGATGTGGCCAAATGCACACAGCTAATAAATAGGTGGAGCCTCTGACCCTACAGCCAAGTAAATTTCCCACTTTATCTCTGGTACAGTATAACCATGACTTGTAGTCCTAAGAAATATATGAAGCATGTAGCAGGTCTAAAGATTTGAATGCTGGAAACGTTAATAGGAGTTTTGCTCCAAGACCATCCACTGGTCCCAGAAGCTGAGAGAGTGTCTCCTGCTCATCATCTTCCTGAGAAACCAACTCAAATATACCATGACTGGAGATGAAGATCTGCATGCAGTGATTCATTAAGATTGATGGCAGTGTCCTCACTGATATTACATACCCTGATGGCTTTATGGATTTCATTAGCACTGAGAAGATGGGTGGACATTTCCATCTGGTTTATGACACAATGGGACACTTTGCTGTTCATCATATTACAGCTGAGGAGGTTAAATATAAATTGTGCAAAGTGAGAAAAATCTTTGTGGGTATAAAATGTATTTTTGTGATCAACCTTGATGCATGTTACCCCGATCTTCTCATCAAAGGGAATGATACAATTCAGATTGATTTATAAGCTGGCAAAATCAATGATTTTATCAAGTTTGATAGTGGTAACCTATGTATGGTAACTCATGGAGCTAACTTGGGTCAAATTGGCATGATCACAAACAGAGAGAAATATCCTGGTTCTTTTGATGTTGTCCATGTAAATTGAACAAACCATAAATGCCTTTCTCTTCTTTCTTGGATCAGGGTACTATGTTTATGAATGTTGCATAAAATGTTAGAAGATGTAACTATATTGGTTTTACTTAACTGCTTTTCTTTGTTACGTGGGAAGGCTCACTGGTTGGAGGATGGGGAGAGGACATATCCCAACTGATGTGAAAACAAAAGATAGAAATAAAACTTCAAGAAAAAAAAGATAAGAATGAAAGAGAAGAGTATAAAAAGCTATCTTGAAGTTTTACATAAAAAATAACTAAGATCTTGACCACTGGTACCATCATTTCTAGGAAATAGGAGAAGAAATTGAAGCATTATCAGATTTTATATGCTTAGGCTCAGAGATCCCTGCATATGGTGATTGTAGCCAAGAAATTAAAAGATGGTTGCTCATTGGAAGGAAAAGTATGGCAAACATGGCCACCATACTAAAAAGCACCTTGCCAACTATAGTCAAAGCTATGTTTTTTTCCAGTAGCAATGTATGTCTGTGAGAGTTGGATTCTAAGGAAAGTTGAGTGCCCCAGCATTGATGCTTTTGAATTGTAGTACTGGAGAAGACTTGAGTCTTCTCTTTAAATAGTGTATCTATACTGTTTATACTCCACTGAGGGTGTGCGGCTAGATGGTGCAGTGAATAGAGCACCAGCCCTGGTGAGTCAAGAGGACCAGAGTTCAAATCCAACCTCAGATACTTAACAATTACTAGCTGTGTGACCTTGGGCAAGTCACTTAAGCCCAATTGCCTTGCCTCCCCACTCCCTCCAGAAAAAAGCAAAAAAAAAAAAAAGAAGAAGGGAAATCATGAAACTGTGTTGACTGGGTCCATTATAGGTCATCTCGTTGCAAGTTGATCTTCTCTGCAGCAAGACAAAAACTGTATTCCTTCCTAATAAATTTGCTATTCTGCTCTCCACAGTATTCTTAAAATTTATTTAGTATGTTATTTTTCCCTGGTTACATGTACAGTTTTTAACATTTGTTTTTAAAACTTTGATTTCCAAATTCTCTCCCTTCCTCCCTACCCATTACCCTTTGCTGAGAAAGCAAGCAATTTTATATAGGTGATATATATGTATAGTCACACAAAAGCTATCTGTAATAGTCATGTTGTGAAAGAAAACATACCCCCCCAAAAATAACTCAAGAAAAAATAGAGTGAAAAAACCTGAGAGCTCTTTCAATCTGTATTCAGATCACATCACTTCCTTCTCATATATCAAAATATCAAAATAAAACATGTCCAAAATAGAACTAGTCCTCCTTCCTCTCTTCAAAAAATCTCTCCCTTTTGAACTTAACTGTTATTGTTATGCCATAGTCCTAGCAGTTATTCAGGCCCGTTATCTCAATGTCATCCTCTACTCTAATTTACTGTATATATACAATGTCCTTCATTTTCAAAGAGGACCAAGAACATCATGGAGTGACATCATGACTTGTATGTGAATTGGGCTTAAATGAGACAAAGTTGCATAGTCATTAGCCTTACTATTTCTTCCTGAGAGTAATAGTAATGGAATTTGAAGATCCCCTTGTATTTGCAATCAAACAGATACTTAGCTCCTTGTTCCATGCTCATGATTGTGTCAAGTATTAAGATCCAGAACTTATGAATCCCACCATGGGAGGAACTTCCTGTTGTGAAAGGAAGGGGCAGAACAGCAAGGAGATAATACTCTATATAGTGAAAAGCCCAAGCTGAGAGAGGCCAGAACTGCTGGGAGTGAGCATCTGGAGGCTTGGCTGCTACTGCTGGACAGAGAAAAGAGAACTGAACTGAGAACTGAGAAGAACTGAGAAGAGAAATGAGAAGTGAGAATTGAGAAGAACTGAGAAATGAGAAGAGATGAGAAATGGGAGGAGGCATGGCAGTGGTGTCAGTACTTTGTCTGTTGTAATGTTACTTTGTCAAATGTGTCTGATGTTAGAAGATGATGCTGTTGTTACAGAAGCCCTGGGACCTTGCTGCTGGTTCAGAAGCCCTGAAAGAGGGTTTTCTTGTGGTATGTTTGCAGAAATCCTGGAGGAGGATTTTGCTGATGATTTTAGAGGTCTTGGGACTATACCAATGATATGTGTTGATTTCTCCAACCTTGTTGATGGGTCTGAGTTGATTTCATAGGCAGAAAGTGAATTGATGAGGATGCTGGCAATGTGAATGGATGTTATTATGGCTTTGTTAAGCTTTGTCTTCCCAGGAACAGAAACTGAAGAACTGTGAACTTTAGTGTGGAATGGGAACTGGATGAGGAACTGCATAAGAAGCTGGACAAAGAACTCAGAGCTGTCTGCCTTTGAACTCAGGTGACAGTGTGATAAATTTGGGCAGGAGCTGGGACCATGGAAGAGGAACCGTGAAAGCTGAGAGCCTGCCTCAAGTCAAGATGAAAAGACCTCTCCTTTTGTATTTAACAAAAACTAAGAAGATCATGATTTACTAGGGGTGGAGAACTCTGACATTTATGTTTAGATGATTGAGTTAAGGACTTACTAATTAAGGATGATTGGAAACTAATCTCCAATTAAGAAGAAAGAAGACTTTTTGATTGAAGAGATTAAGACAATGTGACCTAGGGGTGGAAAACTTTTGACCTTTGTACTTTGTGTCAATTAAGGAGACTTGTCTTCTTAAGGGTGATTGAATTAAGGACTTACTAAATGATGGACTTACTAAATGAATGTTATCTTTTGCTTAAAACTATGTGACCACTTTGGTAAAATCTATGTGGCCATTTTAGCGATAAGTTGTTATGCCATAACATTCTGAATACGGTATTTTATTTTCTGTGAAGGTTTTGTCTTAGAATTCACTATACTGTGTAATCAGAACCTCAAAAGTTGTTCATAGCAGCAGTCCTCTGGAAAGTTGTTCATGCTTGGCTTTACACTGAGCCATCAAAATCCAGTGTCAGGACAAAAGTCAAGATAATTGGTGATGGTCAGGGATACAGTAGATGACCTGGGTGTCTTCTATGCCTAACCAAGCTCTAAGTGCCCCATTGTGCCTGTTTCAGCCACCTTCATGACCTTTGGAACACATTGTTCTCATCTGCCCATTCCACCAGGGAACATCTTCACATGCTTGGGGTAGATAACCTCCTAACTCACTGACTGGTTTGAGGCTTGTCAGTTACCCTCAACCTGGTTTAGTCTATATGCCAAAATAGTCTACCTGGGTGTAGCTGTTATGCATGCCATAGCTTCTTAGAACCACAAGTTAAGTTAATCAGATAGACACCAAAGGAGGATGCGCAGCCCTGAAAAGGGCTTGGCAACACTCACACCAGAGGTGGTGTAATAGTAATGGAATTTAAAGATCCTCCTGTATTGGCTTGGTTTTCCAGTTGAGTGTTAAAACCCAGAGCTTATGAATCCCACTTGCGGGATGGACTTGTTGACATGAAAAGAGAAGGCTGAACTGGGAGGAGCTGGTATCATGGATTTGGAGAGGCACAAGCAGAGGAAAAGAGGCAGGAGAATTTTTGGAAGCAGCATCCTGGAGGCAGAGAGACAGAGAGAGGATTGCTGGGGATTGCCCAGGATTGAGTTCGAGCTGCCCAGGACTTTTGAGAACTGCCATCTGGAGCTGCCAAGGACTGGGGAGACATGGCTGTGATGCTGTTTTGTCTGTTTTGATGTTGTTTTGACAGATTTGTCCACTGGTGAAGGAGAGTGCTTTTGTTGCAGAGGTCCTGGAATCTTGCTGCTGGTTCAGGGGTCTAGAGACTGTTCTACAGACAGAGAGTGAATTGCTTCCACTGGTGAAGGACAGTGCTTTTGTTGCAGAGGTCCTGGAACCTTGCTATTGGTTCAGGGGTCCTGAGACTTCTGCAGACAGAGAGTGAATTACATCCACTGGTGAAGGCCAGTGCTGTTGTTGCAGAGGTCCTGGAATTTTGCTGTTGGTTCAGAAGCCATGAGGAAGGATTTTCTTGTTGTATGTTTACAGAAATCCTGGAAGAGGGTTTTGCTGGTGTTTTCAGGGGTCCTAGGACTGTTCTGCAGACAGAGAATGAATTAATGAGGACACTGGCAATGTTTCTTGTGGCCTCCTTAAGCTTTGTCTCCTCAGGAATAGAGATTGCTGAGAACTTGCCTCAGGTCAAGATGAAGAAAAGACCTCTCCTTGGATATTAAATGCTGTGCTTAAGCTTGTTGTAATTCAGGGGTAGATGGCCTTTTCAGTTGTGATTCAGGGGTGGGAAACTTTTTATTTTTTTTTTCTCTATGAGTGACCAAATGAATGTACTTTGTTTATGATTGGAAACTA
The DNA here is from genome assembly GCA_011680675.1 of Gymnobelideus leadbeateri. Lineage (NCBI taxonomy): Eukaryota > Metazoa > Chordata > Mammalia > Diprotodontia > Petauridae > Gymnobelideus > Gymnobelideus leadbeateri. The sequence continues at coordinate 121,317 of WOXC01010276.1, forward strand.
ATCTCCATTTGAGAAGAGGGTCTTTGGGATTGACTAAGTGAATGTACTGCTCAGGGGTGGAGTAATACTTAGAAATTATTGAATTATACTTGGGGAATGCTGTGTTTTGAATTATGCTGTATTTTGATTTTCTCTGTTCTTAATTTGTCACTGAATAAAATGGAGAGTGGCTACGCTGGTATTTTGAATCTTTGGGAAGTTGTCTTTGCTTGGCATTACAGATGGTAGTCCTAAACACTCTATATATCTCCTTGCTTCTCACTTTGTTCTGCTACTTACTGACTAAAGGACCTGAAGTAAATCACTTCTCTCTGGGCCAGTTTCCTCCTATGTTTGTAAAATGAAGTTGTTGGGCCAAATGAACTCTAAAGGAAATTTGACATTCTAACATTCTCTCTAATTCTGTTTCAAATTGCATATATTTCAGTTGTTGATTGTCTCCTTTCCATGTAATTCCAAGTTTCTCTAGGTAGTTGAATAGAATTGCCAAGTCTCACAGTTACATGTGCCAAGTAACATTAGAAAAAAATCTATGAGCCATAGAATTTATTATTCCTATAGGGTCCGTTATCCAAAAGTTCATAACTCTTGCACTTCAGCATGAAAATAATTTTCTGATTTTTGAAGCACATAAGTATGTATTGAATAATCTCCTAGCTTTCACATTTTATCTCCTGGTTATTTCATGTTTTCCCTAAAATGGGCAAGAAAATTTGGGCTTATGAATAAAGCAAAAGTATCTAGCTAATTTTTTTAAAGTTTTTTTTTTTTTTACTAAAAGCATTCTTTATTTTCATTTAGATCCACCAAATATCGAAGGGAATATGGAATCAGCAAGAGCAGTAGACCTAATCCCATGGATGGAGTATGAATTCCGGGTAGTAGCAACCAATATATTGGGAATGGGAGAGCCCAGTCTACCATCAAACAGAATTAAAACGGAGGGTGCTGGTATGTAGGGGAAAACGTTGTTATGTCCCACCCCCAGTCACCAATTCCATTTTATAAACTTTTCTTTTAGAATTATAATGCAAACCTGAAGTGTAAGCAAGAGTTTGGTTTTAGGGATCCGAATAAAATATATTGTATTTATCAGTGATTGAATTAATCAAATGATTTGTTCTTTATAGGGTTTTTTTGTGCAAATGAATTAATGAACAAATGACTTTGTTGTATTCCCAAACTTAAGGGTATACTCAAACCTGTGCTTTATATCCATAATAAGACTTTAAAAATTTGCCAGTTAAAAAAAGATGTCAAATTTCCTACTCAACTCTGGTTTTTTCATCAAGAATACTTGAAAGTCCTCTATTGCACTAAATGCCCATATTTTCCCCTGAAACATAATATTCAGTTTTGCTGGGTAGGTGATTCTTGGTTTTAATCCTAGCTTCTTTGTCCTCCAGAATATCATATTCCAAGCCTTTCAATCCCCCAGTATAGAAGCTGCCAGATCCTGTGCTATCCTGATTGTGTTTCCACAATATTCAAATTGTTTCTTCCTGGCTGCTTGTAATATTCTCTCTTTCATCTGGGAACTCCCCAACCTGGCTATAATATTCCTAGGAGTTTTATTTTTGGGATCTTTTTCAGGAGGTGATGGGTAGATTCTTTCAACCTCTATTTTGCCCTCTGGTTCTGAAATATCAGGGCAGTTTTGCTGGAGAATTTTTTGCAGGGTGATTTCTAGGTTCTCTTTTTGATCATGGCTTTCAGGTAGTCCAATAATTTTTCAATTATCTCTTCTGGACCTATTTTTCCCATGAGATATTTCACACTGTCTTCTATTATTTCATTTGTTTGGATATGTTTAACAGCATCTTGATTCCTCATAAAGTCACTAGCTTCCATTTGCTCCAGTCTAATTCTAAAGGAATGATTCTCCTCAGTGAGCTTTTGAGATTCTTTTTCCATCTGGTGAATTCGGCTTTTTAAGTAATTCTTCTCCTCATTGCCTTTTTGAGCCTCTTTTGCCATTTGAGTTAGTCTGTTTTTTAAGGTGTTATTTTCTTCAGTCAGGTTGTTGACTCTCATTTCATAATTTTCTTGCATCATTATCATTTCTTTTCCCAATTTTTCTTCCACTTCTCTTATTTGGTTTTCAAAATCCTTTTTAAGTTCCTCAGTGGCCTGTAACCAGCTTGTATTTTTCTTGGAAGCTTCTGGTGCAGGAGTTCTGAGTTTGTTGTCTTCCTCCTGTTACATGCTTTGATCCCTTTTGTCTCCAAAATAGGAGTCTAATGTTGGATTCCTCTGTTTGCTTTGCTTTCCTTGTTTGCTCATGTTGCCACTCAATTACTTGACATTTGGGCTTTTTGCCACAGTAGGATTCTGCTACCAGACAGGGGAGCTTTGTCCCAAATTGCTGGGGTTTTCTCAGCTGCTGAAGGTATTAGTTGGGTGCCCTCTCTTAAGTCTCCACAGTCTCTGGCAAGCTGGTCACACACCCCAGGACCACCACCCTAGACTGCAATCTAGATCCAAGCAGGTTAAAGAAAGAGTGATTTACTCCTCAGACTGGTTGCTTGGTCCCCTCCATTCTGTAGGCCAGGAGCTGAAGTAGCCACATGGCTCCAGATGCATGGCTGCAGTGCCTCTGCTGCTTCTCACTCTAGGGGGCAAAGGCCGACCCCACTCCCAAACTAATGGATCCAAAAGTACACACTTGTACTGGCCTTTCACTTTGTCCTTAGTATCTATGGGTTGATAATTTTAGAAACCACCAGCTGCTGGTGATTTGAAGTTCCTTTAGGCAGTGGCTGGCTGTGGCCATCCTGAGGCTAACATCATCTGGCTCTCGGGGCTGGGGTTGGCTCCCAGAGTGCTGTGCAGGCTGCTTCCTGCCAGCCTTCTGGGCTGTGTCAGCAGGAGGTTAGCTCCTCCATGTCATTTTGTGGGTTCTGTAGCTCCAAAGTTTCTTCAGTCACCTTTTTACATTACTTGGAAGAGATGGAAGCCAGAGCGCCCTGGAAGTCCTGTTTCTTCTCCACCATCTTCATGCTACCCCCTTCTTTCATCTTTCTTATACAGTCTGTAAGTGAGTAGCAGGGTCTGTCTCCACTAGGCCACATAGAATCAGTTGGATACATTCTATTGCATCCAGCAGCAGCTAAAGCTAATGGCTTGGTTGTGTTGTTACCTCTTACCAAATGAAAATCTCTAAAAGCTTGCTGGACAAAAGGATTCTGGCAAATACTTATAAATTTCAAGCAGTCCACTTTATCTATCACTCTCCCAGCAGCTCCTTAATCAGTGATTCTTATCATCCAAGACACTAAGGACTCTCCCATACTTTGGGTGTATCTGCTCAAAATATCAGTAATCTTCTGTGGAATGAAATCCTCAGGTATTTCTTTAAACACTGCTTGCCCTCCCTGACTTGCCTGCCTTCCTCTTAGTATGGGGTGAGCTTCTGCCTCTGTAAAAGCTTCACCATGAAACAGTGTTACATTCAGTAATGTTTTATCACTCTCTTGGCAGGCATTATCATAGCAACTAGGCTCAAACTCTACCAAAGCTATACGAAATTTTTTCTAGTTAATTTTTTTCTTCTTTTTCTGAGCCAAATTTACCACAGCCCTCTCTGCTTCCAGAGACTCTCCAGTACTTTTTCCTTCCACCTGAGACTCTCCATCTTGCTCTTTTGAAGAAGGTCTTGAATTCTGGCACTTACCCAACTCTTGTAATAGCTCCTCTCTGCTTTCACACACAATACAGTAGCCTGTTAGCAAAACACAACCTCTTCTACTCATTGCCTCAAGCTCTCTCCCAGATTTTGTTGGTATTCTTTGCAAATATGTTTCTAAATCTCTAAGTCCTCCCTACTGTAGTCTCAGTTCCCAGTTTTCACAAATCCCTGTACTTTTAGACCCTTGCTAGGGAGGCATAAGGCAAATCCTCCCATCCCAGGATAGCCACTTCTTCTCCTAAATTTCTTCTGCCTCCAACTAGAGGTCTGATATTTCACAATCCTATCCTCATCACCAAATGTAGCACCAATGCAGTATTTACAGTGCCCACCATCATAATAAAGACCATGACTATAAATATCTCATGACTTTCGATCACAAAATATACCAGATTCTCCAGATAGAAGATAGAGCTGAAGAATTTAGACACTGGAAAACTGAATCCCAAAACCAGTAGTACCAAAGATATTCAGAATCCATAATAACACTGAGAGCCATGCCATCCTTTAGCCTTACCACAAACCAATACAAGATCAATATTTACTCACAAACCTCTCTATCTCCATAATGAGTGTCCTCTCTCTTCCACCTTCTCTCTACCTCTGACCAGCTTCTTGTGAGCTCTGCTTCTCTTTACCAAACTCCTCCCACCACAGACTCCATGTGACTACATTCAAGCTATTAAGGGGCAGAGTTTATCTTCACAGCAGGGAACCTTCTTGTTGGCTCTGCTTCACCCTTTAGCAAATTCCCTCCATCAAAGGTTCCATATGATTACATTCAGCCTATTAGGGAGTAGAGTTTACTTTCAAAGCAGGGAAGGTCTTCAAATTTTCCCCTAGGTCTTTTAAGGGGCAGGGAAGATCTTCAGATTCCCATTCCCAAGACAAAAAGTAAGTTAATTTAAGTAGAATTGTCATCTTTATTACAGTGGCTTGGTCTACCCAGGAACAATTAATATTTTAAGTTGTTTGGATCTGACTTTATTTGTGTGAAAAAAAATGTAATGAAGGCTTTACCCCTGATCTTATTTGTAAGGTTTCTAGCTTTTCCCTATTGCAGATAATGTTTGCTGATGGTTTTAGGTAGACACAACTTATTCTTTTTAAGAAAAATTCCATTTATTCCTATGCTTTCTACTGTTTTTCATAAGGATGTTTACTGTATTTCATCAAAGACTTTTCCAGCATCTATTTAGATAGTATTTTCATATAGTCCCTGGGTTTGTCTTGGCAAGTAGATGCCCAGGTATTTTATATTATCTACAGTTTTTTAAATGGAATTTCTCTTTCTCTCTCTTGCTGCTGAATTTCTGTTGATAATATCTAGAAATGTTGATGATTTATGTGGGTTTATTTTATATTTTTGCTGAAAATTGTTAAAATTTGTTATTTCAGCTAGTTTTTTAGTTGGTTATCTGGGATTCTCTAAATATCATTATATTTGCTTCAGAGATAAAATTATGTTTCCTCATAGCCTCTCTTAATGCTACAGCTAGCCTTTTTTTATTTTCTTTTTTCCAATTACATGCAAAGATAATTTTCAGCATTCATTTTTATAATATTTTTAGTTCCCTCCCCTCTTTCTAAGAAAGCAAGCAATCTGATCTAGGTTATACATGTGAAATCATGGAAACATTTCTACATTAGTCATGTTAGGAAAGAAGAAATAGGAAAAAAGGGAAAAGCCACAAAAAACCTTCCAAAAGTGAAAATAATATGCTTCAGTCTTCATGCACACTACATAATTCTTTCCATGGATGCGGATAGCATTTTCTGTCATGAATCTTTTGGAACTGTCTTAGATCATTGTATTGCTGAGAAGAACTATGTCAGTCATAGTTTGTCATTGCACAGTATTATTTTTCCTGTGTATAGTGTTATCTGCTCAGTTTACTTTTTCTGAAATCCACCTGCTCTTAATTCCTTATAGCACAATAGTATTCTGTTATGTTTATATGCCACAACTTGTTCAACCATGCCCCAGTTGGTAGGAATTCCCTCTATTTGTAATTCTTTGCCACCACAAAAAGAACTGTTATAAATACTTTTGTACATGTAGGACTTTTCCCCATTTTTGTGATCTCTTTGGGATAAATCCAATAATATTATTACAGGATCAAAGGGAATGCAGAGTTTGTCCTTTGGGTATAGTTCAAAATGTGTAGCTAGCATTTCTGTTATGATGTTGAATAATTGTGGTGATAATAGATATGCTGGCTTCACCCCGATCTTATTTGTAAGGTTTCTAGCTTTTCCCTATTGCAGATAATGTTTGCTGATGGTTTTAGGTAGACACCACTTATTCTTTTTAAGGTAAAGTCCATTTATTCCTATGCTTTCTACTGTTTTTCATAAGGATGTTTACTGTATTTCATCAAAGACTTTTCCAGCACCTATTGAGATAGTATGATTTCTGTTGTTGTTTTTTTTTTAATTGATATGGTCATTTATGCCAACAGTTTTCCTAATATTGAACCAGCTGTGAATTCCTAGCTTAGAACCCACCAGATTGTAGTGTATGATCTTTCTTATCTTTTGCTGTAATCTCCTTGCCAGTATTTTATTTAAATTTTTGCATCAATATTCATTAGGGAAATTGGTCTATAGTTTTATTTCTGTTTTAGCTTTTCATAGTTTAGATATCAGTGCCATATATATGTAATAAAAAGAATTTTGGTAGTACTTCTTTTTTGGCTATTTTTACCAAAAAAAGTATATAGTATTAAAAATGAATTTTTCTTGAAATGTTTGGTAGAATTCACTTCTCAAGCCATTAGGTAGTTGTGTGTGTGTGTGTAAAGCTGATTGATGCTGTGTTCAATTTTTTTTCTGAGATAGATATCTTTTAAGATATTTAAGTATACTATTTCCTCTTTTGTCAGTCTGAGCAATTTGTATTTTTGTAAATATGCATCCATTTCACTTAGATTGTAGGATTTATTTGCATATAATTGGCAAAATGTTCTATTATTTTATTAATTAATTTCATCTTCATTGGTGAAGATGAAACCCTATTCCTTTTCATTTTTGATACTGACAATTTGGTTTTTAACTTCTTTAAGATCAAATCAACCAATGATTTCTCTAATTTGTTTTTTCCATAAAATTAGCTTCTAGTTTTACTTATTAGTTAAATGGTTTTCTTACTTTCAATTTTAATAATTTCTCCATTGGTTTTCAGGATTTCCAATTTGATATTTAATTGGGTTTTTAAAACTTTTTTATTCAGGTATGCACCTAGTTCATTGATGTGCTCTTTTTCTATTTTATTGATGTAAGCATTTAGAGATATAAAATTTCCCCTAATTACTGCTTTGGCTGCATCTAATAAATTTTGGTATGTTGTCTTTAGTGAAATTCTCTTTAGTGAAATTATTGATTTTTCTATGATTTATTCTTTGACTCCTTCATTTTGTAGGATCAGATTATTTAGTTTCCAATTAATAGTAATCTCTATTTCTATGACCCTTTTATTGAATGTAATTTTTGTTGCATTATGATCTAAAAATTCATTTAATATTTCTGATTTTCTGCATTTGGTTGTGAGGTTTTTATGTCCTCAACTTTTTTTTATGGTCAACTTTTGTGTAGGTGCCACATACCACTGAGAAAAAGGTATGTTCTTTTCTATTCCTGTCCAGTTTTTGCCAGATGTCTGTTATGTCTAAGTTATCTAAAATTCTTTTCATCTTCCTTATTTCTTGTTCTGAGAGGGGCAAATTGAAGGCCTCCCATTAGTATAGTTTTCTTGTCTATTTCCTCCTGTAACTCATTTAATTTTTCCTTTAAGAATTTGGATGCTATGCCATTTGGTGTATATATGTCTAGGATTGATATTACTTAATTGCCTGTCATACTGTTTTGCAAAATGTAATTTTCCTGCTTATCCTTTTCAATTAGGTCTATTTTTGCTTTTGCTTCATCTGAAATCATCACTATACCTGCTTTAAAAAAATTTCAGCTGACATGTAATAGATTCTCCTTTAGCCTCTTACTTTACTGAGTGTGCCTCTCTGCCTCTAGTGTGTTTCTTATAAACAATATATTGTCAGATTATGGTTTTTAATATACCCTGTGATCCACTTCTGTTTTATGGGTGGATTAATCCCATTACAATCATAGTTATGATTACTCCTCCACCTTATGTTCCCCTTGTTTATGCTTTTCTCTCCTTTAACTGTGTCCCTCCTCAAAAGTCTGCTTTGCTTATGATCATCTCCCTCCCCCCAACTGACCCTCCCTTTTATTACCACTCCTTCTCTAATTCCCTCATCATTCTTTCCTATAAGGCAAGAAATATTTTGATATCTGAGTGTGTATGTTATTTCCTCTCTGAGCCAATTCCAGTGAAAGTAAGGTTCAAGCATTTCCCATCCACCTCCATCTTCCCCTCCACTGTAAAAGCTCTTCATTTTGTGTCTCTTTTGTATGAGATTATTTTCTCTGTTCTACCTATCCCTTCCACCTCCTACCAATGCATCCCTCTTTCTCACTTTTAAAAAAATAAATCCATCATATACAGAATGAAGTGAATGGAACATTATGCAGTGATCCGAAACAATCTCAAAGGACTCATGATGAAAAATGCTATAAATCCTTTTTTTTTTCTTTTTTGCTATACATCTTAAAAGAAGGAACTGATGGTGTCTGGATAAAGACTGAGGCATACTACTTTTCTTTTTTTTTTTTCATTTGTTTCCTTCTACAAAATAACTAACATGGAAATATGTTTTACATGATTGCACATATATAACCTATATCAGATTGCTTACCATTTCAGGGATGGGGAAGAAGAGGGAGGAGAGGATTGAATTTGGAACTTAAAACACAAAAAACCAGTTAAAATTGTTTTCACATGTAATTGTAAAGGTAAATAAAATATTGAAAAAAGAAATAATCTAATCATAGATACCTCATATATGAGGTGTATGTATCAACAATGCAGTATTCACAATGCCTACAGCAACTATAAATATGCTGATATGGTTATTAATCACAAAATATACCAGGCTTTCTACATGGGGAATAAAGCTGGAACATTTATTCAAATTCCAGAAAACTGAGTCCCAAAACCAGAAAGTCAAAGCCATCACAGTAGTTATGAAGTTGGCACATGTAGTTAATGTAGTAAACACCCACATTCTCAAGCCTTCAAAACAGAACAGGCTACCTCAGGCAAAGTTCCTCCTCTCCCTACTCAAGGCAACTGCTCAGTGTCCAGGAAGCATGTTCCCAGCAGCTCCCCGATGCCCCCCCCCCCCGACAGTTCCTGTCCCTGGCAGTCCTTAGCAGAAGTCCTTAGCAAAAATTCTGGCTGCCTCAAAAAAGGAAGGAGTTCACTCCTCCACCACCACGCTGCTGCTGCTGCTGCTTCTGCCACCAGGCTTCCAGTCATGGCATGCACTCAAGCTTGGCTTCTGCTTCCTCTTGCCCCACTCCTTCCTGCTACATCAGCAAATTCAAGGGGCATGGAAGATCTTTAAATCCCATAACCATAACAGTGCCCTCTTTCTATATATACTCCTTTTACCTGTCCTAACAATAATAAAGTTCTTAGGAGTTACAAGTATCATCATTCCATGTAGGAATGCAAATACTCTAACTTTACTGAATCCTTCATTATTTCCCTTTCATGTTTACTTTTATGTGCTTCTCTTGTGTCTTATATTTGGAAGTCGGATTTTTCACCTATGGTTTTTTTTTCCATCAGGAATGCTTGAAAGTCCTCTATTTCAATGAATGTCCATATTTTCCCATTTTTTTGCTCAGTTTTGCTGGGTAGGGGATTCTTGGCTATAATTCTAGCTCCTTTGCCCTCCAGAACATCACATGCCAAGTCCTCCCATCTTTTAATGCATAAGTTGCTAAATTTTGCATGTGATTGTGACTTCACAATATTTGAATTGTTCCTTTTTGGTGCTTGTAATATTTTCTCCTTGACCTGAAAGCTATTGAATTTGTTTATAATATTCTTGGGAGGTTTTAATTTTGGGATTTCTTTCCATATGTGATTGATGGATTTCTTCAGTTTCTATTTGCCCTCTGGTTCAAGGATGTCAGAACAGTTTTCTTTGGTAATTTCCTAAAATATGATGTCTAGGTTCTCTCTCTCTTTGATCATAGCTTTCAGGTAGTCCAAGAATTTTTAAATGATCTTTCCTTGCTTGATCTCTTTTCCATGTCAGTTATTTTTTCCAATGAAAATGTTTCCACATTTTCTTCTATTTTTTTCTTTCTTTTGGCTTTATTTTATTGTTTCTTGGTGTCTCACAGAGTCATTAGCTTCCACTTGCCCAATTCTGATGTCTAAGGAATTATTTTCTTTAGTAAGCTTTTGTACCTCCATTTCCATTTGACCAATTCTTCTTTTTAAGGAGATCTCTTTTATGGATTTTTTTATCTTTTAAAAATCATTTGGACAATTCTTTTTTAAGGTGTTATTGTCTTTTTTTCCATGTGTGCTTCATTTAGTAAGCTGTTAATTCTCTTTTCTTAATTTTCTTGCACCACTCTCATTTCTTTCCCCAATATTTTCTCTACCCCTCTCATTTTATTTTTAGAATTCCTTTTGAGCTATTTTAGGATGGGTGGGGGTTTTCAATGATCCGTTCCCCCTTTTCTTTAAAGCTTTGTATGTAGCTGTTTTGACTTCATTGTCTTCTTCTTAGTTTGTGTCTTGCTCTTCCGAATCATCACAATATCATTCTATGGTCAGCTTCTTTTAGATGTTGTTTGCTGATTTTCCAAGTCCATTTTTTTACTTTGAACTTTATGTTAACACTGTTTTGCTCCTTGGATAGAGAGGGCATTGTACCAAGCTTCAAGCTTTTCTTGCTGTTGTTTTCAGAGTTAGCTCTGGGGGACTGTAGGTTTTTGGTTCTTCCAAGGTGGTATGATCTAAGTAGAGGTGCTCTCACTCCTTGTCTGCCCTGTGTTCTGGTTTGTGAGTAACCCAAAGCACTCTTTTATGCCCTTGACCTGTGACCGTCCCCTTTTGCCCTTTTTCCTCTTATTTTTGAGATTGTAACCTAGAACTGTGTATGGGCAATGTGACAGTATCCTCTCCCCTAGTGCCAGCAAAGGGTTTCCTGTAATCTCCTTCTGACAAGTTGTCCAACCTTCTTGCTGTCTGTGGGCTGAGAGCTCCCTAAGCTGCTGCTGCTACTACTGAACTGCCTCCAAGCCCTGCTGCTAGCACCCCAGCATGGCTTAAATTACAAGGATTGTGCTGGGCTCCAGGTCCTACCACCACCCTGCCGAGACAGACTTTTTCTGCCAATTGTGTAAGTTTTTCTGGGCTGGAAAATTGTTTCACCCCAACCTTTTGTTGGTGTGCCAACTCCATAATTTGATTTGAAGCATTATTTTAAAGTTGTCTGGGAGGGAATTTGGAGAGAGAGCTCAAATAAGTACCTGCCTTTACTTCACCATCCTGGCTCGAGGTCCAGGAAGTAGTATTTCTAAGAGTGAGACACAACAGAAGAAAGGTGGTAGAGGGTAAGATCGATAAGGAAATAACACATAAATTCCTTAGAAAAAGGAGCTCAAAATAGGTACCTGTTTTGTTCTAAAGATGCATAAATTTCATGAGGAATACAAAAACCAAAGAAGGACTGAATTAATATAAGAACTATATCTAGAATACAGTAAAGAAATAGAGATAATTAAATGAATGAATGAAAGAAATACTTTCTAGAAAAAGGTGCAGAAAATTTTTTAAAAGACTAAAAAAGAAATTGGGGGGGAAGGAGGGAAAGGGGATGCTGCTAAAAGAAAAAAAATGAAGATAATAATTAGAGAAATAGTTTAAAAGGAAGAAATAAAAGAAAATTAAGAAGTATAACACAGAACTAAGTGGTAACAAAAGGGGGAAAGATTAGTAGGAGAGAAAGTTTGAGGGGGAGGGTAAGAGAGCCTGAGGGACAGAGTTGCCTTCAAGAAAATTAAGCAAAAATAAACTGAAAAGGTAAATTAAATATTTTGTGGGGGAGAGGGAGCTATAAGAAATGAGTGGTGGAAAATATAAACCTATTTTTGATTCTTTTAAATGTGAATAGATTAATACAATTAGTTTTTTAAAATGACAAGTTGGTAAGAAGAGAAAACCTCACAATCTTACAATGAACACACCAAAAAATTAGACATAGAATAAAGAGAGGGCTCTGAAATAAAATTTACTGTAAAATCTGGTTTTCTGAAAAGATTAATATAATTGATAAATCTTTAGCCAATTTGATTAAAAAGATGAGAGGACATCATAATGGATAATTTGTTCCTAAAATTGAGAAGGAAAATATTCTACCAGATTGATTCTATGATTCAAATAATATGAAATGGCAGATACATACCTGTTAGGTGTAATTAAAAGAATATTGCTCTGGAAGCCAAGAAACCTAAGCTTAACAGTCACTGTATTACAAACTTGGGCAAGTTACTTAAGCCCCCTAGGCTTTAGTTTCCTCATCAAAAGGTTCTCTAACAGTCAGTGGCTCATTGATCATTCTATTTTAACAATGACAACCACAAAAATTAGTTTGGGACTACATTCTTCTGACTAATTGTCTAAATTCTACTTTGCATATAAAGGCATATACTCATAACAGAATATTAAAAGGAATAATGGAATTTAATTGGTCTTCTGGCAATTAATGTTTAATGTCAACAGCTTCCAGTTTGTGTCTAAATTACCTCAAAACAGATGATTAAGACAGATGTCTCTGTCTTAACTTCTAAAAATATTTAGAAAAGTAAATTCTGTAATTGTTAAATATAGGCTTCCTAACTATCAAACAAATGGCTAGAGATCGTTTTGTTTTGTTTTTTTTTCCAAGTTACTATGTTCATTTCCTCTCTGGAAACAGAAATAAGTCATTTTGGGCATTGTCTCAAGTTTAGCTTAAATTGATTCTCTTCCCACTCACCACAGCCACTTTTCAAAAGCATTTCATCCTCCCTTCATGGTCCCTCCTCCACCTAATTTAGCTGAAAACCTTGCCTTATGGTTTGCTGATAAAAGTGAGTCCATTCTTCTTTACTCTTCATCATTTTACATTACTTCTACCACATAGAGGTGTGTGGAAGATTCCTTCAAGTACTATGTTCTTCTTCACTCCTCTCACATGTAAAGGTAAAGGCCACCTTTACCTCTCCTTGCCAAGACAAATCCTTCTACATGCAGAAGTGATCCCATTCCATCCTATCTTCTCCAGAGCATTGCTCTTTCATGTCCAGTCTCTCACTGATCTACAGTTTTTGTCTACTGGATACTCCTTTTCTGCCTAAACACACACACACACACACACACACACACACACACACACACACACACACACACACCTTCTCTGTTCTCAGAAAATCCTGACTTGATCTGTCCATCCTCACTAGGTGTTGCCCTTTACCTCCCCTCCCTTTTATAGCTGAACTCCTCAAGAAGGAGTTGGTATTACCACTTCCTCTCCTCTCTTCATTCTCTGCACACTGTTTTCCAAAATCTTTTCCCTCCCCTAGCCCTCTCCTCTTCCCAAGTTCTTGTCAATGACACCAGTATCCTCCCGTCATCCATGTCTTTGTGAGTGTGTGTGTGTGTCCAATCAGTTGTCAATTCATGACTATTTTTACTTTTGAAACTTCTCTCTTGTCTCCTTTTCTCTTCTAAGTACCTGGACAACTGAAATATCTTTATGATTGCTGTCTCTACCTCAATTTTTTCCTCACTCCATTTCATCCTCTATTCAGTCATCAAAATGAAGTTTCTGAAGTGCAGGTTTTGATCACATCACCCTACTCAGTCAATTCTAGTACCTCCCTTTTAAGTCTAGGCTCAAATACTATTTTATATCCTTCATAGCATGATCTCTTCCTTCATTTCCAGTCTCCTTATATTTGACTCCTGATCACTTCTGGTTGCCTATTTTTATGGTCAATACAGCTCAATTTTATGGAAATTAACTATTCTACCACCCAATGACACTGTCCTCCCACATGACACTCCACCTTCCATGTCTAGGCATTTCACTGGGTATACCCCACACTTGGAATACTCTTTCCTCTTAACTTCCTGACTTCCTTGTATTTTTCCAAGTCTGAGTATAAAATCTCATCTTCTACAAGAAATCTTTCCCGGGGGCGGCTAGGTGGTGCATCGGGTAGTAGTAGAGCATCGGCCCTGGAGTCAGAAGGACCTGAGTTCGGATCCGGCCTCAGACACTTAACTCACACACAAACAAAAACCTAGGCATGTGACCTTGCGCAAGTTACTTAACCCCAATTGCCCTCCAAAAAGAAAAAAAAAGAAATCTTTTCCAGTCCCCTTTTATGCCAGAGATTTCTCTCTGAGATAATTTCCAGTTTATACTGTATAAATTTTATTTATACAATAGGGGTCTCTACTTTCTCTCCTTTCGCTCTTGGTTATAATCTAGTTTCCTACCTTATTATTCCACTGAAACTGCTTTCTACAAAGTTATTAATGTTCTCTTAACTTCCAAATAAAATGCCTCTTCTCAATCATCATTCTCCTAGATATCTCTGCAGACTTTGATACTGATAATTACTCTCTCCTTAATATTCTCTTCTCTCTAGCTTTTTGGGACACCACCTTCTCCTGATTTTCTACCTACCTCTCTAACCACTCCTTTTCTTTTATAATTTAGTATTTTATTTTCCCCAGTTATGTGTAAAGACAATTTTTAGCATTTGTTTTTAAAACTTTGAGTTCCAAATTCTCTCCCTCGATCCCCTAACCCTTCACTGAGAAGGGAAACAATTCAATATAGATTATACATGGGTAGGCATGAAAAACATAAGTATAATAGTCATGTTGTGAAAGAAAACATAGATAAGAAAAACTCAAGAAAAATAAAGCAAGTAAAAAAAGTATGCTTCAATCAGTATTGAGACACTATCAGTTTTCTCACTGGGAGAAGATAGCATGTTTCATCATAAGTTCTATTGGATTATTGTATTGCTGAGAATAGGTAGCCATTCTCAGCTGATCATTTTACAATATTGCTGCTACCTTTGCACACAGTACATTTCACTTCTCATCAGCTGATTTGAGTTTTTCCAGGTTTTTCTGAGAGAATCCTGCTTATCATTTATTATAGTACAAAAATATTTCATCATAATAACATACCATACCTTGTTCACCCATTTCCTCAATTTCTAGTTCTTTTTGCCCAGAAGAGAGCTGCTATAAATATTTTTGTACATATAGGTGATTTTACTTTTTTGTTTTCTATCACTTTTGGGATACAGACCTAGTAGTGGTATTGCTAGGTCAAAAGGTATGCATGGTTTTATGGTCCTTTGGCCATAGTTCCAATTTGCTCTATGGAATGGCTAAATTAGTCCACACCTCCACCAAGAGTGTATTAATGTCACATTTTCCCCACATCCCCTCCAACATTTGTCATTTACCTTTACAGTCCTTTTAGTCAATAGCTATGAGATAGTACCTCAGAATTGTTTTAAAGTGCAATTCTCTAATCAATAGTGAGGTAGAGTATTTTTCATATGGCTATAGATAGCTTTGATTACTTCATCTGAAAACTGATCATATCTTTTAATCATTTATTAATTTGGGAATGGCTCTTATTTTTATATATTTAACTTAGTTCTCTATATGTTTGAGAAACAAGATTTTCATCAGAGAAATTTCTTCAATTTTTTTATAGTTGCTATTACTAACTGTATTTCCCTCCACACTATTCCTCTCTCATACTTTTCTCTCTCTTGACACTCCCCCTGTCCCTTCACAGAAGTGTTTTGCTTCTGACTACCATTTCCTCTCCCCATCTGCACTCCCTTCTATCTTCCCACTTTTCTCTTATCCCCTTCCCCTCCTACTTTGCTGTAGGGTAAGATAGATATCTATACCCAATTGAGTGTGTATGTTATTCCCTCTTTTGAGCCAATTCTAATGAGAGTAAGGTTCACTCACCTCCCCCCATTCCTCCACCATCTTCCCATTTACTGTAAAAACTTTTTTCTTACCTTTTTTATGTGAGATAATTTATCTCATTCTACCTCTTCCTTTTTCTTTCTCCCTGTGATTCCTCTCTCACCCCTTAATTTTATTTTTAGATACCATTCCTTCATATTCCAACTCATACCTGTGCCCCCTATCTATGTATACTCCTTCTAACTACCCCATAATAAGAAAGGTCTTATGAGTTACAAGTAACATCTTCCCATGTAGTAATGTAAATAGTTTAATTTTAATAAGCCCCATGTGATTTCTCTTTCCTGTTTACCTTTTTTAAAAATGCTTTAAAAGATTTTTGCTTTTTTGGAGGGGGAAAGGCAGGGTTAAATGACTTGCAAAAGGTCACATAGCTAGTAAGTGTTAAGTGTCTGAGGTCCGACTGACTCCAGGGCTGATGCTTTATTCACCGTACCACCTAGCCACCCCTTTCAATTTTTAAAAATTTCCTGTTTACCTTTTTATGCTTCTCTTGATTCTTATATTGGAAAGTCAAATTTTCTATTCTGCTCTGGTCTTTTCAGCAAGAATGCTTGAAAGTCCTCTATTTCATTCAATGTCAATTTTTTCCCCTGAAGGATTATATCTACTTTTTCTGAGTATGGGATTCTAGCTTGTAATCCTAGCTCATTTGCCTTTTGGAATATCATATTCCACACCCTCTGATCCTTTAATGTTGAAGCTGATAAATCTTGTGTTATCCTGACTGTGGCTCCACCATAATTGAATTATTTCTTTCTGACTACTTGAAATATTTTCTCCTTGACCTGGGAACTCTAGAATTTGGGTATAATATTCCGAGGAGCTTTTGTTTTAGGATCTCTTTCAGGAGGTGATTGGTAGATTCTTTCAATTTCTATTGCCCATTGGTTCTAGAGTATCAGGACAGTTTTCCTCAATAATTTTTGAAACATAACATCCAGCTTTTTTTTAATTCATGGCTTTCAGACAGTCTTAAATTTTTTAAATTCTCTCTACTGGATCTATTTTCTAGGTTATTTCTTTTTTCCAGTGAGATATTTCACACTGTCTCCTATTTTTTCATTGCTTTGGTTTTGTTTGATTATTTCTTGCTTTCTTGTAAAGTCATTAACTTCCATTGGTCCATTTTAATTTTTAAGGAATTATTTTCTTCATTGAGCTTTTGACCAACTCTGCTTTTTTAGACATTCTTCTACTCATTGGCTTTTTGGACCTCTTTTGCCATTTGGTTTAGTCTGTTTTTTAAGATATTATTTACTTTAGTTGTGTGTGTGTGTGTGTGTGTGTGTGTGTGTGTGTGTGTCCTTTACCAAGCTGTTGACTCTTTTTTTTCATGACTTTCTTGCATCATTCTCATTTCTCTTCCCAGTTTTTCCTTTACTTATCTTACTTGATTTTCAAGGTCCTTTTGGAGCTCTTCCGTGACCTAAGACTGAATGCTATTTTTTCTTGGAGGCTTTAGACGTTGAATTCTGTTTTCTTGTTCTGAGTGTGTGTTTTGCTCTTCCTTGTTACCATAATAACTTTCTGTAGTCAGAGTTTTTTTGCCATTGTTCACTCATTTCCCCAGCCTGTTACTTGACTTTTAACTGTTTGTTAAAGTAGGGTTCTGCTTCCATTGTGGAGAGTCTACTATCCCAAGCTTCCAGGGTTCTGTGAAACCATTTTCAGAGATAATTCTAGAGACCTGTAAGTTTTCAGTTCTTCCTAGGTGGTATGGTCTAAGGAGATGTATTTACTCCTCTCCTAGCTTGTGCTG
The DNA here is from genome assembly GCA_011680675.1 of Gymnobelideus leadbeateri. Classification (NCBI taxonomy): domain Eukaryota; kingdom Metazoa; phylum Chordata; class Mammalia; order Diprotodontia; family Petauridae; genus Gymnobelideus; species Gymnobelideus leadbeateri. The sequence continues at coordinate 138,732 of WOXC01010276.1, forward strand.
TGATCTGTCAGCAACCACAAGCACTTTTTTTTTTCCCTTGGAATCATGAGGAGGGTCCCCCCTCTACTCTAGCTACAAACTCTATAATGCTAGCACTCCTCCTTGCCCTGAGACTGCCACCCAGGACTGTGACCCAGATCTGAGTATGGGTAAAGCCACAGAGTCTTGCCTCATTGCTAGCAAAAAGACCCTTGTAATTTCCTTTTGACTAGTTGTTTGACCGCTTTACTGTCTGTGCACTGAGAGCTCCAGAAGCAGCCATTGCCATTGCTTTTTTTTTTTTTTTTTTTTTTTTGCAGGGCAATTGGGGTTAAGTAACTTGCCCAAGGTCACACGGCTAGGTTTTTTTGTTTGTGTGTGTTAAGTGTCTGGGGCCAGATCTGAACTCAGGTCCTTCTGACTCCAGGGCTGGCGCTCTACTCACTGTGCCACCTAGCCACCCCTATGCCATTGCCATTGCTACTGCTTATCTAGTCACTTTCAAAGCTTGCTCCTGGTTTGCTGGGACCAGTGCTGTGCAGGCACTTCACTTTCTCCCAGATGTGGCAGACCTTTTTTGTTGACTTTCTTTAGTGTCTATGGGCTGAGACAATTGGACACCACCCTTATTGCCAGTGATTCAATCTCCTTGAGGCCTGCTCCAGATTTGCTGCAGCCCAATCTTCTCTGGGGTGGCCTATGCTGGACTGCATTCCTCTCACCTGGTTACAACAGATCTTTCCTGCCAATCTTCCAAGTTGTCTTGGGCTGGAAATTTTCTATTCCATCTTTTTGTGGGTCCTACTTCTCTAGAATGTGTTTAGAGTCATTTTTAAAGATCTTTAGAAGGGTTTAGGGAGAGAGCTCAGGTGAGTCCCTGCCTTTACTCCACCACCTGGGCTCCACTTCCCCACTCCTTTATTGGAGCCTTCTCCAGATCATGCCCTCTAATTACAGGTATCCCTTAGGATTCTCTTCTGGGACCTCTTCAGTTCTCCCTATATACTATTTCACTTGGTGATCTCACAACTCTAATAGATTTAATTACCATTTTTATGCTAATGATTCTCAATTTGCCTTTCCTGAATTAATCTCTCTGCTGATGATGCCCAGCCTTACATTGCCAAATGCCTTGTGGACATCTCCAATTGGATGTCCAGTAGACATTTGAAGCTCAATATGAACAAAACAGAACTTTCCCCCTGAATCCTCTCCTCTCCTCCCTTCTCTTTTACTGTAAAAGACAATATCATTTTCCCTGTTACTCTGGCTTCCAACCTAGGAGTCACAATGGATTCACTGTCTTTCACTCCAACATGTTTCCAAGACCTGCTGATTTCACCACTACCACATCTCTCAAATGTGCTTCCTTCTCTCCTCTGACATCGCCACCACTTTCAGGCCCTCCTCACTTCATGCCTTGATAAATGCAACATTCTTCTCATGGGTCTGCCTATCTCAAGTCTCTCCCTACTCTAATCCATTATCTAGTCAGCCACTAAAGTGATTTTCCTAAAATGCTCATCTGAATATGTCACAATTGCTACTCAGTAAACTCCATTGGCTTCCTATTGCCTCCAAGAGCAAATTATAAAGTGTTGTTTGGCATTCAAAGCCTTTCATAACCTAGCCCCTTCCTGCCTTCCCAATCTGCTTTCTCCTTACTCTCTAGCACACACTCTTCAATCTAGGTACACTGACTTCCTGGCTTTTCTACTCTCTCAGCCCTGGGCATTTTCTTTGGCTGTTTCTCCTGCCTGGAATGCTTTCCATCCTCTGGTCTGACTACTGACCTCCCTGACATACTTTATGTCTCAATTAAAATTTCATCTCTATAGGAAACCTTCCCTAATTCCTCTTAATTCTAATGATTTCCTTCTCTTAATTATTTCTTATTTATCCTGTATATAGCTAGCTGGCTTTGTATATATTTGTCTGCATGTTCTCTTCCCCATTAGATTGTAAGCTCCTCAAGGGTAGAGATTGTCTTTTACCTCTTTTTGTAGCCCCATTGCTCAGCACAGTACCTGGCACATAGTGGGGGCTTAATCCTATTAGACTGTGATCTCACTAAAACAAGGGATTAATTTTTTTCCTTTCATTGTATTCCTAGCACAGAGCATTGTGTCTGATGCATAACAGGTGTTTAATAAATGTTTATAGATTTAACACATATACATTTAATGTATCTGCTTTATAAAAAAAAGAAACCTCTAACATATGACAAATATCAGGAAAAATAATTTTAAGAAAATGCCTTAAACTTCTTTTTTTAGTTTTAACAACTGAGAAAATGGATTGTACCATGAAACAGTTATTTAGTTTTATTCATATCAATTTTAGGATATTTTAAAGAATATTTTTAATTGGATTGAAAGTCTTGAAATGTGGATCATGCTGGAATCACATATGGAACCTTATAATGTGTTTTAGTATTTCACAATGAGAAAGTCTGCTATAAAGGAAATTGGATCTTTCCCACTAAATTTGTTTTGCTATACTTTGATGGGGGAAATCACTTTATTTCATGTAACCACAGAACCAGTCTTTAATTTAAAGCAAACAGTGACTTCTATTTCAGGTCATTATTATTATATTATGGTGAGCCATAAGATTGCCTTGCCTAGGTTAAGCAAGCAATATGTTTCTCTGTTGAATGATATAAATGAAATTAGGAAAAAAAGTGATATGGCTTATCTCTTTTGTTATTTTAGCACCTAATGTGGCTCCTTCAGATGTAGGAGGAGGGGGTGGAAGTAACCGTGAATTGACAATAACATGGGTGGTAAGTATTCATGAAAAATGCAGTGATTTTATAATCATTAACTTACATAACCATATATAAATTTGAGTGTTATTTTACTTATTGAAACATCAAGGAATAATGTTCTATGGATAATTTTAATAAGACTTTAAATTTTTATATAAATATATAGGAGAGTTTCACAATCATGGCTATTCAAAATTTATTTTCTTATCCTTCATTCCTCTTTGCCTTAAAATGTCAGATCGACAAATCAGTCACATTGTGTTGTTTTATACATGAGATGTAAAATAGGGATAATAATTTCTTTTCCTATCAGTGCTTTGGAAATTGTAAAGCATTACATAAATGAGACCTATTGTAGAGGTTTTTTCCACCCATAAACAAAATGCCTGAGCTTCACAAAATAAATAAATAAATAAAAATTAGGAGGGAAAATGATTTGAAGAAACAAAGGTGGATCTTTTTCTTTGTCACAATGTCAGAGGATGGGAAAATATAATATAGGGGAGAAAAAGAGTAGGTACAACTGAATACTTGGACCTTATATGAAATATGAGATTTTTTATCAAGAAGAGGGAACCGGCTCCCTCCGGAAGAGACAGTTGCTTTTCCTCTGGGGAATCTTAGTATAGATATTCATGTGCCATCACATACGAGATATACATTTAATCAGTAGCTTGGAAAAAATGGAGGGGAATAATAGAGTTGTTTTTTTTTTTTTTACTAGTGCTGAGGGGTATACAGAGGTTGCCATTTTTTGACCTGACATTAACAACAGAAATGTTTACTATCTCCTCAAGTATATAAACTACTAATAATACTTTGAAAGCCAGATTATGTAACATAATCTGACAGTTCACATGAATACAAATAATACTTCCAAGAGTAATCCAGATAACAGTGCTATGAATTGTGACATCTTGGACAATAAAGTGAAAATTTTGAGATAACTTTTTCATGACTGCTACTTATGAAATTTAATGACTACAGAAGGTGACATTAAGATGTATGAGAAAGAGTTTTCTACTTCTGGACTATGATTTAAAATGGCAATGGAGGGTTCTTATCAAGGACTGGTAAAAATATATTTACCTGATGACTTGCACCTAGGTGGTACAGTGGCTAGTGTGCTGTATCTGTATAGGAAGATAGAGGAAGAGTTAGGAAGATCTGAATTCAAATTAAGCTGCAGACACTTAGTAGCTGTGTGACCCTGGATGAATCACTGTCTGCCTCAGTTACCCCTGCTGTAAAATGGGGACAATAATAGCAGTTACCTCCCAGAATTTTTGTGAGGGTTAAAAGATAACATTTGTAAAATACTTAACAGAGTGTCTGGCACATAGTAGCCTTGTTTCTTTCCTTGCTTCTTACAGATATAGTAAAGGGATTTAATTTGAGAAAGGGAAAGAAAGGGAGAGAATTATTTATGTAATCTACCAAGCCAGAGACTACAGAGAGCTTCTTCATTGTCAGTAGAGACTCTGAGAAATCTATAGGAGAAAAAATTCAAAACTTTAAACATATTTTTCTCAAATGTCACTTGTAGAATGATTGGAAAATAATAACTTTAAGATATATAGTACTACACTACAGCTTATGGCCTCAATTTTTCCCATCACCTCTCTATGGAATCCTATGAGTCCAGGTGAAATATCTGTACAAAATTAATAATGACGGCTGTGAACCTTCGGGTTCAGGATGACATCAATCTTGCCTCTGTTTCCTGAATCTGGAGCATCTATATTACCAAATCTCCCTCCTCTTCTGGGATACTCCTTGCTCACCATTTCCATTCCCAGTTTCTCCTATCACCATCACTCAGTGACCTCTTCTCCTTGAGTTTCATGCAGTCTATATCTACTACCCAATCAAAATTTGTGGTGGTTGTTGTCCACCTGTATCCTGGACATTCCCCTTCTTTTCTAAATAAATTCACTACCTGTCTTTCTCTCCTCAATTTCTTCCCTCATATTGACATATACCAATCAACATATTTTAACATACATACATACTCCCTCAAAATCCTACCTCAAGTTACTCACACCTATTTCTCCACCCCACCTCAAGCACATAACAATGGTCATGCCCATTATTTTACCATCACCCAAAATGTGCCACTTCCATGTTTAAGAACTCTAAAATTCCTTTATCTGATCACAGTCTATTGCCATTCCATCTTTCCTAATGTCTCATATCTCCAAACCCTATTTTTCATCCATACCATGATTTCCAATCCTTTGACCTTATCAATACTTTCCTGAAGTGTATTCGTGAACCAGTTCAATTATATACTGTTCTTTGCTCTTAAGTCCCTTTCTGTCTTATCATCTCTGTGTAACTCTCCCTGCTCACCTTCAGCTTTGGGTCACTTTTACTTCTTCTCTCCTCTACATGTGCTCAAGTGAACCTAGAGAAAATGACAAAACTGTATCGACTGGGTCCACTACAGATTTATGTTACATATCCTCAACTGGTCCCCTGTGGCTAAAAGACAATCATTTTACACTTTCTTAATTAACTCACTATAACATGTAATACAGTGTCTCTTCCAAACCTTTAAAACCCTGCCTCAGTCTTCCCCCCCCATCTTCTCAACTGAGAAATGTTCCTCATTTTTTATTGAAAAAAAAAAATCTGGCTATTTACCTAGAGCTCCCTCTTCTCCTGTCATCATTTTGCATCACCCATCAGATCTCTTCTGTTGCTTCCTTCATGACCTCTGTCTTATGCAACAATATAATCCCTTCCTGCAAAGGCAAACTTTCTACATACACAAGTGATCTCTTTCAATCCTCTCTTCTCCAGTTAATTGCCCTACTCTCTCACTTATCTTCATTCTCTCCTGTTGCTTCCCTACAAACATGCATATAACCACCTAGCCACAACCTTAAAAAACCCTCATTTGATCCACTATTTTATATCCCATACATATCTCTTTATCCCCTTTTGTGGCTAACCTCCTTGAGAAAGCTATCTAAAATTGGTGCTTCCATTTCCTTTTCTCTCATTTTCTTCTTAATTCATTCACATAAGTGAAATAAGTTAGTCTGGCTTCTCAGTCTGTGGTCTGCCTTCTGCTCTCATTATTCAACCAAAACTTCACTCTGCAAAATTACCAATGATCTCTTAATTGCCAAATCTAATGACATTTTCTTAATCCCCATCCTTCTTTACTTCTCTGTAGGCTTGGACTTTGTTGACCACTCTTCTCCTTGATAGTCTCTTCTTTCTAGGTTTTTGTTATATTGCTCTCTTCTAGTTCTCCTACCTTTTTGACCACCCCTTCTCTCAGTCTCCTTCTCAGATTTACTGGATTTACATCCATACCTACTAAAGATAAGTGTCCTACAGGGTTCTGACCTAGGCTTTTTTCTCTTCTTCCTCTATACTATTTCAAAAGTCTCTTCTCTTCCTAACTTCCTTGTTCATCCCAGTCACCCAAGCTTGCAGCCTACATGTCACCCTTGACTGTTTACTCTCTCTCTCTCCCTACAGTTCCTTCCCCCCCCCCCCATATACAGTTAATTGCTAAGGCTTCCTAAAAGTCAGGTCTGACCAGCTCCACCTCCCCTCCCAACTTCCTATCCTCATCTCAAAATTAAGTGGCTCCCTGTAGCCTCCAGGATCAAATATAAAATCCTGTTTGGCATTTAAAGCACTTTATAACTTGCACCTCCTCCTTTCCATTCTTCTTATACTTTTTACCTTGTCACATAATCTGCGATCCAGTGACATTGGTTTCCTTGCCTGTTTTTTGAACAAGGTACCTCACTTCCTGACTCTGATGATCATGATCTGTGCTTCATGAATAGAATGCTCTCCCTCCTCATTTCTACCTACTGGTTTTCCTTACTTCTTTCAATTCTCAGCTAAAATACCATCTTCTACAAGAAATCTTTCCCTACTCCTCTTATTTGAAGTGACTTCCCTCCATTGATTTATTTCCAGTTTATTACCTGTATATAGCTTTTTGGTATTTAATCATTTATATGTTGCCTTCTGCATTATACTATGAGTTCCTTGAGAGTAGGCACTGTCTTTTATCCTTACTTGCATCCCCATTGCTTAATCTCAGGTACCTAGGACAGAGTTCCTAATAAATGTTTACTAACTGATTATCATAGTAGATTCTTAATAAATGTTTATTGACTGTTGACTATCCAACTTATGGATGGCACTTAAATTCACAATTGTAACAGAGGAGGAGTCTGTTTCTCTTGTTATAATAGAATTGTTGCATCAGGGTATTGTACACTTTTTTTGGTTCCTTCTGCCTTTAAAATAATAATAGCTTTGTCTATTTCTCCTCCTTTAATTTGATCCTCATTGAGCTCTGCATATACAGTCAACCTCTCATCTTTTCTTCTTTACTACATGCTTCTGTATATGTTTCTGGGCCAGTGGAAGGTGAGCTATTCTTAGCCCTTATCAGCAAGGATAAAGTGGTATTCCATCTCTATTAGTAATTCTCCCCTCAGGTAACTCAAAAAGATGAAAATTCATACATTGATAAAATGGAGGGAAATGCACAATTAACTTCTTAAACATGAGTGTGAATGAAATTAAGTCATCTGTAAAATAAAGGAGGTTAACAAAATGGATTTGGAAGCAGAATCCAACAATATATTGTTGACAGGAAACACACTTTACATAAATTCAGAGATAAAATAATAGATTCATGTAAAAACTTCAAATTTTAAAATAAATGGTTCAAATAACTTGAAAAACTCAGGAGTAGCAAATATGATCAAACACATCCTCTATCAACCAAGGACAATGGAAATATTTTCAATAACATACCACGGAAGAGAAGATTAAAATTAATGAGAAACTAAAAACTTGGTCCTAACAACTTGAAAGGTTAAAGAACAAATGGTAGAAATAGTTGAAAATTTCATCAAAGAAAATGCCAGTAAGATAATACAACATTTGAAATGCAGCCAAAACAATCCAGAGGGGAAACTTCATATCTCTAAAACCTTAAAAAATGAAAATGCACGAAGTGACAAAAGAATTTCCAGTGGGAAAAATATTCAGGGACAACTGAATTTACAATGAATTCCATCATTTTTTTTTCTTTTTGGAGGGGGGAAGCCAGAGCAATTGGAGTTAAATGATTTGGCCAAGGTTACATGGCTAGTAAATGTTAAGTGTTTGAGACAAGATTTGAGTTCAGATCCTCCTGAATCCAGGGCCAGTACTCTCTATTCACTGTACCACCTTGCTGCCCCCGTTCCATCAAATATTGAAAGAATTATCAATTCTAAAATTACACATTGTTTGAATATGAAAATAAAGCATCCTATAAAATTCCTTCTATGACACAGAAATGGTTTTGATTCCTAAACTAGAGAGAGATGTTTCAAAGAAAGAAAACTATAGGCTAAATACCTAGCAAATATCAACACAACTTTTAAATATAAAATAATAGCATAAGCAAAGAGATAATAGAACTATATAAAAAACATTGTAAGTTATGACCAGACAGTATTTATAGTAGGAACTCAAAGTTGATAGAATATTAGAAAAATTATAATAAATTCTGTTAATAACCAATAAAAATCACAATATTACATTAAGATCTTTTAAAGATTTTAACAAAATATATCTATTTCTATTAAAAATACATGAGCATGAGATTAAATGAGCTTGTTTCCTATGTTTCTGAATCTAAGAGCAGCAAATTGGAAGGATATAAAATAAGTCCATCTAAGTCATTAGTATTTCTGTCCATTATTTACAAAATCAAACAGGAAGAGATACAGAACAAAATTCCATTCAAAATAACTGCATAATATTTAAAACATTTAGGAGTCCATTTTTCAAAATACAAATAGGAAATACATGAATACAACTTAAAAAAAAACACTCTCTATGTAATAAAAATGGGCCTAAATAACTAGAGCATTATTAATTATCCATAGTTTGGCTGAGCCAATATAAAAAAAAGCAACAGTGCTATTTAAATTCCCTTTTTTATTCAATGATATTAAATTATACTACAAAATAATAAATATTAAAAACTATTTGGTACTGGCAAAAAATAGAAATTTTAGTCAGTGAAACAGGGCTAGGTACACAGCATATAGAAACAAACATACATACTTAGTAATGTGGTGTTTGATGAACCTAAAGACTACAGTTATTCACTATCAGAGAAAAAAATTTGGTAAAACTGTATAGCTATTCAGCAGCAATTGGGTTTAGACCAAGATCTCACACCACATACCACAAGAAGCTCCAAATAAGTCACATAACCTAAATATAAAATGTCAAAACATAAACAAATTAGAGGAATAAGGAATAAAATCCCTTTGATTTTTGGAGAGGTCCAAAAAAGGATAAAGATAATCTTGGGTGATAAATTCATAGCAGATGTTTTTGTTGATGCAAAAAACAAAACAAAACAAAAAACCAACTAGCTACAAAAGAGATAGATGCCCCTTAACCAAAGAAAGGCTTAGAAAATAATATTATATGAACTTATATAAGGTGATGTTCTGATATAAGAAATTTTTAATATAAAGAATTCAGGGAATCTCAGGAAACTTTGTAAGAACTCATGTAGTGAGATGAGAACCAGGAGAAAAAATGTACATGATGGGTGTAAGCCAAGATGGTCTAGTAAGGGCAGAGATTCACCTTAACTATCCTCTGAAACCCTTCAAACATCTTTTAAAAATGACTCTAAACAAATTCTGGAGTAGCAGAACCCACAAAAAGATGGAGTAAAGCAAATTTCCAATCAGGGATGACTTGGAAAGTCTGCAAGAAAGGTCTGTTGTACCTGGTGGAGACTATAGCATCACAAAGAAGTTGCCCCAGCACAGCCCTGCCCCCAGCAAACCAGGAAAAGGCCTTGGGAGAGATTGGTATCAGCATTGGTAGTGGTAGCAACTGCATTAGGAGCTCTCAGCCTACAGAGGGTCAAACAGATGGCCAGAAGGATATTACAGAGGTCTTTCTGCTAGCACTGAGGCAGGACTCTGATGGTTTGCCCATACTTGGATCCAGGTCACAGTCCTAGGTGGCACTTCCAGTGTGAGGAGGAGCACTAGCACAGCAAAACTTGTGGCCAAAGTGGAGGTGGGTGGTAATCCTCATAATCCCAGGGCAGAAAAGTGTATTTAAAAAACAGATTAGACCAAATGGTAAAAGAGGTTCAAAAAGCCAATGAGGAGAACACCTTAAAAAACAAAGTTGGCCAAATGAAAAAGGAGGCCCAAAGGCTTACTTAAGAAAATAAGTCCTTCAAAATTAGAATGGCACAAATGCAAGCTAAACAAACATCAACGCAGACAGAGCAGACAGAGTGCCTGGATACCACAAGTTTTCTCCTTCTTGATTCTGCTACCATAAGAATCTTCTTTAGTTTTTGCTGTCTCTAGCCCTGGGGCTCTCCTTGTATAATCATTAGCTCCTCCCCAGGAGTTCACAGGTTCTGTTTCTTAACAGACTGAAACAAGGTGTTAATTCAGTCACTGAAACAAGGTGTGAACTACTTCTGTGCTTGCCATTACAGCACTGTTGGTGAAGGTGTGGACTGATTCAACCATTCTGTAGAGCAGTTTGGAACTATGCCCAAAGGTCCATAAAACCATTCATACTCTTTGATCTAGCAATACCCTGTCTAGGTCTGTATCACAAAAGATTTTTAGAAAAGGAAAAGTACCTCTATGAACAAAAATATATATAGCAGCTTTTTTCTGGGCATAAAGAATTAGAAATTGAGGAGATGCCTGTCAATTAGGGAATGATTGAACTGTGGTATGTGATTTTGATCGAATGCTATTTTTCTATAAGAAATGATAGGGGGAGCTAGGTGACACAGTGAAAAGAGTACTGGCCCTGGAGTCAGGAGCACCTGAGTTCAAATCTGGTCTCAGATGCTTGACACTTACTAGCTGTGTGACCTTGGCTTAGTCACTTAACCCCAATTGCCTTGCTTTCCCCCTCAAAAAAAAAAAAGATGAATAGTATGCTCTCAGAAAAACCTGGAAAAACTTGAATGGGCTGATGCAAAGTGAAATATACTATGTACAAAGTAACAGCAATATTGTAAGATGATCAACTGCCAGTGACACAGCTATTCTCAGCAAAATAGTGATCCAAGACAACTCTGAAGGATTTAGGATGCCATGCATACCTAGAGAAAGAACTGAAGGTTTGTGAATGCAGATTGAAGCATACTTTTTTTTACCTACTTTATTTTTCTTGAGTTTTTTTGTTTGTGTTTTCTTTCATAACATGACTATTATGGAAGTGTTTTTCATGACTACACATGTATAACCTGTATCATATTGCTTGCTTTCTCAATGATGGGTTTGGAGAGGGAGGAAGAAAGAGAATTTAGAATTCTAGATTTTAAAAATTGATATGAAAAATTGCCTTTTACAGGCAACTGGGGAAAAATAAAATGCTAAATAAAAAAAAGAAAAATGCACATAATGACCGTGTTCATCTAAAGAAAAACAATATGGAAAAAAGTTCAGAACTCTGATTAATATAGCGATCAAACATTACTTTAGAAGTCTTATGATTTTTCATATACCTCTTACATCCTGGTGGAAGTGATGGGCAAGAGGTCTAAAATGAAATGTACATTTTCAGACATGGCCACAGTGTTGATTTATTTTGCTTCATTGTACTTAATATGAACTAATGACTATTATACTTATGACTTGACTGTGCTTACTATACTTTTGATCTATTCTTACCATACTTATGCTTGATTTATACAAAGCACAGGGATTCAGTGTGGATTTTTGTTGGGAAAGATGTTAGTGTTAGAGATAAAAAAAAAAAAAGAAAAGAAAAGGAGAGGGGATGGAGCCAAGATAGCAGATTAAAACCAGGGATTTCTTGAGCTTTCCCCCAAGCCCCACAAAATACCTGTAAAAAATGACTCTAAACAAATTATAGAGTTGCAGAACCCACAAAATGACAGAGTGAAACACATCTCCAGTCCAAGACAGCCTGGAATGTTGACAGGAAAGTTATATCACACTGGACTTGGAGTGGAATTCAGTCTGGAGTGGACTGCACTGGTGCAGATAGGGCTGGAGTATGCCTCAGGGGGATGAGTCACTGGCAGCTATGGCAGTTTCAAGACTTCAACCCACAAACACCAAAGACAGAGTGGAAGGTCAGTGGCAGAACTCTATGGGGCCTGAGTGAAAGAGAAGCGTGGTCTGGTCCCATCCCCAGGGTGGTGGAAGCGGTGATGGTGGTGGTGACAGTGGCAGCAGTGACAACAGCAACAACAGCAGCTTTCTGGAACTCTAGGCTCACAGATGGTGGGAGATCCAGTGGCTAATACAAAACCCCTGAAGCCTGGGACAGTAATCCACCCCCAACCCCCACCCTCACTGGAAACAGAGTCCCACCTTGACAAAGAGTTAGGAAGTCAAGTGTTTGGCTGGTAAGATGAGCAAACAAGTATAAAAAACAGACTGTAGAATATTACTTTAGTGACAAAGAAGATCAAAATATACAACCAGAAAAGACAACAAAATCAAAGCTCCAATATCCAGATACTCCAAGAAAAATATGAATTGGTTGCAGGCAATGGAAGAGCTCAAAAAGGAGTTTGAAAATCAAGTAAGAGAAGTAGATGAATAATTGGGAAGAGAAATGATAGTGATACAAGAAAATAATGAAAAATGAGTCAACAACTTGCTGAAGGAGACCCAGAAAAATACTGAAGAAAATAACACCTTACAAAACAGACTAGTTCAAATGGTAAAAGGTGTTAAAAAAAACCAATGAAGAGAAGAATGCCTTGAAAAGCAGAGTTACCAAATAGAAAAGGAGGTCAAAAAGCTTAAAAAATAATTATTTCAAAATTAGAATGGAGCAAATGGAGGCTAATGACTTTATGAGAAATCAAGAAATTATAAAACATATCCAAAAGAATGAAAAAATAGAGACAGTGTGAAATATCTCATTGGAAAAACCACTGACCTGGAAAAGAGATCCAGGAAAGATAATTTAAAAATTATTGGCCTACCTGAAAGGTATGAGAAAGAGCCTAGACATCATCTTTCAAGATATTATCTAGGAGAATTGCCTCGATATTCTCTAACCAGAGGGTAAAATAGAAATTGTAAGAATCCACCAATTGGGACAGCTAGGTGGCTCAGTGAATACAGCACCAGCTCTGGAGTCAGAGGACCTAAGCTCAAACCCAGCCTCAGACACTTAACACTTATTAGCCCAATGACCTTGGGCAAGTCATTTAACCCCAATTGCAGTGCCTCTCCCCCTCCAAAAAGAAAAAAAAAAGAATCCACCAATTGGATATTGAAAGAGATTCCAAAAGGGAAACTCCTAGGAATATTGTAGCCAAATTCCAGAGTTCCTAGGTTAAGGAGAAAATATTGTAAGCAGCCAGAAAAAAACAATTCAGGTATTGCATAAATAAAACAGAATACCACAAGACCTCACAGCTTCTACATTAAGGGATTAAAGGGCTTGAAATATGATATTCTGGAGGTCAGAGGATCTAGAATTAAAACCAAGAATCACCTAACCAACAAAATTGAATATAATACTTCAGGGGGAATAAAGGGATACTCAATGAAATAGAGTACTTTCAAGCATTCTTGATGAAAAGACCAGGGGTGAATAAAGCATTTGACTTTCAAATACAAAAATCAAGAGAAGCATGAAAAGGAAAGAGAAATCATAAGGAATTTATTAAAGTTGAACTGTTAACATTCCTACATGAAAAAATGATATTTGTAAATCATGAGAACTTTCTCAGTATTAGGGCAGTTGGAGGAAATATAAGTAGATAGATGGCAAAACATGAGTTAAATATGATGATACCTAAAAAATTAAGGGTAAGAGAGGAATATATTGGGAGGATAAATAAAATGGGGTAAATTATCTCATGTAAAAGAAGCAAGAAATGTTATTGTTATAATGACTTCCGCCCAGCCACCATTTAATGGTTATTTTTTGGGCCCTCCTGACTCAGGGTGAATGTAAATAGTAACTGTTTCTCTTTTGGCCATCAACCCTGATGGTCTTCCCCTCTTAGTTTGATTTTTTTTTTAATTAAAGGAATCTTCCCTTGACTCATTTTTTTTTTTTTTTTTGGTTTATGGTTTTTGGTTTTTGGAGGGCAATTGGGGTTAAGTAACTTGCCCAAGGTCACAAAGCTAGGTTTTTGTTTGTGTGTGATAAGTATCTGAGGCTGGATCCAAACTGAAGTCCTTCTGACTCCAGGGCCAGTGCTCTATTCACGGCCGCCAACTAGCTGTCCCTCCCTTGACTCACTTCTTAACCAGGCCTATTCATTGAAAGGACATTGCCTCACTCAAAGTGAGAACCTGAAAAGGCCTTAGCTTAAAAGGGCCAAGGTCTCCCTAGGAATCCTGGGTCCATGTCCAGTGGTCCTGATGAATACTGAGGGACACAAACATCTTGGGATTGTGCAAAAATATATAAAATCTTTGTTAAATCTTGTATCAGGCAGTTAGAACTTAGTTTCTGACTCCTTGTACATGCAAGTAAGCTTTGTAAAGCTTACAGGAATAATATGTAATAAATAGCAAAATATATATCACCTAACTTGTTTGCTTCCTTTAACCAAACTTTTGAGGTTAACATATGTTTGATACTTGCACCCTTATATAGATATTTCATCAACTGGACTGGGAGTGGGGGTGGGAATCAGTTGTGCTGCTTAATTCATTTCTACTCTCCCCAATTCTAAATTAAGGGAAGGGGGTGGTGGTGGTAGCAGAATTTCTAACCATTTGAGCAAAGTAGGTGGTTCCCCCTTAATTGAGTAACTGATTGGCCAACAATAGGTCCCAGGCCAAGCCCTACTTGGTTATTGTATGTGTGATTGGCTCAGAGTAAATGTAAATAGCAACTGTTTCTATTGATTTTTTTTTACTAGGCAGAGAGGCCTTTCTCTACCTCATTTCTTACCAAAGTTTTTATCCTGATCGCCAAAGTTTTGACTTAAAAAGGCAGAGGTCTCCCACTACATTCGGAGTCATCTCCAGTCGCCCTGATGACTCCAGGGAAAAAAAGTGAGCTAGTGACTTTACACAGCCTTCTTTTGCTTAAATCCAATTCACAAGCATTGTCATGGCACCACCTCCCTGATGGTTCTCTTTGAGAACAAAGGACAAATAAAAACATAGCAATATCTGGGGAGCTAGGTGGAACAGTAGATAGAGTGTCAGGCATGGAGTCAGGAAGACTCATCTCCCTGAATTCAAATCTAGCCTCAGACACTTACTGGCTGCGTGACTCTGGGCAAGTCACTTAACCCCATTTGCCTCAGTTTCCTCATCTCTAAAATGAACTAGAGAAGGAAAAGCCAAATCATTCTAGTGTCTGCCAAGAAAACTCCAAATGGGATCATGAAAAGTTGGATTCAACTGAAAAACAACTGAACAACAACATAACAATATCTATTAAAAAAATAAGTACAATACGTTAGTCCTTTAATGACTTTAAATTTCTGGTAAATTCATTTGGATGGCAATTGAAATGGATTTAATGTTTTCTGCCCATTTAGCCTTTGTCACGAGAATACCACTATGGCAACAATTTTGGTTACATAGTGGCCTTCAAGCCATTTGGTGGAAAAGAGTGGAAAAAAGTAACAGTCACTAATCCAGATATTGGCCGGTATGTTCATAAAGATGAAACAATGTCCCCTTCCACTGAGTTTCAAGTAAAAGTGAAAGCCTTTAACAGCAAAGGAGATGGACCATTTAGTCTTACAGCAGTCATTTATTCTGCACAAGATGGTAAGTAAAAAAAGACATTCCAAGTTAATTTTTCTTTATTTCTAATCTTACTCAGTAAGTTCTATAGACAGATTTGTGTGCTATTTCCTCATTGTTAGTGAGAAGTGTAATAATTCAGTGAATTATAAAATTTTGGAGGCAAATTCATTCTGATTCTTTTCTGCTATGAGATAACATTGAAGAATGTCTGATTTGGAGTCAGAGAACCTGAGTTCAAATACTAGATATGATTGATACTTATACCAGTGGATCAGATCCTTTCACTTTTCTAAGGCTGTTTACTCATCTTCAAAATGAATATTGGAATGACATTCTTGCCACTTTTATCCATGATTGTATTGACTTCTATTGATACTCATCTAATTTTCTTGAGAAGCTAGATTATAGTACAGTTATTTTAATGTAATTAAAAGTATATCCCCTATACTGGTGCAGTTTGCAACTTCTCCATGACATTTTGTTCATGTTCTTCCCATAATCCTTGTTACCATGTGACCAACAAATTCCTTTTTCAAGCCAATACAATAAAAATGACCATTCTACCTAAATTAATTTACTTATTCAGTGTCATAACCATCAAACTATGCAAAAATAACTATGCATTAGAAAAAAATAATGACAAAATTCATCCAGAAAAACAAAATGTCAAGAATATCAAGGGAATGAATGAAAAAAAATTGAAGGAAGGGTTGCCTAGCAGTTGTTGTTGTCATTCAGTTGTTTCAGTTGTGTTGGACTCTTTGTAACACCATTTGGATTTCTCTTGGCAAATATACTGGAATGGTTTGCCATTCCTTCTCCAGCTCATTTTACAGATGATGAAACTGAGGCAAACAGTGATTTGCCTGGGATCACATAGCTAGTTAAGTGTCTGAAGCAGAATTTGACCCAAGAAGATGAGACCTAACTCCAGTCCCAGCATTCCAAGCACTGTGCTACCTACCTTCACCCAGTCTAGCAGTATTATATTATAAAGCAATCATCATCCAAACAAATCTGTTACTGGCTTAGAAATAGAGTGGAGGATCAGTGGAATAGATTAGGTACACTGTACTGTGTAGTAAATGACCAGAGTAATCTAGTAATCTAGATAAGTACAAAAAGAATCTAGTTAAATGCAAAATCTGGATAATCTAGTACTCCAGATCCATGCCAAGCTTTTGAAACAAAGATTCTCTATTTGACAAAAGTTTCTTGGAAAACTAGAAAGCAATCTGGCAGAAACTTGGTATAGAACAACACCTCATACCATAATCCAAAAATAAGGTCAAAATGGCTACAAGGAATAATATCAGTAAATTAGTGGAGTATGGAAAATGTACATGTCAGATCTGTGGATAAAGGAAGAGCTTATGACAAAACATGAGATAGAGAGGTTCACCAGAGGTAAAATGGATCGTTTTAATTGCATAAAATTAAAAATGTTTTGCACAGTCAAAAATAGCACAATCAATATTAGAAGGAAAGCAGGAAACTGAAGAGAAAACATAGCATATTTCTTTGATAAAGAACTCATTTCTCATATACAGATAGAGAACTGAGTCAAATTTATAAAAATAAGAACTGTTCCCCAATTGATAAATGGTCAATACACATGAACAGATAGTTTTATAAGAAATAAAAACTATCAGTAGTCACATGAAAAATACTCTACATCACTATTGATTAGAGAAATGCAAATTAAAACAACTCTGAGGTATTACCTCACAGCTTTCAGTGTGGCTAATATGACAGAAGAGGAAAATAATAAATGCTTAAAGGGGATGTGGAAAAAAAAAAGCTATACTAAAGCACTATTAGGGCAGCTAGGTGGTATAGTGGATAGGCCAGGACTCATCTTCCTGAGTTCAAATCTGTCCATACATACTTACTAACTATATGACCTTGAACAAATTACTTAATCTTGTTTGCCTTAACTTCCTCACCTATAAAATGAGTTGGGGAAGGAAATGGCAACCCCCTCCAGTATTTTTGCCAAGAAAACCCCAAATGAGGTCACAATGAATTGGATATGACTGAAGCAAAAAAATGACTGAACAACAAAAAAGTTACTGTTGGTGAAATTGTGCATCAGTCTAACCATTCTGGAGAACAATTTGGAACTTTGCCAAAAGGGCTATAAAACTGTGTATACCCTTTGACCTGGCAATACTGTTACTCCAAAGAGATTAAAGTAAAGGAGGAAAGACCAAAATACTTAGAGCAACTATTTTGGTGGTGGCAAAGAACTGGAAATTGAGGAGATGCCATCAATTGGGGAATGATTAGGGCTTATGATTGTGATGCAATAGTATTGTGTTATAAGAAATTAATAAGGGGGTAGTTTCAGAAAAACACTGATGCAAAGTAAAATGAGCAGAAACAGGAGAACATTGTACAGAGCAATATTTCAATAATATTCACCTTACATATGGTGATCAATACAATGAATGATCCAAGACAGTTCTCGAGAACCCATGGTGAAAAATCCTATCCAACTACAGAGAACTTATTAACTTAGTGCAGATTGATTTTTTCACTTTCTTTATGTTTCTTGCTTTTTCCTTTTTTTCTTTTGTAATGTGACTAATGGAAATATATTTCCCATGACTTTACACTGGTATCATATTGCTTGCCTTCTCAATGGGTGGGGAAGAGAAAAGATGGAGAGTAAGAATTTGAAACTCAAAAATTTTTAAGTGTAATGTTAAGACGAAATGAAAATAAAAATGAAATGAAATCAAGGGTATATTAAAAATATAAATAGTCACATTAAATTTTGTAGTAAATAAATGAAGCACTGAAAATTGAGAAACATTTTTATCAATTCTTCAGCACCCAGTGAAGCTCCTACAGATGTGAGCATAAAAGTCCTATCTTCTTCAGAAATTTCTGTTTCTTGGAAGCATGTTTTAGAAAAAACTGTGGAGGGCTATCAGGTAAGTTCAAATTTTATTGGAGCAAATACATTCTTCTCAAATAAATTTTGCTACAATTGTGCATTATTCTATTTCCTTTGACTTATCCAAACAAGTGAATTTAGACAACAGTATAGATCTCTGTGTATGTGTGGTAAGTAGATGCATGCTATGTATAATATGTGTGAAGATTCTTTATTTTCCTATGTTAATTGCAATTTTCTTATTATTAATGGCTAATTGCTAGTGAGTGAGAGGTGACTATAGGAAAGGGAAAAACTTTCTGTTTTTCAGTCAGAGCCATAGGAAATCTGGTGCCTGGAGTAATATAACCTCCAAATTAACTTTTTCAGACAAATTTAATTGGGGGAATATGTCAATATATCAAGGACTCTACTAGTAAAACTGGAAGGTGAATATGAAATAGAGATTACATCTACAAAGATAATATGATCCTTTCAATAGTCTAGGCAAGATGAACTAAATGAGAAATAGATTTGTTAGATAACTGGAAAGAGGTAACAAAAATAAGAGACCTGGATAAGACCCACCTTATAATATGAACAAAACCATTCTCTAATATAAATATCTCTAATATAAAGATTATTAACATGGGGTCCATGACTTTGCTTTTTCAAAAATATTTTGATAACTAAATATAATCTATTACCTTTGCAATTGTATCTACTATATCACATGCATTTAAAAATATTTTTCTGTGGAGCCCATAGGCTACGTAGGGTACGTGTAACAAAAAAGTTAAGAACACCTATTCTAATACATGTATTTTTATTGCCTTCTTATATATAATCAGGGTCCACAAAATTACCTTATATACATGGTAAATTAGTTTTTTATTTTACTGAAGAATATAAATCTGAAAGAATGTTCTTGATAGTTTACTTTGAAGAAGTCTATGGAAAAATGATAAGGATATATACACAAAGAATTGGGGCAGCTAGGTGGTACAAAGGATAGAATTCCAGGCCTGTAATCAGGAAGACTCATCTTCCTGAGTTCATATCTAGTCTCAGATACCTATATGACCCTAGGAAAGTCACTTAACCCTGCTTGCTTCAGTTTCTTCATCTGTAAAATGATCTGGAGCTGGAAATGGTAAACGACTCCAGTAGCTTTGCCAAGAAAACTCCAGATAGAGTCATGAAGACATTACTGAGAAATGACCAAAATCCACAAATCATAGCTGAAGTGGGAAAACAAGTGAGGATCCAGCTCTGCTATCCTGGCTTACAGTTCCATTCAACATTTATTAAGGTATTAGGTATAAGCTTATTCTCAGTACCATGTCTGGATTAGGCAATACATATGAAAAACCATCCCAAGGGCGGCTAGGTGGCACAGTGAGTAGAGCGCCAGCTCTGAAGTCAGAAGGACCTGAGTTCGGATCTGGCCTCAGATACTTAACGCACACAAACAAACAAACAAACAAAAAAACCTAGCTGTGTGACCTTGGGCAAGTTGCTTAACCCCAATTGCCCTCCAAAAAAAAAAGAAAAAGAAAAACAATTCCAGCTCTAAAATAAATAAATGAATGAATGAGTGAATAAATAAAGCTTAAATGTTATGACCTCAACGTCTGTTACAAGGATGCCCTAGAAGTTTCTGTAACAGAGAACAGAAAATTAAACTTGAAAATGACAAGATCGATATTATTCCATTGGCAGATTCTTAGAAGTATGATTGAAATACTAACACTAGAATAAGTCGACAAAGATGACTGTGGGGGTTGAAAAAATGAAAATGGAGTAACAAATTAAAAACTTTTAGTGAATATTTCTAG
Source organism: Gymnobelideus leadbeateri (assembly GCA_011680675.1). Classification (NCBI taxonomy): domain Eukaryota; kingdom Metazoa; phylum Chordata; class Mammalia; order Diprotodontia; family Petauridae; genus Gymnobelideus; species Gymnobelideus leadbeateri. The sequence goes on from WOXC01010276.1 coordinate 158,955, forward strand.
CTTTTATGGAATACGAAGTATTTTCTGAACTTTAACCCATAGATTGTTTTCCTCTTTTTTTTAAGGTCTATTTCCAAGGATCAAGATAAGATAATATTTTATCTCTCTAGAGTTCAATTTCATCATCTGTAAAATGGACCAAAGTTTTGAAAATGCTTCCTATTCCATGAGTGTTACATATATTCACTAAAAGTGAATATCTATGAAAAGATGCAGTTCCTTCCTTAGATTCCTTCCAGCTTTCATGCCCTAGAATTCTAAAAATAAGGCAGAATGTAATTTCAGCTAATTTCAATCAATTAGAAGATAAAATATACATACACAGAAACATATGCATAGATGCATGTGCATATATAGTAATATTAAAATTAGTAGATAATCCTGTGGGTTAAGATGTATTACTGGTACGCCATAAATATTAATGCATGCACACGCATACACACACACACACACACACACACACACACACGTGTCCCTCCAAAAAGCATGTCCACAACATTATCTCTCCTCCCTGTCATAGCCAAACTCCTAGAAAAATTTATTTTTACCTATAGACACTATTTCTACTCTCACTCACTTTTTAAACCTTGCACTCTGGCTTCTGATTTCACCACAAACCGAAACCACTTTCTTTAAAATAGACATTGATCAACTATGAAATCCAGTGACACTTCCTCACTCATCCGTTTTGACATCTCAGCACTATTGAACACTCTCATTTCTGGGTTTTCTTGGCACAGTTCTTTCATTGTTCTCCTGTTTGCCTCTTTTCCATACATGTCCCAGTATCTAACTGTGAAACTGCCTTAAGATTCTTCTTTTCTCTTTTCCTATACCTTCTTTCTATGGTCCCGTCCACTCGTGTGTGGCAGATGATTCCCAGAACTATACACACAACCTTAATTTCTCTACTGAGTTCTAGTCTTACTTCATCAATCACCTATTGAGCCTTTCTATCTGTGTGTTTCATTGGTACTTCAAACTTAACATGACAAAGAAACAAAAACCCTTTCCATTCAAGGAAAAATCTTTCTATCAAATCTTTATAATATCTCTGTTTCTGATTTCAATATCCATTGACATTATGATTGCATTAATGTGGATACTTTTGAGTGGTACAACTCATGATCAAGCCACACATTTTCATCATGTATAACCTTGCTTCCTATAAATTTTCCATGGGAGGAACGAGGACCTTTCAGTCCCTCCAACATATTCCCTTAGTGACATCCCTTGCTGTCACTATATGACCTGTCCACTTTTTTCTATCATTTATCTTTCTGATGAAATACTTTATGCTGTTTCTCCTGCATAATTCTTTACTTATAATGTGTTCTAGCCTCTGCATACTTACCATTTGCCCTCCATATTCCTTTTAATGAAATGTAGTTTTAATTTCTCTAACACTAGAACACTATAGTGTTTCATAATTCATAACCATATAGCATTGACAGAAGGGTATTGCTGTTAAAAGAGGGACCATAGGGGCGGCTAGGTGGTGCAGTGAATAGAGCACTAGTCCTGAAGTCAGGAGGACCTGAATTCAAATGTGAGCTCAGATACTTAACACTTTTTAGCCACTTAACCCCAATTGCCCTGCCCTTCCCCTTCCAAAAAAAGAAAAAAAAAGAGGGATCATGTTTTAAAAGGAGAATTGAGACGCTTATAGAACTACATAAATCTCCCAACTTAAATCAGATTATTCTGTCTCCCAAAGTTGTAACAAAGATAATTGTTCACAATTAGTCCAAGAGCTATGCATATGTATAAAATGTCTGCACAATTATAAGACACACTATAAACAAGAGGGATATTTCCTTCCCTTATTTTTTTCTCCTGGGTGGATAGTTAAGCAGAAATCTTTTGATTATGGGTCTTATTTGGAAATGTCCTTGGAAATGCAATCAATATGATGACAACCAGGGGGAAAAAAAGATAGCTCACCCATCTATAGAGAATTCGTGTTCTTAGACCTTATGCTGAACATCTTCAAAAAGAGAAACAATTTTAAAACATACAAACAGTTTAGTTTTTTGATGAAGTCATGTTATACTGTCTCTGCTTCATTTGGCATCTTCAAAAGAATAGAAGTATGTTTATAGTAAATATTGTTTGCTTTAAACTACTTCCTATTTCATCCATACTTCACATGCAAATTGTGGGCTTACTGTTTCAAAGAAGAATATAGTTCATAGCCTTCATATTAATTTTAAAATATTTTAGGAAAAATGAAACCCAAAAGAACACTATTAAATATTCTATACAACATTCTATGTTAATCCCTATTTTAAAAATCAGAGTATTTTGGTTCCTAATAGTAACCTTGGATGATTGCAACATGGTTTTAAAAACCCTACCCATTTAGACAAATAATCAATTACTTACTATTACTATTATTACTAACATTGATCACAGCAACAGATAGCTTTTCTTTTTCTGCTTTTAGGTTTGCAAGGCACTTTACATATTTTTATCTCAGTTGATCCTTACAACAGTCCTAGAAGATAGGTCCTGTTGTTTTGCCCATTTTATAGATGAGCAAATTGATGCTGAAGGTAACTAAGTAACTTCTCCAAAGCCACATAGAGAGTAAGTGGAAGACAGGATTCAAATTCCTCTGGCTGACTCTTAAACCAATATTCTATCAGTTACCAACATAACTACCCCGTATGTGACAATTGTTTCATATCTAGCGTTTCGTATCTATGCAGTTTGAAAGGATATATCATTAAGTATATCATTTTAAGACATATTAAGAGGAAACAATATGAACGTAAGTGGTTATACCTCGCTATCGCTTTTCAAGCCTTGTTAATTCTCCATCAGACTACTCTTCAGATGAGGTGTCCCCTTAGATCGCTAGGGATAATCCTGGCATATTGGGAGCACCTTTCTTTCTAATACTCTGACTCACAATCCTGTGTTTGTTTCTTTACTTAATATCATTTAACCAGCTAATATCTCATCAGTATCAAATAACTAATTAATTAGCTTATTTATTTATGAAAGCTTATTTACAGAGAAGGTATAGTGAGGATTAAAGCAGAACATCTTTCCCCAAACTGAAGGACACTCTCCCTCATGCCCAGCCACTTGATTCCCAGTAACAGTGGACTGTAAGTTAAAGTTCACTTATAGGGGGTGATTGCCAATGATCCTTTCTTATTTGTAGGCTGTGATGTCTCAGTTACAGTTCTTGCTGTACTGGGTCAAGCAGGTCATTTGTCAGCACAAGATCCTTAATGAATTTAAATGCTAAACTAATGGTAGGTTTGATTATAATCTATAGTTACTGGGCTTCTATTGGCTCTTCCAACTTTTTGAAGCTCACAAGGTCTGTTCTGTCTCTAATATTCATTCCCCCAAGACCAGGAAATAATGTTGACAACAAGGATAGAAACAGAAATGCTTGCTCACACCACATGGCAGCTGGGTGGGAAAAGAGACAAGTGATGGAAGGCCACTGATGCTTCTGCCATTGCTGCCTTTCCTCTAACCTGGAGGTTTAGAGAAGTTCCTCTTTCATTTATTACCAGAGAAGAGAAATTCTTTCCAGATCCTAAATGAGTAAGCACTGAACATGAAACAGACTTCTGGTAGTTTTTATGACCTTCTAAGTTCACAAGATTGTTACTCAATCCATTCTGTCTTTGATAATCATTAACAAAGATCAGAAAAAAAAATCCAACAAACACAACAGAGTCAAAAATCCCAACTGCAGCATGCATTCATAGCCACATAGCAACTGTGTAAGAAAGAGAACTGAAGTCCCTCTCATATCTAGATTCCCATAGAAAAAATTTCCCCTTATTCAAAAGCCATGATGGAAGAGAGAATCCTTTTATTTTTTTCAAACTTTTCCATGAACAGTCTTGTTTTGGCTCAGAAGCCAGTTAAAAATTTTTTTTATTACCTCACAGTACTCTGTCTTTGAATAGGAAACTTCTTCATATTCTACATGGTTTGATATCATGCAGAGTGCACAGCTAATCCTCTACAGCTCTCATTGTCATTACCCCAATACAAAGCACAAAGAAATCAGGACAAAGTAATTTCCAGAGCCACAGAACATGGAGAACTGAAGATACTTCATATAGAAGCTATCGATTAACTGTTTTGCTTTTTTTTTTTTTAATGCTTTGAAGAAAGTTTGAAATTTCTCTAGATACCACACTCTAGATATAAAGGACCACCAGGGGGAAAGTAGGATCTGGGGGATGGAATATTTTGTGCAGGATCCAGAGAATATTTTACAGAGCTAGGAGACATGTCTGACTGGAATACATGGGTAATGATATGAAATAAGACTGCAAAAGTAGGTGGGAGCCACATTTTGGAAGGTTTTTAAGGCCAGGCTTTTAAAAAAAATCATCTTAGAAGCAAAATGGAACCATTAAAAATTTCTGAGTAGGGGAATGGCATGGTCACATTTAAGTTTTATAAATTGAGTAAATGTGAGTCGAATGGATGGGAGAGGAAGAAGACTGGAAATAGAGATTGTAAATAATTTGTACGGTAATTTGACAAAAAAGATAGAAACAGAGATGCATGCTCTCATGGCAGTTGGGTAGGGAGTACAGTAATTTGTGTATATATCCTTATCCCCATCATACTATAAACTCATCAAGAACATGAATTGCTTTGTATATTTTTTTTTGTATTTTTCAGGGGCCAACTTTTTCAACCAACTCTAGGAGTTAGAGTGCTTTCAGAAAATATTAAAAAAGATGTTTTAAAATTATGTTACACATTTAAAATATGAATTTTAACCAAATGCTGCAACTAAATACTTACAGATTCGTTACTGGGCTGCACAGGATAAGGAAGCTGCTGCACAGAGGGTTCAAGTCAGCAGTCAGGATTATTCTGCCAAACTCGAAAACTTGCTACCTGATATGCAGTATTCTGTGGAGGTTAGGGCCTATAACAGTGCAGGATATGGGCCACCCAGTGATGTGGTTGAGGTCTATACAAAGAAAGCACGTAAGTATGGGTGTTTTAATTTTAGAATACTTGAATATAAAAGTTCATTTTGTCACAATCTAGAATCCATCTTGGGAAAAAATTCCATATGACTATTAGTGTATTGCCTCCCAGTACTGCCTTTATATTTCCTGGATCATTTTATTTAACTAAGAAAGATAAAAAGAAAAAAAAACCCTCTTTTATCAATTCTTATGTGCTATTATGGAAATAAAATGAGCAATAAACCAACTTTATAGAAGTTTATCTTTGAAAAACCTTCAAAAGGTTTAAGCAGCTATATTTATTGCATGTTTGGAAACAATATTGCCATAGAAATTGAGTCAAGCATATATGGTAAAATAGGAGGAAATAATACAGCCTGGCTCTCCCCCACAATTACTTAAATCTGGGGAATCTGAGGAGAAACCACAGTGAGTTATTTGTTCAACCCAGGTCAGCACAGAGAAACAGCCAGGAAGACCAATTCCGACATTCATCTAATGCAGCATACGAAACAAGGAGCATGATCAGGAGGCAGCAGTCATGTTTCTCTGCCCTGGAACAAGACTGAGACTAGGGTGTGCAGTAATGAACAACTTATAGTGCAGTAAGTGCCTGATGCCGTGAACCTTGCAGGGAGCAAGAAGAGAGCCATTCAATAGGTGTGTTGCTTCTGTCCTTTAGTTGGATGTTAGATACAGCATTGGTCTGTATCACTGAAGTGGAATACCTTCCAAAAGTGGGGAGCAGCAGCAGTCTACTGGAGCCACAATCATGGGCAAGCCTGATATTTTGTCAACCAGATCCAAATAAGAGTCCAGGATGTGTAAAGTTCAGACTAGGAGGTTGGTAATCAGATTTTACCCTATATCCAGAGAGTTACAGTTTTCTGGGGCACCTGAAATCTTTGAAGAACACAGTATTCAGTAATAAGAGAAAGCAGTGGCAGAGCCCCAGATAATATAGATTCAGACCAAACAAGACCCTAATATTCCTTCCATATGTATGCAGACCCTGGCCTAAGCATGCAAATTTCAGGAAGTAAAGCTAAAAGAATGAATGAGCAATATGAACTATCATGAAAAAAGGGATGCCCAAGAAACAAAGTCAGAAGAGACTAATTTCCTAACATCCATAAGCAAAATCTTAAATAAAAAGTGTGGTCACATAAAAATTAACAGAAACAGTTCATAATTTCAGTAGAGTTGTACATTATAAAATAAATTCACACAATTGTCAGCCTTTCTACATATTAATCAATAAAATCTAGCAGATTTTGATTAAACAGATGGGCATCTTACCAGTTCACCAATTTTAATTTTCAAGGATTTGTTTTCCTCAGTGATATTTTTTTTCCAATTTGGTTACTGTAGATTTAAATTTATCTTTTACCTCTCTAATTTGGCTTTTAAAATCTTTCTTGAACTCCTCCAAGAGTGCTTTTTGCGCTGGAGACCAGTTAACATTTCTTTCTGTGGTCTAGGGTGTGCGTATAGAGTCCATGTTGTCCTCTGTATTTGGTTGTTCTTGCTTACTATAATAAGATCAGGTTGTTTTTCTTGCTTTTGATTTCTCAGCTTCCTTCTTACCCCTTATGATTACCTATTTCCTGACTACACTTTTCAGGCTGGAAGCTAAGGGCCTGGTTGTTGGCTTTGTGTGCTGTAGCTTCTAAGTGTCTAGACCAAGGCCAAGGCCAGGACTCTCAGTGTTTCCCCTCAGTTACCCTGAGGCTCACAGAGTAACCTATGGGTAGGAGTGGTCTGGCCACTTCAGGTGGCCACCTCTGTGCCTCTGGGCTGCTGGCCAGCAGAGCTAGTGTCTGCAGATTCCCTTGGTGGGTTGTTGGAGCTTGCTGTCTCCACCCCCTTGGGCTTTGGGAGCTCTTGCTGGTCAGCTGAGGTGGGGCTTGTGGGGACACCTCAGGCCCTTCACTTTAGACTCTGTACCTTCCTCAGTGACTCCCAAGCCTGAGGCTATTTCCACTATTTTAGGATTTTACTCTGGGTGGGACATTTATCTCTGGGTTTTCAGAGTCAGGGAGGAGGATTAGAGCAGCTAGGGTTTACTGCACTCTCTTGGCTCCTGGAGGTTCAGGTAGGTGATTTTTAAATACCTAGGCTGTGGGGTGGTAGCCCCAGGAGAAGCTGCTGTTGCTGCTGTGGGTCCTGTGTTTTCTCTTACCCAGGCCCAATCCATCTTCCATCCTGGGGTGAGAAGGCTGCCAATTGCCCTTGGGGTGGGTGAGTCCACTGGCTGGGGCTCCTTCTCACTCAGCTGTTGTCTGCTCTCAGGTCCACACTGGTGCAGCCCCCAACATGCTCTGCGCTTCCTCTGCCCATAACTATGTGGGCACTTTCCTGGACTAGGAATCTGCCATACTACATCTCCCAGTAGATTCTGTCACTCTAAAATCCGTTCAGATTCACTTTTTAAAGGTTAATGACGGAGTTCATGGAGGAGCTTAGAAAAGTTCCTGCTTCCATTCCATCATCTTGGCTCTGCCCCTGCTCCTCATTTCTCATAGCACAATAGTATTCTGTTCCATTCATATTCCATAACTTGTTTAGCCATTCCCCAATTAATGGGCACCCCCTTGATTTCCAGTTCTTTGCCACCACAAAAATAACCATTATAAATATTTTTGTACATATGGGTCCTCCTCTCACTTGTATAATCTCTTTTGAATACCACCCTAGAAGTGGTATTGCTGGGTCAATATATTTTGTATATTTCATAACCTTTTGGGCATAGTTCCAGATTTCTCTCCAGAATGGTTGGATCTGTTCACCACTCCACCAACAATGCATTAGTGTTCCAATTTTTCCACATTTGTAATGGGAATGTAAATTTATGTTGTTGCCATCTTTCTAAGATTGTGTTGTGTAAGATCTTCTCTGCCCCTAGGCCCTTTGATAGGCTTAAGTAAACCTGGAGCCTGTGGTGGGAGGCTTGTTTTTCAGGAGATACTTTGTGATTGGTCAGTGTGGGTCAAGAGGGTTGTTACATTCTCTGACCCTGGAGAAGGCTATATAAATCCTGATCTAAGGCTTTGTTTAGGGGCTCACTTTGAGAAGTGTTGTGTGATTTGACCAAATGAAACTCTGGGCAGCCGTTGAGAGCCCCCCAGCTTTAAAAACCCAGATGTTGATGCTTCCCTCTCTGGTAACTGACTAGTTATAGATGTAACGGTTGGAGAGTTGGAGGCTTGTCTGCTTGATCTGTTTGTTTGTCTTCTTGTAATTTCTGCTTGTAACCTCTGTATACTCTGAAGTTTGGGGTGCTGACTTTTTCCCCTGAACTAGGTAGATGATATATTTGATTGATTAAAGCAAGATTGTTAACCCATTTGAGTGCTTTCCTTTAGAAAAGCAGATCTAAGAACCTGTGTGGGCAGCCACCCTGGGGATGCTGGGGTGCTTGCTGCTACAACATTCTATATCATTTTCCTGTTTTGTCATGTTAGCCAATCTGACTGGTGAGATGTGGTAGGTACCTCAGAGTTTGCATTTCTCTAATCAATAGTGATTTAGAGCATTTTTTCATATGCTTATAGATAACTTTAATTCCTTCCTCTGGAAACTGCCTGTTCATATCCTTTGACCATTTATCAATTGGGGAATAACTTGTATTCTTATAGATTTGACTCAGTTCTCTGTATATTTTTTAAATGAGGTCTGATAAAGAGACAGTGGTTGTAAAAATTCTTCCCCAATTTCCCACTTCTCTCCTAATCTTGGTTACATTGGCTTTATTTGTACAGAATTTTTTCAATTTAATGTAATCAAAATTATCCATTTTGCATTTCATAATGTTCTCTCAGTCTTGTTTGGTCACAAAATCTTCTCTTCCCCATAAACCTGACATATAAACTATTCCTTGCTCTCCCAGATTGCTTACAGTGTCAGCCTTTATATTTTTACATGGTGTAAGATAATGTTTTATGCCCAGTTTCTGCTATACTATTTTCCAGTTTTCCTAGCAGTTTTTGTCAAATAGTGAGTTCTTATCCCAAAAACTGGGGTCTTTGGGTTTATCAAACAGTAGATTACTATAGTCATTAACTGCTGTGTCTCATGTACCTAATCTGATCCACTACACTATTCCTCAGCCAGTACCAAGTAGTTGAGCAGGCACTTTTCAAAAGAGGAAATACACAATATCAATAGCCAGATGAAAAAAAAATGCTCAGAATCATTAATAATTAGAGAAATAAAAGCAACTCTAGAGTCTCACCTATCAGGTTAGCAAAAATGACTTTTGGAAAAGGAAGTGACAAATGTTGTAGGGACTAGGTGAAAACAGGTATATCAATACATTGTTGATGGAGTTGTGAATTTTCACAGGCTTTCTGGAAAGCCATTTGAAATTATGCCCTCAGAGGCTCTAAATCTAACTACTTATGCCTCTCTCTCTCTGCCTCTCTTATTATTTCAGTGGCAAAGCTCTAGAAGCTAAGAGGGTGCCATCTGATTGAGTAGTAGCTAAACAAATATATGTTATATGAATATAATTGATTTTACTATAAGAAATTGTGAGAAAGTTTCAGGTATACCTGGGAAGTCTTATATGAACTAATTAAAAGTCACATGAACAGGAAGAAGAAAATAATTTATATAATAATAACAATGTAAAGAAAAACAACTTCAAAAGACTAAAGAACTGATAAATGCAATGGACAATGATAATTCCATATTGTTAATAAAGCATGCCACTCATCTCACAGAAGGTGGTATTCTCCAGGATGAAGCATTTATGTATATGGTCAATATGGGAATTTGTTTTACTTGAGTAGATTTGTGGGGGGTTTTAAATTTTATTTTAGTCTAAAACACCAGAACACATACAGAATAGAGAAAAGAAACAAAAGTATATTATAAACTTTAATACTGAAACTTAAATCCAAAGTAAGAAAGGCAAAAAAAAAAAAAGCATGTCATGTGCATAGCAGATGAAGAGCATCTGTGCATAGCAGATGTGAAAAGCATAAGAAAAGATTAAAAACATGTAACAATAAATTTTCATTTCAAGAAAACCTGTATGAGAAATACTACATATTGTATTGAGGGAGATGGACAATATTTTCTTTGCTTCCTTCTAAGTTTTCTTTTGTTCTCTGCTATGCACTTTTTTACTTTGTTCTTTTTTTCCCTCCCCCTCCCACCCAAAGGCTACAATTAAATGTAGATAAATTTCTTTATAGCTATAGATGTATGTATACATGCATACATATACATATATACATATGTGTGTATATATACATATATAGACATATACCTTCCAAAAAACTACTCTTGATCTTTGTTTTCGTTTGTGCAACAAACAACATATCAGTTGTTTCCTATCCATCCTGCCACCTATATTTTCTTTCTGCTCACTACCTTGATTTCTGTTACTTGCCTACCCCCCTCCAAGGATCCCTCCCCATCTAAATAAATCCCATAAGTCTAAACACACTTCTATAGCTCCCTATAACCTATACCCTCACCCTCCCTTCTATATATCCTTCCCTTATCATTCCATTACCACTGCCTTTTACCTATTCCCTCACCCTCCCCTGTAAAGATCTCTCCCTTGTCCTCCCCCTCCCTATCCACTTACCATTTTATTTCTTCTGAATTTAAAAGATTTTTATACTTTTCTAAATATATATGTGTTGAACCCATTCCCAATGAAAGTAATATACCAGGGGGTGGAGCCAAGATGGCAGAGTAGAAACAGCATTTCCAATGTGCTCTGCCCCACACAAATTTCAAACAATGTGAAAGAGGACTCCAAACAACTTCTGGAGCCACAGCACCACAGAACGGCACAGAGAAGCTAACCTCCTGCTGAGGACAGCCCAGCAACCCTGCAGGGAGTGGCCAGCACAGTGCTCTGAGAGCAGGCAGCACAGTGCTCTGAGAGCAGGCAGCACAGCAAGCTGGGAACCAACAGTGCAGACAGCACAGAGATGAGCCCAGGTCTGAGGTTTTAGCCCCAGGGTGGCCGGGCATTCAGCTGGCAGGAGGGACCCCAGAAAACCAGCAATTGTGGCAATTCTAGAATTATCAGCACAGATATGCCTAGGACAAAGTGAGAGGTTAGTGCCCTATGGACTTTGGGACCAGTATTTGGGGAATGTGTCAGCTTCCTCCCCTGGGGGTGAAAAGCTGCTGAAGAAACAGCTGCACCGAAGCCATTTTGCAGCATCAGTAGTGGCTCTAGCTCCTAGTCTGCTAACTGTAGGGAGATCCAGCAATCAGTCTGGGGGTTAATCGCTTTTGCTTTAAACTGCCTGGATCTGGATTGTGGTCTGGGGGGGAAGTTTGGGGTGGGTATCCAACTTGCCAGAGTGGGAGGAGGCTTTACAGAGGCCACCCAACTGGCAGAAGTTGTGAAGACCCCATGTTTGGGCGGAAGCTCCCCTGTCTGGTGGCAGAGTCCTACTGTGGCAACAAGCCCAAAAATCAAGTAATTAAGTGGCAACATGCCTAGGCAAATGAAACAAAATAAACAGAAAAGTTCAACATTGGACTTCTATTTTAGGGGCAAAAAGGCTCAAAGCATGGAGGAGGACTGTGAGGTCAGAACTCCTGCACCAAAAGCCCCAAATGAAAATACAAGCTGGCTACAGGCCATAGAGGACCTTAAGAAGCATATAAGAGAAGTGGGGGAAAATTTGGGAAGAGAAATGAAAAAGATACAAGAAAAGTATGAAATGACAGTCAACAGCCTGACTGAGGAAAATAACACCTTAAAAAATAGACTAACTCAAATGGCAAAAGAGGCTCAGAAAGGCAATGAGGAGAAGAATGCCTTAAAAAGTCGAATTTGCCAGATGGAAAAAGAATCTCAAAAACTCACTGAGGAGATTCATTCCTTCAGAGTTAGACTGGAGCAAATGGAAGCTAGTGACTTTATGAGAAATCAAGGTGCTGTTAAACAGATCCAAACAAATGAAATAATAGAGGGCAATGTGAAATATCTCATGGGAAAAACCACTGACCTGGAAAATAGATCCAGGAGAGATAATTTAAAAATTATTGGACTACCTAAAAGCCATGATCAAAGAAAGAACCTAGAAATCATCCTTAAAGAAATTCTCAAGGAAAATTGCCCTGATGTTTTAGACCCAGTGGGGGAAATAGAGGTTGAAAGAATCCACCGATCTCCTCCTGGAAAAAAATCCCAAAAAGAAAACTCCTAGGAATATTATAGCCAGGCTCCAGAAATCCCAGATCAAGGAGAAAATACTACAAGCAGCCAGGAAGAAACAATTTCAATATTGTGGAAACACAATCAGAATAGCACAGGACCTGGCAGCTTCTACCCTGAGGGATCAAAGAGCATGGAATATGATATTCCAGAGGGTGAAAGAGCTGGGACTGAAGCCAAGGGTCACCTACCCAGCAAAACTGAGTATCTTGTTTCAGGGGAAAATATGGTCATTCAGTGGAATAGAGGACTTTCAAGCATTCTTGATGAAAAAACCAGAGTTGAATAGAAAATTTGACATTCAGACACAAGAAGCAAGAGATGCTTGAGAAGGTAATCAAGGAAAAGAAATCAAAAGGAACTTATCAAAGTTGGACTATTTACATTCCTACATGGAAAAACAATAACTGTGTTTGATGAAACCTTTCTCATTATGAAAATAATTGAAGAAGGGTACATGGCATATGTTCACAGGTATACATGGATAGAGGGCACAGGTTGAATTTGATGGGAAAGGATGATTCTTTTTTTTTTTTTTGGAGGGCAATTGGGGTTGGGTGACTTGCCCGGGGTCACTTGGCTGGGTTTTTGTTTGTGTTGGGTGTCTGGAGCTGGATCCGATCTTGGGTCCTTCTGGCTCCGGGGCCAGTGCTCTGCTCGCTGCGCCACCTAGCCGCCCCAAGGAAGGGATGATTCTTAAGGGGTGAAGTCAAGAGGTGAGAGAGGAAAGTGGCAAGAGGAGATGGAGAGAGACAGGGTAGGGCAAACTATCTCATGTAGAAGAGGCAAGGGGAAGTAGTTGCAGGGGAGGGAAAGAACAGGAAGGCAAAAAGGCAAAAGCATATTCTCATTGAAGTTGGCTCAAGGAGAGAAACACATACATACTAAATGGAATATCCCACCCTTCAACAGAGTAGGGGAAAGGGAGATGACAGGGGGGATGATGGAGGGGAGGGCATTCTGGGGGAAGGGGACTTTGGAAGTACCCACTATCAAAGAGGGACAGGATCAAAGTAGGGAATGGACCAGTTGGTAGGTTAGACGGGTGGGAGGGAAATATAAGCAGTCTTTTACAATATATCTACTATGGTAATGTTTTGCATAGCTATACATGTACAACACATACCGAATTGCTTATCTTCTCAGAGGGAGTGGGTGACAAGGGAGGAAGGGAATGGATCTGAAAACCGAAGTTTCAAAATTAAATGTTTCATAAGATGTCCAGGCACTGGGGCTCAGAGATTCACCTTGCCCTAATGGCAAAGTCAAAGCGGATATGGGAGAAGATATGGGAGAGAGCAGATTGGATGAAGGGATATCTAGTGGGACTGCAATTCTGGGGTGGTGGGTAGGGAAAAAATGGGGGAAAATATAACTCATAATCTGGTGGAAATGAATGATGTAAACCAGAAGTTAATAAAGCATTTGTTTAATAAAAAACAAACAAACAAACAAACAAAAACCTAGCCGTGCGACCTTGGGCAAGTTACTTAACCCCGGTTGCCCTCCAAAAAGAAAAAAAATGATATTGATGTAAATATGGAGGACATCTTGTTGAAAGAAAACTTCTTCTAAGGCAGCATTTTGCTTTCTCAAATTAAATGCTTTTTCACAATAAAAAAAAAAGAAAGTAGTATACCAGAACTACCAGTCCTCCTCCCCTATCTAATTCCTCTGTATCCATTCTTCCTTTTCTGCCTCATTTGTATAAAATAATTGCTTCTTTTTAGCTCCTTCCAAAGGGTTTTATTTTCTAAATTCAAATCATACTCAGGTTTACCCCAATATTTCTTAATGAACTACCTAATTATTAATAAGAATCTTAAACATATGTTTTACATCTTAGTTATATAAAAAAGTAAATGGTCTGTCCTTATTGAATCCCTTATAATCAGTCTTTGGTATGCACCTCATATCTCTCTTTGCTCTTGTATGTCAACAAAGTCTTGAAAATCTGACAGTTAATCAAATGTCCATTCTTTTTTCCTTCAGAATTATGCTTAACTTTGGTGGGTATGATATTTTTGGCTGGAGCCCAAGTTCTTTTGCTCTTCAATATATGGTACTCCAAAACCGGCAGTCCTTTAATGGCTCCACTGCTAGGTCTTGTGTGATTCTAATTGTAGCATCATGTAAAGCCCAGCATGAGCAGCTCTCCAAAGGACTGCTGCTGTGGGTAGCTCTAGAGTTCTGATCACATTGTATAATGAATTATCTATTTATTAGGCAGTAAACTAAAGCAAAACATCCATAGAAACCAAAGTAAAGCATTTATAATGATATAACATAGCAACTTATCACTAAAGTGGCTACATAATTTTAAACAAAAGATATCACTCAGTAAGTCCTTAACTCAATCATCCTCCTTAAGGGGTACAAAGTACAAAGTTCTCCACCCCTAGGTATGATTTTTTCAGCCAGCACTAAGTACCCAAGGAAAGATCCTTTCATCTTGACTTGAGGCTGGCTCCCAAATTCCATGGTTCTTCTTCTATGCTCCCAGTTCTTGTCCAACTTCACCCAACTGTCACTTGGATTCACAGGTGGGCAGTTCCCAGTTCCTGTTCCAGTTCTAAGCTTATGGTGACCAGTCTACCTCAAGCCCTTCAAAGTCTCTGTTCTTGGAAAGAGAAACCTTAACAGAGCCACAATATCTACACACCTCAAGTTTAGCAGAATTACAACATTCACACACATTGCTGGCACTGTCATCTCAATTCACTTTCTGCCTGTGAAATCAGCACAATTCAAAAGAGAGAATGCTTCTATCTGACAAAATAACACAATCAACAGACAGAGGTCTTCTATCTGACAAAGTATACAAATCAACAGACAAAATGTTTCCATCTGACAAAGTAACACAAACCCAGATCAACACAGACAGAACAGACAGAATGCCAGACACTACAAGTGTTCTTCTCAGTTCCAGTTTGTGCTTCTGCTTTTATATAGTGGATCTATTTCCTGTTCTACCCTTTCTGTTGTGTCAGCAAGTTCCTCCCACCTTCAAATCATAGGTGGGGCTCAAAGAGACTTGGAGAACTGAAACAAGGTGCTAAATACTTGAATAACAGAAACAAGGTGCTAAGTACTCCTTTGTTTGCCATTATACAACATCATATTTAAATTGTTTTATTCTTGTTGCCTTTAATACTTTATCCTTGATGGAATTATGCCAAAAGGGCTATAAATAATTTCATAGCCTTTGACCCAGCAATACCACTTCTAGGGTTATATCCCAAAGAGATCATAGAAGAGGGAAGAAGACCCATATGTACAAAAATATTTATAGCAGCTCTTTTTGTGGTTTCAAAGAATTGGAAATTAAAGGGGTGCCCATCAATTGGGGATAGCTAAACAAGTTGTGGTATATGAATGTAATGGAATATTATTATGCTATAAGAAACGAGGAGGAGATAGTTTTCATATTTACCTGGAGAGGCTTATACAAATTGATGCTGAGTGAGAAGAGTAGAATCAGGAGAAATTTGTATATAATCACATATACAACGTATGTGTGATGACCAACTATGACAGACTGGACTCTTTTCAGCAATGCAGTGATATAAGTCAATCCCGAAAGACTCATGAAGGAGAGAGATGCAACATCCAGAGAAATGACTAGAAAGAACTGAGCTTGAATCCTGATGGAAGCAAACTAATTGATCCTTTTCTTTTCATTGTTTGGTTTTATTTCTTCTTTACCATTTTTCATCCCACATAGAACAATATGCCTTTGTAATTGGACTAATGTCTAATATGAAAATATTTGCAGATCCTATACTGGACTATATGCTGTCATGGGGGGTGGGAGGAGGGAGGGAAAGGAAATTTGAAAATCAAGGAACTATGGAATTGAATCTTGTTAACTAAAACTAAACTAATAAATTAATAATTAAAAAACTGAAATAAAATTACCTCATATGTGAAAAAAGAAGAATGACACAAAAAAATTTAAAAAATATTTTATCCTTGAGCTTGAGGTTTCAGAATTTGACTATATTATTCCTATGAATTTTCTGCATAGGATCTCTTTTGAGTGTTGATTGATGGATTTTTTGTATTTTTACTTTCCCTCCTTGTTTTAATGTTTTAGGACAATTTTCTTTAATTATTTCTTGTATTATTATATCAAGATTATTTTTTTGATCATAGTGTTCAGTTGGTTCAGTTATTGTTATGTTTTTTCTTCTTTACCTGTTTTCCAGATCTATTATTTTTCTTATAAGATGTTTTACTTTTTCTTCTATTTTTTCCTTATTCATAATTCTGTTTAATTATTTCTCAGTCTCTTATGATTTCATGGACTTCACCTTGCCCAATTCTAATTTTCAAGGTGTCATTTTCTTAAGATGATGGATCTCCTTTTCTAATTGGTTGACTCCCCTTTCATAATCTTGTTTTTCTTGGATTATTCCTTTTTTTTAGTTTTTCCTCCATCTCTGTCATTTGATTTTTAAAGTTTTTTAAAAGATCTTCTATTAATTCTTTTTGACCATGTGACATTACACTTTTGTATTTCTTTACTTCAATATCCTCCTCTGAAGATGAACTCTGTTCTTCCCTATTCCCATAATAACTTTCTATGGTTGGATTATTTCACTTTTGCCTGGGCAATTTTTTTTGTGGTAATAGCTTTTGTGGTAAAAGTTCTAGTTCTGGGGTATGGGGAGTGGTGTCTCTTGCCACAGATCTTCAGTTCTCCCTTCTATCCCAGAACCAAGGCCAAATCTCCAACCTCCTGATGGTTTACAGACAGAGCCTTTCTGCCCCACTGCTTCTGCATTTACTGGGTGTGTGTTCTTTCTTTCTTGCCCCCATTGCTCTTCACAACACAGCTGGGTCTGGTGTTCCTTGTCAGCAGAAGTTCCCTTGATCTTCCCTGGCCAGATGCCAAACTCCCCTCACTATCCAAGGATAGTACCTGTGGCTAGGATGAAGGCAGCTCTCAAACCAACTAAGCCCAGGGCTTGCCACTTGCTACTAAAATGGACCCTAGCCTGGAGGTGTTTACTCTTCGTGGGGATCAAACCTAGTCCTGGGATTTTTCTTCTGATTTTCTCAAATTGTCCCAGGAGGACACCTGCTGTGCCCCTATTCTTATTTATTTTTACCTGCACTTTGTTCACCCTAAGGTGATATTTTATCTCTTTTTAGGGAGTAATCTTGACACCTTGGAATTTTCTGACCTACTTTGCCATCTTCCCAAAACCTTCTGCCTAGATTTGTTTTCTCTATGTGTGTGTGTGTGTGTGTGTGTGTGTGTGTGTGTGTGTGTGTGTGTGCACGCGTGCGTGTGAGTTTAAGATAAGGGAAGACAAAAGGGGTAATTAGCAGTAGGATTCAAACAAAAATGTTTGTCCTTCATTCTCAAGAGACCATCAGGGAAGTGATACCATGACATGCAAGTAAATTGGATTTTAGAGAAGGGGGGCTCTGCAAAGTTGCCAGCCTCACTTTCTCCTCCAGAGCCATCTGGGTTCAGTGGTCAGATATAGATCAGGACAATTGGAGATGGCCCAGGTCTCAGTGGGGGACCTTGGCCTTTTAAACCTAAGGTCTTTAACAGGTTTCAGGCTGACTGAGGCAACACCCATTCAGTGAATAAGGAAATGAAAAGAGAACAAAAAGGACATACAAGTAAAAAACCTTTGAAAATTACATGTTGCTTGTGTTATGTACTTGAAAGGCAATTTTTCCAAGATTCACACTTCCATGACCTTTTTGCCCATATATTATAAAGAGATGCTCATTTTAATTGGTATTTGTCAAATTCATAATAAAAGAAAGTTATTAAGTTAG
Source organism: Gymnobelideus leadbeateri (assembly GCA_011680675.1). Lineage (NCBI taxonomy): Eukaryota > Metazoa > Chordata > Mammalia > Diprotodontia > Petauridae > Gymnobelideus > Gymnobelideus leadbeateri. Next base: position 176,919 of record WOXC01010276.1, read on the forward strand.
CCTAGATGATTCAGAGCTAGAAGAGACTTTGATGGCCATCTTGTCCACCCCCTCATTTTGCAGATAAGGAAACTGAGGCCCATAAAGAGTCCAAGGTCTGTAGTTTTTTTCTTGCTCTTCCCTTGTGACCAGCCCTTCTTCTGTGCCTGTCACACATTTAATGACATCCTTTACATCTAGGTTATATGTTGCAGACAGTTCATACCCATTTGGGCATTTTGATCTACTCAAATGTTTTTTTCATAACCAAAAAACAGTAACTACTATGGGATCTTATAATGTTGACATCTTTCAGTTTCTTGGGTTGTAGTAATCAGGTTGTTTATTCTTGAATATATCATTTAAGAAAGTCTACTTGTTCCCTACTAATTTGTTTATCCAGGATACTTTTAATTTAGATACATATAAAGATTTTGTATAGATGAGAGAGTAAGCACAAGCTTTACTGACATTCTCTTGACCACCTTTTAAAGTGTTAATCAGGTCTAAGATTTTCATAGTAGAATAGTGTCAGGAATTTGAATCCTACCTCAGACATATACTAGCTGTGTAACTCTAAAGCAAGCATACATATTATTTCAGCTTCAATCTCCTCATCTAAAAATTGTGTTAATAATAGTATTTACCTCACAAGATTTTTATGAGACTCAAATGAGAGAACTCATTTAAAGTACTTGATGAATTTTCAAGTTATATTTAAATGTTAGCTAATATTTTTGTTATTATAATTATTTTCCTCACCTTTAATATTTTTCCTTCCTTCAGTTATCATGTAATTCCTCAGTGACCTTAAGTATATTACCTCCAGGACCAATCTCCATTTTACATGCTTCCTTTTCTATCCAATATTTTTTCCTTTTTCTATCTTTGCTCTCTTTTGTGCAATTTTTGCCTCCTTATTGAGGGACATCTCAGAGACTAGATTCAAGAGTGGTGTTTCTACCTCTATTAAAGTTAATATCATTTTATAACAACTGGGAAATATGTGAAATCAGAATTTTGGTGAAAAAATTAATTGGAATGATCAGGTCAATGTTTTTAGTCTCTTATTACTCTCTTCTTCACTGATTTTCTTATGATAATAAGATCATAATGATCATAAAATCATATTATTCACATGATCTTCTTCACTATATTTCCTTTTCCTTTTCTTTTTCCTGATTCTCCAATTGTAGGTATTCTAATAGAGTTTCTAAATCCCACTCTGATCACCTCCCCCCTTGTTGTATACACAGATTAAATTCACAATTTAAAGTCAAAGCACTAATAAGAAAATTAAACAAATATGTACACAGGAAGCAGAGCACTGGAGAAAATACTTAAGAAATATATAAATATATAGATATATGTGTGTATCCTCATTCCCGTGAATACTTTCAGTTAGTACTAAAGAGTAAAATCATACTTCTGGAATTCATAAATCAGCAAGCATTTATTTAGTGCCTAGTATGTTCCAAACAATAGACTAAATCATAAATGAAACAGCTTGTCCTTACAGAGTTTAAATTCTATAATGGAAGCTATAATTATATATGAAATATTAAAAACAAATTAAGAAACTCGAATATTAGATTATGAAGAAAGGTCTTATTGTGCACTTTAGGGAGTAAAGGAAAAGTAACACTGGTAAATGCTATTTTATCAGTGCTACTTGACAAGGTAAGAAGGCCATAAGCATGTAGTAAGGCAATAGTAAGAAATGAAAGATAGATTTTTTTTCAAAGGAGCTGGGAGCTTCTAAGTAAAATGAATGGGAAAAAAGTTTAATTTATCTCTTCGTCCTAACCTATAGGGCCTTTTGGAGTACCTTCCATCACCATTTTATCTTTCTTTCAAAACCTTCTTCTCTACTGAATGCTCATATTTGGCATTATATAATGAAGACTGGATAATACTATTGTATTATCCTGACACAATGATGTCAGCTGAGATAACTAATAATTTCATGTTGCTTTTTCCCCCCTAGCCCCAAGTCAACCTCCAAGGATTATTAGTTCAGTAAGGTCTGGTTCAAGGTACATTATCACCTGGGATCATGTCAGAGCAATGTCAAATGAATCTACAGTAACAGGATATAAGGTAAGTAAAAGAGAGACAAAATAAGTTCTTCTACACTCCTCTACATTTGTTTTTTACTCAGTTGGAAATAAGCACATTATGAGAAAAAGATGACTCAAGTCCAATAGTTCTAGTCTCTTTCTCATGCAAATTTTTATCTTGCATGGAGAAACTGATCATTGATATTTTTTCTTGCCTCAGCAAAACCCAGAGAACTTGCTAATTCTAGTTTCAGAGTAGAACTTCAGTTGAAATTAGTACTGCAACATTCATTGAAATTAAAAAGAACTTCGAGAAAATTATTGGGCAATTCTTTAGCATACAGGCATATGCAAGATGGATGGAATAATAGCTCCAAAGAATAGAATGATTCTTAGTCATTAGTGTGTTGTATTCCTAGGAGAGAATTTTGTAGTTTGGTTGTTTTGAACTTAGCAGTGATAAAGTGTCACTAATGTTTGAATAACATATAGGGAAGTCTTGGATGAATTGAAGTACTACCTCTAAATCAATAAAAATAAGAAAATATTATTTCAATATATCCCAAACTAATATTCCTCTTAAGATATCCCCCATCCCCTAGCAGAGTGATAAAGAAATGTATAAAAATAATTTCTAATCCTTTGTGAAAGCACCAGTTTTATATTAAAATCTTTAGTTTTAGTTTTAGTTTTTAGTACCTTTAGTTTTAGTTTTTAGTTTTAGTACCTTTAGTTTTTTGGGGTTTTTTTTTGCCTTTTGGAGGGCAATTGGGGTTAAGTAACTTGCCCAAGGTCCCACGGCTAGGTTTTTGTTTGTGTGTGGGTTAAGTGTCTGAGGCCGGATCTGAACTCAGGTCTTTCTGACTCCAGGGCCAATGCTCTACTCACTGCGCCACCTAGCTGCCCCCCGTACATTTAGTTTTATGTGGGAAAATTATAAAATTCAGTTGTCATAGATACTACTGAACCACACAGAACCAATGGAAAAACCTTATTCTTGGAGTTATATAAAATACTATTATATTTTTTCTCTTGAAATACAGCTATAAATTTGAATAGTTTAATGAAAAGAAAATTTGTATTAGAAAAATTTCCCTCTATTTCCAGCTGTATAGAGAGTTGGTTTGGGAGCCAGAATGAACTGGGAATAAATCCACCTTAAAAATATATTGTGTATATGATACTAGGCAAATCACATAACCTCTCAATGCCCTAGGAAACTCTCTAAGACTATACATGAGGAAAGGTGCTTGCTTATTTGGTAGCTCCCTGTACTAATGAAATCATAAGTCCAGAACCTCTTCCTACCCCTACCTCAACACCTCAGTAAACATTACTCATTAATTTCACATATTTTGGTACTTTACCAGGTGCTCTACAGACCTGATGGTGAACATGAGGGCAAGTTGTATTCAACTCATAAGCATTCAATAGAGGTCCCAATCCCCAGAGATGGTGAATATATTGTGGAGGTTCGAGCACATAGTGATGGAGGAGATGGAGTGGTATCACAGATTAAAATTTCAGGTATGCAGGTCATTTTATTACCATTAGGTTCAAAGTGTTGATGTCATAATTCCCAAAGTGTACTGCTTGCTCTCTGAAGCACTATAGTAACGGATTCTCCAAGTGTACCGACATGTTTAGGAACCCTTAGAACATTCTTAAAATTGTGTGGCTTACTGAGGGACAATTGGGATCTACCTTTTTAGATTTTACTTATAGTCCGGCATTAGAAGGACACAGGGAACCCTAAGATGTATCCAAAATAACACACACATACACACAACCCAAGGCATCTACAATTCACTGAGTAGCAAATGAATAAAAAAAATTGCTTCATCATGTTAAAGTTTAAGTCTTTTATCCCTAAACAACATGTGATTGAGGGAAGCATTGCTTATCTCCAAGTATGTGCCATGGGATGACTCCTTCCAGTTAAATATTTACTGTCTTCAACAAATCAGCTGAGATCCATTTGACGCATTGGTCCACACTTTCAATTTTGGAAGGTTATTTGGGAATTTAGATTCAAACTTTGACCATTAAAAGGTGTTCCCCAGTGCCTTCTATTAAAGAGTTTCTTAAACACTTCTAAAGTTCACATGACACAATTATTAATGGCTTCTTAAATGTCATATAAAGAGAGCCAATGCAGCTTTTAAACAATCCTGGAATTAATAGTCTGTTTTTCAAAATTACACCTTATTGATTTTTCCTTTGATTTTCAGATTATCTACTTTGTTGTGGTTGTTGTTGTTTTGCTAAGTGGTACTTGATTTATTTTTTGCTAATTTTTTTAGTTTTCTATCCAAATAAATGATGTGTTCTTTAACTCTTTTGTTGTTTTTGAAATATAAAGTTTCTCCTAAGAACTGCTTTAGGTATAACATATAAATTTTGTAATATTGTCTCATCTTTGTCATTTGGGGGATGGAATTTTTTATATTTCCATAATTTATTTTCTGATCCACCAATTCTTTAGAATTTAGTCTCCAATTAATTTAGAATTTTTCTTCAAGGACCCTTTATTTAATAGAACTATATTTCATTGTGAACCATAAATGATGTGTTTAGTATTTTGACTTTTATGTAATTTTAATGAAGTTTTGATGCCATAATACATAGTCAATTTTAGTCAAGCTGAAAGGTTGAGAATATATGTTTCTTTCTGTTCCCATTTATTAATTTCCAGAGATCTATTCTTAAATTTAAATAATTTGAATTCTTAAATTAAATTCTTTCTTGTTTATCTTTAGATTTGTATATTATAGCAACAAATATCAATTTATATTCCTCAGAGAGTAGGTAGCACTTGTTAACTACAAAATTCTAAACAAAACCATTTCCTACATATAATAAGAAAGTGGTATTGAACTACAGAGACCAGATATAGAAATCATTGCATTAGTACAAAATTGGTTGTGATATATAGACTGGTAAGAAACTATTTCGAAAGTAGCCATTTGATGTTCAGGATTTTCCTCATTGTGGATTGGATATTATGATACCTCTTAATTAATCACAAGTAACAGACTATGTTTACTTTCTAGGTGCATCTGAAGTTTCGCCTAGTGTCTTTGGCTTATTACTGCCTGCATTTGGCATTCTAGCTTTTTGGGAATTCTGATTGTAGTGGACATCTGCTATCAATGTACAGCTGTGAATGCTCTTCAAATCTTTAAGGACTACCATTCTTTCTGATTCCTGTGGCACTACCCTAATTCAAATCAATTACATATTTTAAAAAATTTCCCTGGTGGGTTACAGTAAATTCAGCAACTGAGGTGCCCAGGAACCCATTAATCTTTGGGATGTATACAAAATGATTTTTTTAACTTGTTACAATATGCCTTATAAAACTCTTAAACTGATCTGTGACAGTTGCATGATTTGGTCGATAGAGCAAATTAATTGTTAATATACACTAATATAGATTGTATAGTAAGAGTAAAATCACCATCCAGGGGTGCTTTAATAACAAGTTGTGAAGTATACTAGAGATTGAAATAATTTATGTGATAAATGTAAGAATAACTTGGTCTGTTTGTATTCTATGTTTTTTTGTCATATCTATTTTAGAATGGCCATATCATTCATGATACTTTGTTTCTAGAGGAATAGTCAAAACAAAAAATTGAATTCATCTTGTAGAACTTTCCCCACCCTAGAATTACACATTTGAATATTTGAAGCATTTTGAAAGCAGTCTAATTATGAAAGTTTTTTGGTGAAAGTATATACATTTGAATTGTCTAATAGCATTAGATTTTTAAAACTAGAATGGTTTTCTAAAGGAGATAATTTAGATATTTTTTGTCATAGTGATGATAAATTCTACTTTCAAGTTATTTTATTTTATTTTATGAAACCTCAATTTTGTTTTTTAGCTAAAATTTTAGTCAACCTTTTCATTTGTATATGGAATTTTGATTTTTAATTACTAAATGCTTTCATTCATTTTTTAAAGATGTGAAAGAAGACTGGCAATGAGTAATTGTTCATCAGAAGCACAAAAAGGTGTCAGGTTACAATGATTTCATAATATTATTTCTTTTTAATCCTTTATTCCTAAGTATTACCTTCCTTTAGTCAAGGTATCAAATTAGGCAATTAGCTTTGGGTGTGAAAAGCTTTTAGTATTAAAATGATTTCTAAGAAAATTTACCACTCTGATGGAATACTGAAAGAAAAAAAAAGCTAAGGGACACCAAAACAGCATAGCAATATTTGTTTTATTTTTGTTTCTTAAGAATAAATAAACTTTGACATCCGGCAGGAGCCAATAATGTTTATGTTCTAACTGTGTCTATCAAGAGTTTTTGTTAATGAGTTTTTATTAATTGTGAGGAAAAAAAGAGCATTCTTTTATTTACCTTGGTAGACTCAAAATATTAAGTGTGAATGTGGAAGAAACTCACTGATAATGAATAAAGTTTCTCAAGTGATAGAGCTTCAAGAACAATAAAAGCTCTGAATCATATTTTACTAGCATATCCTTACTAGCTAACTAAATAGAGTTTATCTTTTTAGGATACATTAAACAGTCATTAAAAATATTTATAAGAAGTGAGATTAGATCTATTACTACTTTACACCCCTTTCTTTAAATTGTATAATTTTTGTACTATATATTTAAATGTAAATGTTAGAATCTTCATGATAACAATAGTAATATTGTATTCATTTGTGTCTAAGTATTTGTTATTAGATACTTTTTAATAAAATAGGTAAAATGGATAATTTCCCACAGAGAGACCCAGCAATTTTAAGATGACTACTAGTTGCACAAAACATAAAATTGGTTGGGAGAGGAAAAACATCATTATATCTAAGAAAAAAATAATACTCTGTAAGCTTTTTGCATACGTTTGATTTTTTTAAATTCTCTCTGGGTTTTCTTATTCCTATGTAACCCATTTGGACATTTTTATACAATCAACATTCTTTTGTTTAATACATACTTGCTTGCCTTTTTCCTATCCTGATATATGATGGTGAGGAGCAAAACTGTTTAGTTTTTTTTTTTTTTTTGCATGGAGTGATTATAAAAGGTAAAAGAAAACAAAGAATTTAGGGATTTACAAAATTATTGTAAAGATTAACTAGTTCACAATAGCTCATACAATGATCATATAACTTTGCTTTGTTATTGTTTCACAAAATTATGCCAATTTAATTGTGATCTTATGTTTAAACTGTTTGCCAACCAAACTAAAGTATTATCTTGTTTTAAGACCCAAGGTTCTTAAATAACATTTATATAGATATAGACATATTTGTTGTTTCTTTATATTTCAGGAAAAATGATATTCATAGTTTATTTGATAATGATGATGCTTGAGTATTTTTTTTAGTTATTTTTTATCATTTTTTTCAATTGAGTAGACTAAGACTGTGCTTTGTTCTTTCTATGAATGGAAATAAATTATAATGAAATAAATGTATCATTGTTACCCAAGATGTAGCAGCTGTCCTTTCATTCAGTGGTTTTTTTTTTCCTTTTAAATTTATTTATTTTTAGTTTGTAACATTCAGTTCTACAAGTTTTTGAGTTCCAGATTTCTCCCCCTCCTCCTCTCCTGCCCTCCCCAAGACAGCATATAATCTGATATACATTCTACATATACCTTCACATTAAACATATTTTCACAATAGTCAAGTTGTAAAGAAGAATTATAACCAATGGAATGAACCACAAGAAAGAAGCAACACAAAATAAAAAAGGTAGAGAGAGATCAAATAGTTTGCTTCAATAGGCATTCAGACACTGTAATTCTTTCTCTGGATGTGGGCAGCCTTTTCCATCATGAGTCTTTTGGAGTTGTCTTAAAACCTGGCATTGCTGGGAAGAGCCAAGTCTCTCAAAGTTAGTTATCACAGATACAATGTGTGTAATTGAGTACAATGTTCTCCTGGTTCTCCTCCCCTCATTCAGCATCAGTTTATATAAATCTTTCCAGAATATTATGATGTTAGTCTGCTCCTCATTTCTTTCTTTTTTTTTTTTTTTGCTGGTCTAAGCACCTTTATTTTTTTTTAATTTAAAAAAAAATTTTTTTATTTAAACAAATGCTTTATTAACTTCTGTTTTACATCATTCATTTCCACCAGATTTTGAGTTACAATCATCCCCCCCCCCCTGTTTTTCCCCTACCCACCCTCCCAGAACAGCAGTCCTGCAAGACATCACTTCCTCCAATCTTCTCTCTCCCCTATCCTATCCCACACCCTCTTCGACCTCTCCATTAGAGGAAGGTGAATCTTTGTGTCTTAATGCCTGCACATCTTATCTCCCAATTACAAGCAAAAGAGTATAAATAATAGTATTTATATATATTTGAAACATTCAATCTTAAGACCTTGAATTTCTGCTCCTCATTTCTTATAGACAATAGTGCTATATCAATATACTACAACTTGTTTAACCATTCCCCAAAAGATGGGCATCCCCTTGATTTCCAATTCTTTGCCACCACAAAAAGAGCTGCTATAAATATTTTGTACATATGGGTCCTTTTCCCATTTGTATTATCTCTTTGAGATACAGCACTAGAAGTGATAATGTTGGGTCAAAGAGAATGCACATTTTTATAGCCCTTTGGGCATAGTTCCAAATTGCTCTCCAGAATGGTTGGATCAGTTCACTTTTCCCACATCTTCTCCAGCATTTAGAATTTTCCTATTTTTTCATGGTAGCCAATCTGACAGGTGAGGTGTGGTACCTCAGAGTTGATTTGATTTGCATTTCTCTAACCAACAGGCATTTAGAGCATTTTTTCACATGACTATAGATATCTTTAATTTCTTTAATTTTAATATCTTTAATTTCTTCCTCTGAAAATTGTCCGTTCACATCCTTTGACAAATGACTTGTTTTCTTATAAATTTGACGGAATTCTCTGTATATTTTAGAAATTAGGCCTTTATCAGATACACTGGTTGTAGAAATTCTTTCCCAATTTCTGCTTCCCTCCTAATCTTGGTTGCATTGACTTTGTTTGTACAAAACCTTTTCAATCTAATGTAATCAAAATTATTCATTTTGCATTTTGTAATGAAAAATCTGTCTCCTCTTTGGTCATAAATTTTCCCTTCTCCATAAATCTTACAGCTAAACTATTCCTTGCTCTCCCAGACTGCTTATATTATAAGCCTTTATGTCTAAATTGTGAACCCATTTTGACTTTATTTTGGTAGACGGTGTAAGATATTGGTCTGTACCCAGTTTCTGCCATACTATTTTTTAGTTTCCCCAGCAGTTTTTGTGAAATAGTGAGTTCTTATCTAAGAAGCTGGGATTCTTTGGGTTTATCAAACAGTAGATTACTATAGTCATTGACTACTGTGTCTTGTATACCTAACCTATTTCACTAATCCAACACTATTTCTTAGCCAATACCAAGAAGTTTTGATGATTGCTCCTTTATGTTAGGGTTAGGGTTAGGATTAGAGCCAGGAGGGTTAGAGTTAGGGTCAGTATTAGGCTATATGCCAGGAGGAGGAGAGGCTGGAGCCAGGAGGCAGGTGGGTTATGGTTAGGGGTAGGGTAGAATTAGAACGATATTAGGGTTAGGGTTAAGCTTAGTGTTTGGTTTAGGGTTAGGGTTAGGTCTAGGGTGCAATTAAGATTAGGGTTAGGGTTAGGATGAGGGTTAGGTTTAGAGCCTAACAATTAGGGTTAGGGTTAAGCTTACTGTTTGGTTTAGGATTAGGGTTAGGTCTAGGGTGCAATTAAGGTTAGGGTTAGGGTTAGAATGAGAGTTAGGTTTAGAGCCAAGAGGCTGGAGGCCAGTATGCAATTAGGGTTAGAGTCAGGAGACAGGAAGCAATTAGGGTTAGGTTAGAGTTAGTTTTATTGCTAGGGTTAGGGTTAGGGTTAGGATTCATTTTAGAGCATGTATAGGGTTAGGTTTAGACTGAGGGTTAGGGTTAGATTTAGTTGGGAGGCAATTAATGTCAGAGGGCAGTTAGAGTTGGGAGTGGGTAGGCAGTTACTGTTGAATGGGAGTTAGAGTTGGGAGGCAATTAGGGTTAGAGGCAGGAGAAAGGACACAATTAATGTTAGTGTTAGCATTAGGCTTATGGTCAGGGTTAGGCTTAAGTTGTGGTTTATTGTTAAGTTAAGAGTTAGGGTTAGGTTAATGTTAGTTTAAGGGTTAGTTTTAGGGTTATGGTTTGTGTTGGAATTATGGTTAGGCTTAGGGTTAGTGCCAGGATTAGGGTTAGGGTTAGGGTTAAGAATTATGGTTCTAGGTAGGGTTAACGTTATTTTTAGATTCAGGGTTAGGGTTTGGTTTAGTGTTTTTGTATGTTACAGATAGGGTTAGGTTTAGGTTTAGGGTTAAGGTTTAGGATTAGGTTTAGGATTAGGGTTAGTGTTATACACAGGGACATGCATACACACACAGACACACACAGTCACATACACAGAGAGACACACACGCAAAGACATGCACTCACAGACACACACATACACTCATATAGTCTGTATGTGAGACTAACACAGACTAACACATACACAGACACACTGAAATACACACCCTTAGACAGACACACGGAGACACACAAATTCACACAGACACACACAAACATAGACACATGCAAACACAGCGATCCACACAGAGACATACAGGTAGACACACAGATGCAGATACATACAAACAGAGACACACACATAGACAAAAGCAGAGACACACAGACACATTCACACACAGAGATACACATAGTCACAAACACACACATATATATACACACAGACACACACACACTCACACAGAAACACACTCACAGACCCACACAGACTTACACAGACACACACAGATACATACCCACTCACACACAGGCACACAGACACATTTACACACGGAGACAAAGACAACTACACTCACAGTCATGCTTACACCCAGACACACACAATCACACACAGAGACACACATACATAAAAACACACAAAATCACACTCAAAGACAAACACACAGAGACACACAAAGAGACACAGACTGACACACACAGATACTCACAGAGACATACAGACACAGAGATATACATGAACACACAGATACACACACAGGGACACACACAGGGACACAAAGACAGACAAACAAAACACACACAGATACATACAGAGACAGAGACACACACAGAGGCACAGACACACAATAACAGACACAGAAAAACATGCACATAGAGACACACACTTACAGACACACACAGAAACATACACAGACACACATATACAGAGACATACAGACACAGACATATACAGAAACACACCCACTCACACACAGAGACATACTGGCACCCACAGTCACATACACACAAAGACAGACACATACACTCACACACAGACACACACACAGAGACACACAGATATGCACACAGACCTACACATGCACAGAAACATACATACATACACCTACACCCACACATAGAGACACACATAGACAAATACACCCACTCACACACACAGACACAGAGATATACACACAGACACATAAAAAGACACACAGAGGCACACACAGACACAAACACATAGATACACACAATCACACAGATACACACACAGAAGCAAAAATATACAGACATACACACAGTTACATACAGATACACACACACTCACATACAGTTATACACACACAGAGACACATACACACTCAGACACACACAGTCATAGACACAGACACAGAAACACACTCACAGACAGATATAGACATACACAGAGACACACACAGAAACAGACACACACAAGAACACAGACACACACACACAGATACATACACATACACACACATACACACATACCAGCACACACATAAACACATGCTTACACATATATACACAAGCAGACACAGAGACACACACAAACACACACACAGAAGCACTCGCAGAGACTCACATAAACACACACAGACACATAGCCACTCACACAGAGACACACACAGACGCACACATTAACACTCATGCTAACACACAAAGACAACCACACACACTCACATACAGAGACACACAAACACACATACACACACACAGACATACACACTTGTATGTGTGGCTATGTCTCTTTTTGTGTTTGTGTGTCTCTGTGTTTGAGTGTGTGTGTTTCTGTGTGTGTCTTTGTGTATGTGTGTCAGTGTAGGTGTGTATGTGTCTGTGTGTGTCTGTGTCTCTTTGTGTGTGTGTGTATCTGTGTCTCTGTGTGTGTCTATGTGTATGTCTCTGTGTGTATATGTATCTGGGTGAGTGTGTCTGTGTTTGTGTGTCTATGAGAGTGTCTGTATGTCTTTCTGCACGAATATTGTATGTGTATATGTATCTCTGTGTGTGAGCATGTCTGTGTCTATGTGTGTCTCTGTGTTTGTGTGTGTCTCTGTGTTTGAGTGTGTGTTTGTCTATGTTTGTGTGTGAGTGTATCTGTGTGTGAGTGTGCATGTCTGTGTGTGTCTATGTCTCTATGTGTGTCTGTGTGTATATGTATTTCTGTGTGAGTGTGTGAGTGTATCTGTGTCTGTGTTTGTGTGTCTATTTATGTGTTTGTGTTTGTTTCTGTGTGTCTGTGTTTTAGTGTGTGTGTGAATGTGTCTCTGTGTGTATGTATATATTTATGTGTGATTGCATGTCTCTGTGTGTCTGTGTGTCTCTTGGTGTATGTGTGTCTGCGTCTCTGTGTGTGTCTGTGTCGGTGGGTGTGTGTGTCTCTGTTTGAGTGTGTGTGACTGTGTGCATCTGTGTGAGTCTGTGTGTTTGAGTGAATGTCTGTGTGTGTCTGTGTGTGTCTGTGTGAGAGTGTGTGTGTCTGGGTGTGTATGTCTTTGTGTCAGTCTATGTGTGTGTCTGTCAGTGTCTGTGACTGTGTGAGTGTGTATGTGTGTCTGTCTCTGTGTTTTTGTATGTGTGGGTGTGCATCACATTTTCCCTGTGCTCAGTGTTCTAATGAGTTACATTCAAGTATACATTCCATTTACTTCAAAGGCCTATGGAAAAAAGATGAAAACCCAAATTCCTCATGAGTTGTTTGGATTACTTGAATTCTATGCATTGTTGTGTATAGAGATCCTGCAGCCCTCCACATTTCTCATTGGAGTCTAGACTTTTTGCATTTAGTCACTTTGGAAAATGTGTTTTCATCTTCTCTCATTGACTTCAATGGGACAAAACCTAAGCATTCAGATAAACACAAAACAAAGCTAAGGAAACAAGATGTAATGTATTGAAGAGAAATAGTTGATAACACTGTTTGTGAAAGATCTTCGATGTGCTCAGTGTTTGTGCTGAATTACACTGAAGTATACTTCCTATATTCCTCAATGGCCATGTAAAAAAGATGAAAACACGAATTTCTCAGGAGTTATTTGGATTTCTTGAATTCTATGCATCTGGTTCTGGGGAGTACTGAGGCTTAGAGAACTCTTTTTTTTTTTTAAACAAATGCTTTATTAACTTCTGTTTTACATCATTCACTTCTGCCAGATTTTGAGTTACAATCATTTTCCCCCCGTTATTCCCCTACCCAACCTCCCAGAATAGCAGTCCCACAAGATATCGCTTCCTCCAATCTGCTCTCTCCCATACCTTCTCCCATACCCCCTTCTACTTTTCCATTAGAGGAAGGTGAATCTTTGTGTCCCAATGCCTGCACATTTTATCTCCCAATTACAAGCAAAAGAGTATTAATAATAGTATTTATATATATTTGAAACATTTAATGTTAAGACCTCGAATTTCAGATCCATTTCCTTCCTCCCTTGTCACCCATTCCCTCTTGGGAGATAAGTAATTCAGTATATGTTGTACATGTCTAGCTATGCAAAACATCATCATAGTAGATATATTGTACAAGGCTGCTTATAATTCCCTCCCACTCATCCCACCCCCCACCTGGTCCATTCCCTACATGATCCTGTCCCTCTTCTATAGTGGGTACTTCCAACCTCCCCTCCCCCCAAGGATGCCCTCCCATCTATCATCCCTCCTCTCGTCCCCCTTCCCCCTATCCTGCTGCAGGTTGAGATATCCCATTTAGTATGTATGTCATTTTCTCCCTGAACCAAATTCAATGAGAATGTGGTTTTGCCTTTTTAGCCTTCCTATTCTCCCCCTCCCTTGCAACCACTTCCCCCTGCTTCCTCTACATGAGATAGTTTACCCTACCCTGTCTCTCCCCATCTCCTCTTGCCACTCTCCTCTCTCACCTCATAATTTCATCCCTTGAGTATTCTCCCTTCCCAACAAATTCAACCTATGCTCTCTATCCATATATAACTGCAACCATATACACACACATTCACATATGTATTCATATGACCACACCCCCTTCTTCCATTATTTTCATAGTGAGAAAGATATCATCAGTCACAGATATTGCTTTTCCATATAGGAATGTAAATAGTTCAACCTTGATAAGTTCCTTTTGATTTCTTTTCCCTGATTACCTTCTCAGGCATCTCTTCCTTCTTGTGTCTGGATGTCAAATTTTCTATTCAATTCTGGTTTTTCCTCAAGAATGCTTGAAAGTCCTCTATTCCACTGAATGACCATATTTTCCCCTGAAACAAAATACTCAGATTTGCTGGGTAGGTGACCCCTGGGTTCATTCCCAGTTCTTTTGCCCTCTGGAATATCATATTCCATGCCCTTCGATCCCCCAGTGTAGAAGCTGCCAGGTCCTGGGCTATTCTGATTGTGTTTCCACAATATTGAAATTGTTTCTTCCTGGCTGCTTGTAGTATTTTCTCCCTGATCTGGGGATTTTGGAACCTGGCTATAATATTCCTGGGAGTTTTCTTTTTGGGATCTTTTTCAGGAGGTGATTGGTGGATTCTTTCAACCTCTATTTTGCCCTCTGGATCTAAAACATCAGGGCAGTTTTCCTTGAGAATTTCTTGAAGGGTGATTTCTAGGTTCTTTCCTTGATCATGGCTTTCAGGTAATCCAATAATTTTTAAATTGTCTCTCCTGGATCTATTTTCCAGGTCAGTGGTTTTTCCCATGAGATATTTCACATTGCCTTCTAATCTTTTGTTTGTTTGGATCTGCTTAACAGCATCTTGATTTCCCATAAAGTCATTAGCTTCCATTTGCTCCAGTCCAACTCTGAAGGAATGAATCTCCTCAGTGAACTCCTGAGATTCTTTTTCCATCTGGCAAATTCGACTTTTTAAGGCACTCTTCTCCTCATTGCCCCCTTGGGCCTCCTTTGCCATTTGAACTAGTCTATTTTTAAGGTGTTGTCTTCCTCAGTCAAGCTGTTGACCCTCATTTCATACCTTTCCTGCATCCTTCTCATTTCTCCCTCCAATTTCTCCTCCACTTCTCTTATTTTATTTTTAAAGTCCTTCTTAAGGTCCTCTATGGCCTGAAACCCACTCATGTTTTCCCCTGGGGCTTTTGGAGCAGGACTTCTGACCTCACAGTCCTTTTCCCGCTTTATGCCCCCAAAATAGGAGTCTAGGGTTGCATTTTTCTGTTTCCTTTGCCTTGGCATGTTGCCACTTAATTAATTGACTTTTGGGCTTGTTGCCACACTATGGCTTTAAGGCCAGATAGAGGAATTTTCATCCGGAACGTGTGGGGGGCAACTTCTATTTCTGGCAAGCTGTAAACCCACCCACGACTTCCACCCTAGATCACAATCCAGATCCAGGGAGGTTAAAGCAAGAGCGATTACCCCCCAAGACTGATCGCTGGATCTCCCTACAATTCGCAGGCCAGGAGCTGGAGCTGCCTCTGAAAACTACAAAATGGAGTGTCTCCTCAGTGGCTTCTAGCCCCCAGGGGAGGGAGCCGATGCATTCCCCAAATACTGGTCCCAAAGTCCATAGGACACTAACCTCTCCCTTTGTCCTAGGCATGTCTATGTTGATAATTCTGGAGTCGCCACAGCTGCTGGTGTTCTGGGGTTCCTCCAGCTGGCTGCTGGCCCTGCCACCCTGGGGCTAAAACCTCGGCTCACGGGGACCTGGGCTCCGCTGGGCTCGGCTCCCTGCGCTCTGCATGCTGTGCACTGCTGGCTCCCAGAGTGCTGCGCTGGTCCTTCCTGCAGGGCTGCTGGGCTGTCCTCAGTGGGAGGTTAGCTTCTCTGTGTCGTTCTGCGGGTGCTGGGGCTCCAGAAGTTGTTCAGAGTCCCCTTTTACATAGTTTGGGGGGAATCTGGGGGCAGAGTGGCTTAGACGAGCTGTTTCTACTCCGCCATCTTGGCTCTGCCCCCCCCAGAGAACTCTTAAGAAAATTGTGTTGAGCACTCCAGAAGTTGTTCTGTTCCACACCATCATTCTCAGAGGCAATACTTAACCAGGGTCTTCTTGACTACAGATCTGGAGCTCTATTTCTACCCATCATGCCACAACAACCCTTCTCATTTTTAATTATAGCTATTAATAACGTCACTTACCCTTTCCAGACCTGTCTTTCCACCCCAAAATAATGTCAAAATCTTCTAAGACTCACAACTGACAAATAATAAAGTTTTGAGGGGTTTTTTTGGCTTTTTGGAGGAGTTAATTGGGGTTAAGTGATTTGCCCAAGGTCACACGGCTAGTTTTTTTGTGTGTTAAGTGTCTGACGCCAGATTTGAACTCAGGTCCTTCTGACTCCAGGGCCAGTGCTCTATTTACTGTGCCACCTAGCCACCCCCAAATAATAAAGTTTAAACTAAATCATCAAAGTTTCCAAAATCATCAAGAACAGTGATTGATCCAAAAGTGAATTTATTATCTTTTCCCCTAAACTCTCCCCGCTTGTGAATTTTCCTACTACTTTTGAGGGAACCTCATACTCTCATTCTCTCAGGCATACATCCTAGAGTATCATCCTCATCTCTTTACTATCTTGCACCCCACCCAATATCCAATCTGTTGCCAAGGCCTATCAATTTCACCTTTCTAACATCTTTCCAATAACCACCCTGGTACAGGCCTCATCTCCTTCCAACTGGACTATTGCAATACCCTGCTAGTTGGTCTGTCTGCTGCAAATTTCTCCCCACTCCCATCCATCCTCCATTCACCTGTCAAAGTGATTTTCCTAAAGCATAGTTCCAAATATGTCACCGCCCTCACCAATTCAATAAACTCCTGTGGTTCCCTATCACCCGCAGGATCAAATTTAAAATTATTTGGCATTCAAAATTCCTGGTAACCTTACTCCCCAAACACACACACACGCACACACACACACACACACACACACACACAGCTTTTCAGTCTTCCTTCTGTTGATTATATTCTGTTTATTCTGTTGTTCTGTATATTACTGCAACCTGAATTAAAAATCATCTAAGAAACCATAACAAAGGTCTTTAATCAAGGTAAGGGAATTGCAATTTGAGACATCAAGAGGCCCCTGGAAGGACAGAAGGGGTAGGGTTTAAATGCACTTCAGCCAGAGGGAGTCTTCAGCAGGGAGGCACAGCCTCTTGAAGCTATTACATAAGTTGTTTTGCAAAACAGCCAAAAGTCCATAGGGAAATCTGGGGAGGCTCAGGAAGTAATGATATGCTGTCAGAACAGCAGGCTCCAGGTGCAGTCATGGGGAGTTTCCACTTTTAAATTCAATATGAGTTATTAACATTTTCTTAAGTTCTAGACAACCAACAAGACAATAAATCAAGTCCTGATTTGTAGCAACTGGAGATTTCTGAGGGGTAAATGCTTATACCAATAATTCAACAATACTACAAGGCTGCTTAGAGCTGGCTCCATCACTAACTAGGGTGAATTGACCACTAATGAACTGGCTTGGGAAGAATTCATAAGGTCCTAAGGAAAGAGACAGTAAACCTGCTAGCAAACATACCACAGAGATCAGCAGTTATGATACATGAAGAAGACTAGTCATAGATGTTATTATCAATTCACAGCAGGACAACATGTTATACTTTCAAGTGGTGTGATATAATATGATGGATAATGCACTGAACTTAGTGTTAGGAGATGCCAACTCCAGTTTTGCCTCAGACATTATTAATTATATGTTTATTAGCAAGTCACAGCTAAAGAAGGAAGGGAGGGACAGACAGGTTGAAAGGAAAGCCATTAAAAATGTTAATTTGGGGGCAGCTAGGTGGCGCAGTGAATAGAGCGCCGGCCCTGGAGTCAGAAGGACCTGAGTTCAGAGCCGGCCTCTGACACTTAATCCACACAAACAAAAACCTAGCTGTGTAACCTTGGGCAAGTTACTTAACCCCAATTGCCCTAAAGGGGCAGCTAGGTGGTGCAGTGAGTAAGAGCGCCAGCCTCAGAGTTGGGATGACCCGAGATCAGATCCGGCCTCAGAAAATGAGCACCCACGCATAAATAATGACTAGCCGTGTAACCTTGAGCAAGTTACTTAACCCAATTGCTTTTAAAAAAAAATGTTAATTTGAAATTAGTTTCCATTATCCCCATGTATGTGTTACCAATATTCTTCCTTATAGATCCAAAAGAGTTGTGTCCCAACTCTATTAAAGACACAAACTAAAGGCAGGGTTCATTGTCTGTTACAGTAGAAAAAAGAAACAGATGGAATGGTCAATACAATCAATTTTCTATTTGGGGGTAATTTATAAATCCCGGATCAACCAATTTTTTCTTCTTGCTGGGGCTCTTTGAAGCCCCTCCTCAACCAAATAAGATAAGACCTCCTCTAGCAGAAATTCTCATTTATATCTTTCACTATTTAGAAGTCAATCATAAAATAGAATTTTGAGAAACATAGGGGTTTCCCCATGAATTTTGTACCAGTATTGCCTCCCCTTTATTTTTGTCTAGAATGAAACCTGATTACTATTGATTTGAAAAGGTCCATATTAAAGCTAAGCAGCTGTAAGGCAGTTCAAAGCCATACTGAATTATGGAGGGCAAAATTATCTTTAATGTTTAGCATTTGTCCAATGTCAGGTAAGACACAATTTTCCAGGTTCCTAGTTTCCTTATCTGTAAAATGAGTCATTTAGATTAGATGACTCCTGAGGTACCTCCAAGTTCTGGATCTACAATTCCATGATTGTGAATCTAGCTTCATTCTCCTTGCTCTATAATTGATTTATAGGGCTTTTTAAAAAAGCAGACCAGTTATATTGGAAGTGAAACTGTATTGCTTTATATTTCTTCACTGGCTCACAGAGGACACAGCCAGGAGAAATTAAATTTATGTCTTGAGGCACTCACACTCAAGCCACCCTAGATCTCCCACCTACATCTAAGGTCATTTCAGAGTTTGGGAGATGCTGGGTAGGTATTTTATATATTTATTAGGCATCAGTCTTTAATTATTCTAAAGTGTTCATTTGTACTGGTAGCTCACGGTAGTGGAAGAAAGTTGACCTTGGAACCAGGATGACCTGAGTCCAAGTCCCTTCTTAAACAAGTGAGCCTGGGCAAGTCACTTAACCACTTTTGGGTAATTTACTCTCTAACAGTGTAAGTTGTAGAGAAGATACTAACTTGCATTAGTTTCCCCAATGCCAAGAATTTACTCCACAAAGAAATCATGGGACAGCTAGGTGGTGCAGTTAATAGAGCACTGGCCCTGGAGCATAGGCCCTGGGTTCAAATCTGATCTCAGACATTTGACCTTGGATCCTAGCCAAATAAAATATTACACATGTAAGGAATTTGTGAGAAGTATAATGATGTAATCAATATGAAACTTGCCTTTAAGCCAGGAAGACTTGAGTTCAAGTGGTGCCTCTGACATATGAGCTTTGAAACTGAACCTCTTAGGCTTCTAGGCAAATCTCTAAGACTATAAATTGCAGAAAAAAAAGTGCCAGCTTTCTTTAGAAGGCAGGAGTTTTCTCACCTGAGATTTCCCTATGAAATTAAAATCACATATCTAATTCCTGTCCCCTTGGAAAACATTGTAGGAAAAAAATATATATATATATATGTATGTATGTATTTTTATCTGAATACTACTGAGATATTTGTGTATGTATACATATATACATATATACATACACACATATAGGTGTGTACACACACCACACCACACACACACACACACACACACACATATAAATATGTAATGTTACTATCATTTTTCTTTTGCCAATTAGGCAGAATTAAAAATAGGCAGTGCTTAAGATGTTCCTTAGAAGAGAATATGATGTTGGGCTTATATTTGAAATATGCTCAATCTTTTTTCAAACAAGTAAGACAAATCAAAGAAGGATAGAAAGCAGTATTTTAATTTAGAGGGGCAAGCTTTCTCTTCTATAATTAATTGCTCATTTCTTAGAAAAAGTACTTAAGAAGCACTATTCTGAAGTAGGTACCTTAATGGTCTCTTCGTTTATGTTTTTGAGGTAAAGTTTTTCATGCCATAGGATTAAGATCTGTTTGGTTTAGAAAGTTTATTCCTATTCACTGGTTCCAAGTAATAAATATCTTACTTACTGATTTTTTTTTATCCTTGGTTTTTTGGACCATATATAAGCAGTGCTCTTTTTTTTTTTTTTTTTTGCTTTTTGGAGGGCAATTGGGGTTAAGTAACTCGCCCAAGGTCACACAGCTAGGTTTTTGTTTGTGTGTGTGTTAAGTGTCTGAGGCCGGATCCAAACTCAGGTCTTTCTGACTCCAGGGCCAACGCCACCTAGCCATCCCAGCAGTGCTCTTTGTGAAACAGATGAGTGTTATCGACAATTAGGGCTTTCTGTTGATGATCTTGGCTGCTGCACAGTGATTTGCCATAGTCTTTGGTATACCCATGTGGTTATTGAAAGTATCTTCACGAATGCCACAGCTGACAGTCACATTATGAAGAAATTAAGTGGAAACTAGGTGGCAATTGCATTATTTGTACTTGACACTTTGTCTGTAAACACTGTAGGAAGTCTAGTTTTTTTAAATACTCATTTCTAGGTTAAAAAAATATTTATTTCAGCACCTGTAAATTTAAGAGTTTGCAATTTATGAGATTTTCAAAAAATGGCAAATGTTCACTCATATTTCTGTTTAATACATGTTAACCACCTACATTATATAAAAAGCAGTAATTCATATACATGTAAGGCTTAATCCCATATTACATGTTTATGGAGAGTTTTGGCTATTTCTCCTTTATATCTGAAAATTTCAGTTTTACTTACATCCTTCCAAAAATAAATCACAGGTTAAGAAGATGAAGATGATGTTTCTTTTCCCATTGGGATGCCTTTCAAATTCATTTCTGGAAACTTTTAAATTCAGATCCATGTAAATCTCACCAAGTTGCATGATTTTGGTAAATTATAGTTGTGATATATGGATTCAGGTTAAGAATTTTTGTCCATGTTTACTGGAAAAGCTGTACTTTTTACCATATTTTAAAGCTAAATTTAATTTAGATTTAATTTAATTTAAATTAATTTAATTTAGTAATTAAATTAAATATTAATTTAATTTAAATCTAAATTTAAATCTAAATTCCCTAAATCTAAAACTTTTAAAGTTTTGATATTTTGCTCATTTTCACTCTGTAGATATTTACTCTGTGTTAAGGTACATACATCAACATCATTATGTAACCTAAGAAGTTTTAGGCCTTGGGTTTAAAATTGTGTCGGAATGTAAACACATTTGTTTATTATAGATAATTTTTGTTTAATTTGCCATATCTGTTTTCTGTGATCCAATGATAAATTGAAACTGCTGCATGTTTACTGAATACCTCAGTTAATGACGGAACTTATTTTTTTGACAATATAAACTTGAAAAGACTAATCTTGTATACTTGGCCTTTTGCCTATAACTACCATGAAAATAAGAATAATGTTTAACTTATACTAGAAAATATTCATTGCCCTTGTATCTTGGGTTCCTCCTGTAGTTGTTAAGTGGGGTATCAAACACTTATTAAAGAATTGACCCACAGAAATGACAAAATCTAATATTACCTTCCTTGATTAACACTTAGCTTGGTAACAGGTGATATTTATGCTTACAAAGAAAGGACTAAAATTATCACTCATTGTAAAGAAAAGCAGTGATTTCCTTCTTTTCTGTACTGACCAGTAGGGTCAGTATTTTATAACTGGGCTGCCAGATGAGAGGTTGGAAAACATAATCCCTCAGTTCCCTTCCAGCTTTTACCATTCTATAATTCCAGATATTAATGATTCAAGTACAGAAACCATCCCTAATAAGATTCTTAATGAACTCCCAAGGGTCCATCCTGTGAGACTACCTTGCTGAATGGTCCTTTTCTTCAGTAAATAGTCCTCTATATTCCATGTCTTTTTTAAGTAGTTCTTGCTACTTCATATTTTGCCTATCTTTTAATGCACTAGTATCCCCTAAAATACTACTTTTTCACTCATTGCTAATTTGACCTGACTGCATTCATCAGCTGGAGTAGTTGATGTATCATTTCATATATTTCTCTTGTCAACTGTCAGCACCTTCCAAAAAAGAAGCACCCCATTCTGGAAAAAGGTTTACTGTAGTCTTTGCATTAGATAAACAAAGCATTGAAAAATGATTGTTTTCTCGATGTTTATGATGCAGTTACCAGCAGTATAGTAAATACAAGGACTTCTTATACAGAGTTGTATGCTATAAGGAATAGTGTTTTGACAAAGTTGTGATATTTAAATAATCAACATGGAGACAAACTCTTCTCCAGTGAGTTCTGTGAATGCTTAGTTTTAACACAAGGAAATAGATATTACTGTGTTAATAAATGCCTGAAAAACAACTCAACTCTAATTTTCATACATTCCCTTGACCATGTCCCTAAGAGCAAGGCTTAGAAATGTACTTGAAAAAATAGTGAATACCTAAATCAACTACTGTTCAAAAATAAGAATTCTTGGTTTAAATTAGGATTGATCCAATGACATTAACAAGTTCAACTTCAGTTTATCCTGAAAAATATTTTTATACCCTTTTCTTTTTTTGTTTTTTTTTTAATATGTAGCAACTTTGGCAGCTTAAGTTGCACAGTCACCATTTTAATACTTTTTATAAGCTTTATCTTTGATTTGTAAGTTATATATATTACGCCAATAGTATATCCATACCTTGCCATGTCAACATCTGAAAGGTACAAATTCATATTTTAATTGTTTCATTTCTGCTTCTGTTATTACATGATACACAGTGCCTTGACTATTAAATGCTGTACTTAATCATTTGGGGGTGGGGGCTTGTAGATAGAAATAAAGATCTTATTTCTACATTTTTACAAGTAGAGGTATTTATGTCTCTAAATATACCATTGTAGTAGGTCTATTTTACCCAAGCTATGAGCCAGACACATAAATATAAAGAAGATGGAAACAACAATGTATCTATTTAAAAATAAAAGTTTCTTTTTTAAAGTCTAGGGTCTGAACATTCAATTGTATACACATTATAGCTTGTCAAGAAGTATTCTTCCTGGGGGCAGAGTCAGGATGGCAGAGAAGAAACAGAGCTTCTGCTGGGCTCTGGCTCCCACCACCTCCAATTCATGTAAAAGGTGACTCTGAACAAACTTTGAAACTACAGAACCCACAAAATGACACAGAGAAGCTAACCTCCCACTGAGGATAGCCAGGCAGGTCAGAAGGGAGCAGCCAGTGCAGCCCTTTCTGAACCAGAGGTTTTAACCCCTGATGGCGGGCCTGACCATCCATATGTGGAGGGACTTTAGATCACCAGCAGCTGTGGCAGTTTCCAGAATTATCAACACATAGATGCTAAGGACAAAGTGAGAAGTCAGTGCAATGTGGACTTTGGGATCCAGTAGTTGGGAGTGCTGTCAGCCTTTATTCCCTGGAGGGAGGAGCAGCTGAGGTGCCATGCCCATGCAGTTACATCCACTTGGAAGCTTCAGCTCCTGGCCTGCAAACTGTAGGGGAACCAAGCATCCAGTCTTACAGGTAATCGCTCTTGTTTTAACCTGCTTGGATGTGGATTATGATCTAGGGTGGAGGTCCTAGGATGTGTGACCAGCTTATCAGAGAATGTGGAGGCTTCTGAGAGGGCACTCAACTAATACCTTTGGCAGCTGAGAAAACCCCAGCAATTTGGGACAAAGTTCCTCTGTCTGGTAACAGAATCCTACTGTGGCAAAAAGCCCAAAAGTCAAGTAATTTAGTGGAAACATGAGTAAATGAGGGAAGCAAAGCAAATAGAGGAATGCAACATTAGACTCCTATTTTGGGGACAAAAAGTATCAAAGCATGGAACAGGAGGAAGACAGTAAAGTCAGAACTCCTGCACCAAAAGCTTCCAAGAAAAATACGAGCTGGTTTCAGGCCATAGAGGAGCTTAAAAAGGATTCTGAAAATCAAATAAGAAAAGTGGAGGAAAAATTGGGAAGAGAAATGAGAATGATGTAAGAAAATTAAGAAATGAGAGTCAACAAGCTGACTGAAGAAAATAACACCTTAAAAAATAGACTAACTCAAATGGCAAAAGAGGCTCAAAAAGGCAATGAGGAGAAGAATGCCTTAAAAAGCCGAATTTGCCAGATGGAAAAAGAATCTTAAAAGCTCACTGAAGAGAATCGTTCCTTCAGAATTAGATTGGAGCAAATGGAAGCTAGTAACTATATGAGAAATCAAGATACTATTAAACAGATACAAACAAATGAAAAAATAGAAGGCAATGTGAAATATCTCATTGGGAAAACCATTGACCTGGAAAATGGATCCAGGAGAGATAATTTAAAAATTATTGGACTACCTGAAAGCCATGATCAAAGAAAGAACCTAGAAATCACCCTTCAAGAAATTCTCCAGCAAAATTTCCCTGATATTTTAGAACCAGAGGGCAAAATAGATGTTGAATGAATCCACCAAGCACCTCCTGAAAAAGATCCCAAAAAGAAAACTCTTAGGAATATTATAGCCAGGTTCTATAATTCCCAGATCAAGGAGAAAATATTACAAGCAGCCAGAAAGAAACAATTTGAATATTGTGGAAACACAATCAGGATAATACAGGATCTGGTAGCTTCTACACTGAGGGATTGAAGGGCTTAGAATATGATATTCTGGAGGTCAAAGGAGCTGGGATTAAAACCAAGAATCACCTACCCAGCAAAACTGAGTATCATGTTTCAGGGGAAAATATGGTCATTCAGTGGAATAGAGGACTTTCAGGCATTCTTGAATAGAACTGAATAGAAAATTTGACATTCAGATACAAGAAGCAAGAGAAGCATGAGAAGGTAAACAGGGAAAAGAAATCATAAGGAATTTATCAAAGTTGAACTATTTACATTCCTACATGGAAAAATGATAATTGTAACATATGAAACTTTTCTCAGTATGAGAATAATTGGAAGGAATAGAAATGTGTGTCTATATAGGAGGGCATATGGGCATTTGAATGTGTGTATATATGTGTGCATATATGTGTGTATATATGTGAAGGTGTTTATATATGTACAGGTATACATAGATAGAGGGCACAGGATCAATTTAATGGGAAGGGATGATACTTAAAAGGTGAAACTAAGAGGTGAGAGAGGAATATAATGAGAGGAGATGGGGAGAGACAGATTGGGGTAAACTGTCTCATATAGAAGAGGTAAGGGAAAATGGCTACAATGGAGGAGAAGAACAGGAAGGCAAAAGGGAATGGGTCAACCTTATTCTCATTGAATTTGGCTTAGGGAGGGAATGACATACACACTAAATACAGTATCTCACCCTACAGGAGAGTAGGGGAGAAGGGGAAGAGAGAGGAGATGATGGAAGGGAGGGCAGGCTGTGGGAGAAGGAAATTGGAAGCACCCACTTTTGAAAATGGGCGGGATCAAAGTAGAGAGTAGAACAAGTGGGAGGTGGGATAGGAGGGAGGGAAATATAGTCAGTCTTTTACAATATATCTACTATGGAAATATTTTGCAAAGCTACACATGTACAGCCTATATTGAATTGCTTATCTTCCCAGTAAGAGTGGATGACAAGGGAGGAAGTGAATGAATCTGGAATTCAAAGTTTTAAAATCAAATGTTTAATATATACATATATATATATATATACATACTATTATCAATATTATTTTACATGTAACTGGGCAATAAGATATGCAGGCACTGGGGCATAGAGATCCACTGTGCCCTACTGGAAAGTTGGAGGGGGTGTGGGAGAAGATATGGGAAAGAGCAGATTGAAGGGGGCAATATCCAGTGGGATTGCTATTTTGGGGTGGTGGGTAGGGGAAAAACGGGGATATAATTTGTAACTTAAAATCTTATAGAAATGAACTATATGAACTAGAAGTTAATAAAGCATTTGATAAAAAAAAATAAAAGCAGTGTATGCATATACCAGGCAGTGCCAAATTAAATATTCCCTACTGTATTCAGTCTGACTGATGCCCAGCTAAAATCCACTCCTACTCAATAATATGAAATAAAATTCCAAAGGAAGGTATACCTTTCCTATAATACAAAAAAAAAAAGAAATATTTTTCCTTTAAAGGATTCTGTTAAAAGAATGGAAACCAAAGGATTTGTAGACAACTTTAGCATTAAGTGGTCCACAAATTTATTTTTAAATATGCAGAAAAATAAAGGATTTTTCTATAAAAAATACTGTAAATAGGGGCGGCTAGGTGGCGCAGTGAGTAAGAGCGCCGGCCTCGGAGTTGGGATGACCCGAGATCAAATCCGGCCTCAGAAAATGAGCACCCACGCATAAATAATGACTAGCCGTGTAACCTTGAGCAAGTTACTTAACCCCAATTGCTTTAAAAAAAAATACTGTAAATAGTTGTAAGTTAAGTTATTAAGTATTAATAGCTCTTCTGTATAGAGTCAGTGATTATAACATGAAATCTGAGTGTTTCACATCTCTAGCTATACAGAACAAGTAGGTCAAACAAGATCTTTGTTTATTTTGCTGTGGAAATTGAAATGAATGGCCCATAGGTTTGGTGAAAGTATGGCATATTAATTTACTCTACTGAAAATTATGATTAATTCAAAAATGACCCAGTATAGATAGATCAGTCTAACTGGATCAAATGAATCTTTGTTTTCAGTTAATCTATTTACCTACT
Organism: Gymnobelideus leadbeateri; assembly: GCA_011680675.1. NCBI lineage: Eukaryota > Metazoa > Chordata > Mammalia > Diprotodontia > Petauridae > Gymnobelideus > Gymnobelideus leadbeateri. The sequence continues at coordinate 203,917 of WOXC01010276.1, forward strand.
GGAGATCTTTAATTAGTTGATTCCTAGATCGTTCAGCCTAATTCACAATACAGAACTACACTCTACAGAATGCCAAAATTTCAGAGTTGGGTATCATTATAGGGTAACTTATCACCCTGCAAAACTAATAAAAATAATACATTTAATTCCAGGGAGTTTGGTGGGGGGGAGGGGGGAGTGGCAGAATAGCCTAGATTTTGAGTTCACTATGTATTACATTCAAAAGAAACAGTATTCTGTATTGTTGCACCTTCTGTAGAAGTAGGGTTTTTTGCTTTTTACTTTAGATGTTTTATGATATCAATATTTGATTTCTCCTGTTTATATTAGAAGAGCTGCTAACTAAATCTTTGACCATCACTTGAGCAGTAAATATTTTTAAGTGTGTGATTCCTCACTCTTTGTCTCAATTTCTTAACAGTAGCAAAATATATCATTAATGCCTCCATTTAATTCAACTTTGAAATTTGGAGTAAAGCAAACTCTAACATTTTAGTATCAAAATTTTAATGGTATGGCTAAATCACTGGAAGTGTGAAGTTAAGTTACAGCACAAAATAAACTGAGACTGTGTTTATTGTGGTGTAGGTTATTTTAGTGAGATGCTGGTGATATCTACTGCACAACAATTAACTCCTGGGATTACTGGATTCTGTTTAATTTCCTGGAAAATGTAAAATATCTTAGCTGAATATAATTATTAGTGTGATTTCCATGTTCCCCATAGAATCAAATTCAGTTAAAACACAAAGAGAAATTTTCCTAGTACTTTGCTCAAATAAGTTCAAAGAATTTTATGTCAGTTTAATCCCATCTATATCCTTGGATGCCAAAAACCAAGCAAATGGCACAAAAATAGAAATTGTTAGCCAATGTGTGACCTCCAATAAGTCATTTCTCTGGGCTTCAGCTTTCTCATTTGTAAAATGAGGGAATTGGAGTGGATTCTTTCTGAGGTCTTCTGGTATAGTATAATGGAAAGAGCATTGAACATAAAGTGAAGTTCAAGTCCCAAGCTCTGCCACAGACTTGCCTTGTAACTTTCTATAAGTCACTACCTCTCTGGGCCTCAACTATAAATGAGAGATCTGAACTACATAATTATGATTTGCATAGTATCAAAGTCAACTAGGAAAACAAGTTGGTTCTATCAGTACTTTCCAGCACTTTCCAACTTCACATAATTATGATTTGCATAGTATCAAAGTCAACTAGGAAAACATAATTTGGTTCTATCAGTACTTTCCAGCACTTTTCCAAGTTCACACAGTTGTGGTTTAGGAACACAGGGACCACCTGTACCACCTACTTGACAATTCCTGACCACTTTTTAAAGACTTTCCTATTTTTAAAAATTTTTTTGTTCTTAAATTTATTTTAAACTTAAGTACAAAATAAGGAAAGAAAACAATGCATATACACAGCAGAACATGAGAGGATTCAATATAAGCAATAAATTTCCATTAAAAAAACCTATATAATAAATACTACACATTGTTTCCAAATTTACTTCCTTACCAATCTCCCTTTGTTCTCTGCTATGCACTTTTTGCTTTATTTCACCTCCCTGAAAAAAAGAAGTCATTAATTAAGTGCAGAGATATGTATATACATGTACATATATATAGATATCTGTAAACACACATATACACTCATACACATATATGTAAGACCATACTATGCTTATTTCTACTTGTTTTCTGTTTCTCTAAAAGTGGCTAGCATCTTCTTTCGTTAAGTCCAAGTCTTTCCATGATTTTCTAAACCAACCAGCTCATCATTTCCTACACCACAGCACTCTTCCAACCCAATCCCATTCTATCTGAGAGATTGTCCATAAAATTTTTTTTCCCAATTTTCTGAATCCTTCTATTCTTGGCTATGTAAGTTTTATTTATACAAGGAAATTTTAATTTAAAATAAGATCATCCATTTTACACTTCAATGACACTCCTACCTTATACTATGATTTAAGGTAACTTATAGACGATACTACTGGATCTCCTTCCTTTTATTCCCTGATTTTTGTAGTTCCTGACCTTTTGTTCTTCTAAATGAACTTTGCTGTGATGTTTTCTTTCAGTAAACTAAGTTTTTAGTAATTTAATTGGGACGGTATTATATAAATAGATTAGTTAGGTCAAAATATTTTTATTATATTGGCTTTACCTACCCATGAATAAATATTACTTCAATTTTTTAGTTTTTCTAAGCATTTATAATGCCTGAAAGGAGCCAGTCTGCAGTATCAAATTTTGCCAGTAGGGGTTGCCATCCTACTGCCTAAAAATTTCTTAAGTATGAGCCTTCAGGTCAAAATGCTTCACAAAGAAAATTTGTGAAGACGTTAGAGATAATCTAATCTAACCCTTTTATTTCACAAGTGATTGACCAGACCTAGAGAGCCTTTAACTTGCACAAGAGAATACAGGTTATTATGCAGCAGAACCTTTGGACACATCCTTTGCTCCCTTTCATTAACCCATACTGCCTTTATCAAGCTAAATAAAATAAGTTAGCTTGTGCCTTAACTATTTTGTCAGGTTGAAATTCTTTATTATAAGTGAATTTCAGCTTCTAGGGCTTTTATATGTTGTTTTATCTTAGGGTCTCTTTACCTTACACAAGATACTATGTATGTGTTAAATTCCAAATTTACAAATTTTTTTTAATTTACTGAAGAAATATATTAGCAATCATGAAAACTGTTCAAAATCACAAATAATGACAGAAGTTAAAACTACTCTAAGGTTCTCCCTCATAGGCATCAGACTGACAAAAATAAGAAAAGATGAAAATATCCATTTTTGGAGACTGTGGGAAGGTAGGTACATAAACGTCCTGTTTGTGGAGCTGTGAATTAGTCACTAATTAGTGAATTAGTCTAGCATTCTGGAAAATGTACCCACAAAATCCCTAAACCATATCTACCCTTTTACTGACTCCATCAAAGTTAATGATAAAGGGAAAAGGCTCATTAAAAATATTAATAACATTAAAAGTATAACTTTCCTATGTAGGAAAGAATTAGAAACAAAGTGAGTACCCATCAGTTGGGAAAAGACTGAACAAATTGTGGTATATAAATATAATGGAATATTATTGTGCCATAAGAAACAATATGAAGGATTCATAGAAACTTTAGAAGACATGTTTGAAGTGATGTAGAGTAAAACTGATGGGGTCCTTGGGATGTATATATGTTTGTAACATCAATCTATGTAACATCAGTTTGTAATATCAATCTGTAACATCAGTTTGTAAATGGGGTGCTTTGGGATCTATGTCTGTAAAATCAATTTGTAAAAACAGTCTTGTAAAATCACACTTCCCCCCAGTCTCAGAGCATTAACTCTGCCCCTTCCCCCTGCCAGCACTCTGCCCAGCAACAACTCATGAACTGTTTATCTCTGCTTGAAACAATAAGCTACTTATGAATCCTTTACAAAACTATCTATAAACATTTTTAGCTTAGGCAAATGTTATCTCCCTTAGTTAGAGTGGCCAGCTGCACCATGAATTCTTCAGTACCCTATCTATAGGGTAACTCCTTAGCCAATTATACCCACACTGTGTCTCTGATGGCCTTGGTCCCAACATCCATCTTGTCAAGCTTGACATTGATGGGTGGCAGACTGGGCACTCCTTAGTGGCCATGACTGAGGATTGGCTTTAGTGATGTATCAGGCCTAAAACCACACCTCCAGGTAGCCCCCCCTTGGGCTATTTCCCAGTGAATCATGGGCAATACGCCTGCGCAGTTGATATTAAAAGTGCATGGTCCTTTAAGCACTGACCACTCCTTAACTCCTCCCTGATCCCACCCTTACTCACCTAGTTAGCATAATTGGCACCTGATTTACTGTCTTGACTCCATAAAACTATACCTGTGACTTCTGGAAGTTTGCAGGTTCCCCAAGAATCCTCACCCGCTGTGACGCACATGGTGCTGTGCAGTATAGCAATAAACTTTACAATCTCAACTCCAAGTTTGCTTGAGCTGTTGAATTCCTTCCAGACTGAATTGCAGGGTTTCTGGTCACTGATAGTGATCAGGGTCCCTGGCAGAACCTCTTACCCTCCCCCCTCCTTATCACCTTTCCCTCCCCCAAACCAGAAGAACTAGAACAATTTACACAGTGACGCAAAATAATATAAACAAAGAACTCCAAGCAAAACGGTGACCAACCATGACATTCAAAGACTGGTGAAATGTATCTTCTGCACCTTGGCATAGGGGTTAGAAAGCGAGGAATGGGACATGTTTTCAGAACTAATGTCTTGTTTTCCTTGATTATACTTATTTGTTATAGGTTTGAGGGAGTAGAAGAGTAATTTAGTAGTGACTTTCTTACCATATAGTACTTGAAGTGCTAGCTTTAGCAATAAGAGAAGAAAAAGAAAATTGAAGGAATTAGAATAGGCAAAGAAGAAATAAAGCTATCACTCTTTGCAGGTTATATGATGGACTACTTAGAGAATCCCAGAGAATCAAGTAAAAAAACTAATTCAAATAATAATAAAAAACTTTAGGAAATTTCAGGACATAAAATTAACTCACATAAATCATCAGCATTTCTATATATTATTAACAAATCCCAACAGCAAGAGATAAAAAGACAAGTTCCATTTAAAGTTACTTTAGGCATTATAAAATATTTGGAAGTCTGCCTGAGAAAACAAACCCAATTACAAAACACTTTTCACACAAATAAAGTCAGATCTAAATAATTGGAAAAATATTAGTTGCTCATGGATAGGCTGAACTAACATAATAAATTAATAAAAATTAATAAAATTAATAAAATTAAATTAATAAAAATAAAATTAATAAAAACATAATAAATAATTCTACCTAAAATAATTTACTTATTCAGTGCCATACCAAACAAATTATCAAAAAAAATATCTTGTAGAACTAGAAAAATTATAGCAAAATTCATCTGGAAGAACAAAAGGCCCAGAATATCAAGGGAATTAGTGAAAAGAATTGCAAGGGAAGGTGGCCTAGCTATACCAGCTCTTAAATTGTATTATAAAGCAGAAGTCATCAAAACTACTTGGTACTAGCTAAGAAATAGAAAGATGGATCAGTGGAATAGGTTAGGTACCCACGACACAATAGTTAATTGTAGTAATCTACTGTTTGATAAATCCAAAGATTCTAGCTTCTGGGATAAAAAAAACTCACTATCTAACAAAAACAGATGGGAAAACTGGAAAATAGTATGGTAGAAACTGGGCATAGACCACATCTTACATCCCACACCAAGATAAAGTCAAAATGAGTACATGATTTAAATATAAAGGTTGATACTATAAGCAAAATAGGAGAGCAAGAAATAGTTTACCTGTCAGATCTACGGAGAAGGGAAGAATTTATGAGCAAAGAAGAAATAGAGAACATTATGAAATGCAAAATGGATAAATTTGGTTACATTAAATTGAAAAGATTTTGCACAAAAAAGCCAATGCAACCAAGATTAGGAGGGAAATAGAAAGCTGGGAAACGATTTTTACAGTCAGTGTCTTTGATAAAGGTCTCATTTCTAAAATATCTAGATAAGTGAGCTGAATTTATAAAAATACAAGTAATTCCCCAACTGATAAATGGTCGAAGTATATGAACAGGCAGTTTAAGATGAAGTAATTAAAGCCATCTATAAACTTGTGAAAAAATGCTCCAAATCACTATTGATTAGAGCAATGCAAATCAAAACAACTCTGTGGTACCATATCATACCTATCAGATTTTTTTTAAATGACAAAATAGGAAAATGATAAATGTTGGAGAGGAAGTAGGAAAAATGGGACACTAATACATTGTTGGTGGAGTTGTGAACTGATCCAGCCATCCTATAAAATAATTTGGAACTATGCCCAAAGGGCTACAATACTGTGCATACCCTTTGATCCACCCTTACTACTTCTATATCTGTATCCAAAAGAGATCATAAAAATGGGGAAAGGACCCAAATGTACAAAAATAGCAGCTCTTTTCATCATGTCCAATAATTGGAAAATTGAAGTGATGCCAATCAACTGGGGAATGGTTGAACAAGTTGAACATAAACAGGAAAACATTATATATAAGTTACAAGAATACTTTTTAATGACAGTTACCAAATGACTTTGCTATTTCCAGGATTAAAATTATGCAACAAAATCCAAAGGATTTGTATTGAAAAATGTTGTCCACATCCAGAAAAACTGATGGAATCTGAAAGCAGACAATTTTTTTTCAATTTATTTTTCTGTGTGTGTGGTCTTCTCCCTGTTTTCGTCTGTTTTTCTCAACTTGACTATTATGATATCTTGTTTTGCATGATTTCACATTTACCCTGTATCAAAGTTACCATTTTAGGGACAGGTGAGTTGAAAGATGGGAAAGAAAATTTATAACTTGCTGGGATTTTTTTCAAAATCTATCTCAAAAATTGTTCTTACATCTAATTGTGGGAGGGACAACATTAGTATTTGAAGGTTAAGGAAAAAAAAATTTCAAGGGTCTTTTGGTTGACTAGAGCAGGTTTGCCAGATTGAACTAACAAAAGAGTGTAGTGGAGAAAGAAAAGACTTAAAATAGAAAGGACTGGATTCCAATTCCACATTTATTACTTTCTAACTTTGAGATTTGGATCTCATCCTTTAACTCTTCAAAGGCTTCCTCTCTAATCTGCGAATTGGATTATCAGTACTTCTAATCTTCACTTCTCAGGATTCTCATAAGTATTTTGTAACATATAAAGCATTATAAAAATGTGAACTAATGTTATTACTGAACAACAATAAAAAAAGTTGCAAAAAAATTAATCCTGCTCTTCTCTTTACTAGAACACATTGTTATTCCAATGTGTTTTGTAAAACATTGGATAAAATCTTAAAAAAGGAAAGAAAAAACAATTCCTTAAAGAGACCAATCTGTCAGCATCATTACAACAGGTGTAAGACAATAGTTCAAGAGGTCGCTATCATTTACATAAGTAGCTAGCCAAATCACTTAGAGCTCTATAGTATCTTCCGTGCCTAATTTTAGTGGCTAATTGAGTAAAAAGATAAAAGCCAAAAGAAAAAAAAAACTAAAAAAGTGGTGACAAAAGTGAACCAAATGCAGAGCAAAGAGTCAAGTTTGTATTGGTAAAGTAATATCAACACAACACAAAAAATAATTATCCAACTTTGACTCAACTGGAAAAAAGTCTGACCTGGTATAGAAATTAAAATTTTCCTGGTTTAGGGAGAGGATAGCAGCCCAGTAGTAACTTCCCATTTGTCTCAAAACAAATTTCATCATATTACATTTAGAGAAGATGACATAAAAAGATTATGTCAAAATAGAGACAGGAATTAGATCATAAATAAAAGGGAGAGTGTAACAAAGACTCCTCAGTTGTGTTTCTGTGCTAAATTTATCTGTCATGTGTCATATCGCAGGCCCTTCTTTTCTTATTCCTTGATTCCATCAGAAATTTCCATATACTTCTATTATTGTATAAAACATTTTAGAATTTGGGGTTCATGCGGGACATTTAGCAAAGCCTACAGAGGATGAGACTGATGTTGAAGGGACAGTAAATGGTGTCATAAATACAGCTACTGGCAAACGATCCACTGAAAACTAGACAGAGGAAGTCGCAGGAACACTGTCTGTTGGACTACAAAATGAAAGGACTCCAGATCAATAGCATAGCAGCTGCATGCAGAGGCTCTCTGATATACTTCAGCAACAGTAAAATCGTGTGACAAATTTCCCCTTAGAATAGGGTTACCAGTGGATGGACTTATCAATAAGATATGCCTTAACTCTAAGACAGACCCTGATATCTTATCAGATGATGCAGATTTCCTGTGCATGGGAAGGTAACCCAAATCCTTCTGACTCTGCACATAGTACAACAATTACATACTACTTATGGAGCCAAAATTGTAATTTGGAGCCGGATGTGGTAGGGATTGTAACTATGAAACTTAAAAAAGAAAAAAAATTAAAAAAAAAAAACCACAAAACCTCTGCCCACAGCTTAAAATGAAGTCTTAACCTGCATATGGCTGTGAACTAATTAACTTTTCATTAATTAAGTATCCTGAGGAATTGCCCACATGGATCTGGCCCTATAGGCTCTCTTCTCTAGGAGCCTGTATTCAGCATGCCTTGACAGTGTACTTTTCCTTCTAAAAGGGTATGTCAAGAACTATTTAATTTCTCCCTTCATCACAACCACTTCTGTGTGTCATTGTTTTCGGAATCCTAGGAGTACAGTTCATCTTGTAAAGTAAGCACTTTGGTGATGTGGTGAAGGCATCTAAAGATCTAAGAAGATTAATGGGGATTTGGGGGTGGTGGTTATATGTATTGACTAGAGGACATAATTATCATTATAGAGTTGTCCTCACAAAAGTAACCTGCCATCCCTCCCACTTCAATTTTGTCATTTAAAGCCAGACTTCCAGCCCATCATACTGCCCTTGTACCAAGTCATACTATATCTCATGTCCCCAGGTGGATAGAGTTCAGCTGTTCCATTCGAATTGTGCTTTTGCCAACCATGGTTCTTGGATTACTGTCCTTACATTGTTGGCATCATCAGAAAAGTATCTTTAAATTATTTGACTCTAAAGAACCATTGTCTCTTCACGTATGAGTGTTTGTTTGGGTTTTTAAAAATAGTAATCTAGGGGGAGGCTAGGTGGCGCAGCGAATAGAGCGCCGGCCCTGGAGTGAGAAGGACCTGAGTATGGAGCGGGCTTCAGACACTTAATCCACACAAACAAAAAAACCTAGCCGTGTAACCTTGGGCGAGTTACTTAACCCCAATTGCCCTAAAGGGGCGGCTAGGTGGTGCAGTGAGTAAGAGCGCCGGCCTCGGAGTTGGGATGACCCGAGATCAGATCCGGCCTCAGAAAATAAGCACCCACACATAAATAATGACTAGCCGTGTAACCTTGAGCAAGTTACTTAACCCCAATTGCTTTAAAAAAAAATAGTAATCTAACCAGTTTCAGGTTTTCAAGTTAAACTATAGCAAAGTGTACTGTTTCCATAGTAGCCACAGCTTTATTTGAATATTATGATTTCTAAGTATTAAAACAAATACTTATGCTAAAAATCAGGTAGGTTAATGAAGAATTTCTGAATGGTTCCACTTAATTTCATGTTTAATTTGCTTAAAATAAAGCCACTATTAATGTCTAATTTAAAACATGTAAAGTGATTCTGTATCAATGTAAGTAAGATTATCTGCTGCAAAAAGATATTTGAAAACCTAAAAAAAAAAAAAAAACCAAGGGGCGGCTAGGTGGCGCAGTGAGTAAGAGCGCTGGCCTCGGAGTTGGGATGACCCGAGATCAAATCCGGCCTCAGAAAATGAGCACCCCCACACAAATAATGACTAGCCGTGTAACCTTGAGCAAGTTACTTAACCCCAATTGCTTTAAAAAAAAAAAAAAAACAAGCAGTTAGAAAGTACACACTGGAAGTTGTCTATGGTGATAGAATCACAACTGCAACTACTGTGCCGCATGCAAAAGAAATGAGGCAAAGCAGGCGTTTTGTAAACTGAATACTAACTTTGTTAAATGATTGGGTAATGCAAGATCAGGCTTCGAAGGTTTACAAATTCAATCAGACAGAAATGATCAAAACACAATGCAGAAACAATTACTGGCAAATGTTATTTCTGTTGGTTGATATCTCACTCTTAATAAATAAAGTCATGAAGAAGAGGAAGTGAAAGAGAAAACGATAATAAGAATACAATAGTGGAGTACCTCAATGTAACTGCTTCAAAAGTTAGAAAACTCTTATCAGAAATTCATGAAAAGACTTGAATCAGAAGTAGTATACGCTTCTTAGCTATGCAAGTTACCTTTAAAAAATTGACTAAGGATTAGTTATAAAAATTTCACAAATAAATGTCCACATGAATGTGTGAGGCAAGTCTAGACAGAGACAAATAACTTGCTTCTCAAACACCCCAGATAATATAAATACAAAGAAGGGAAACAAAAATAGTAACCAACAACAAAGGGAACATTAGGAAATTTCTTTATAAAAGTAAATAAGGATATAAAGATGAAAATTGGAATCAAATAGTAGTGCTTATAGAAAATCAAGAATTAGACATCATGGACTACATCCCACAACACTGGAACTATAAATTAATATTTTTGTAAGACTAAGTTACATAATGAGAATGCATATAGAGAGTAGAAGGGAAGATAGCAGGGCATATTTAATCCTGCCTAATCAAATCAAAAGTTAACAAATGAAGGAAAAAATAATTCCTGTAATTTCTCAAGAAAATGAAAATGAAAGAAAATGAAAAAGAAAATGGGTAGATCAAAAAAAGGCAGACAGAAGGGAATTCTTATTTCAGAAGTAGCAGCAGATATCACTGATGCATACTTAACATGGGGGAACAAAGATTTTCTATCAAGGGAGATACAATCTGGAGATTGGTACAGACCACTCATCTTGCAGCAGAAATAGAATCAGTTTCTGGAGACAACTGATAATTACAAGTCTGTGAAGGCATACACACCTAGGAAAGTTACTACATAGCAAATGTGGGGAAAAAAACTTAAATGTGATGGAAGAGCTTAATAAGGAGAAACGCAAGAAAATTCCCACCATGAGACAATATATTCTTAGATATCTGCAGATACTGGTATTTTAAAAGTGAGGCTCAAAAGAATATGGGAGGCAGGGGACAAGAACTATACAGGACAATTAACAGAAAATATTTAGAAAAACAATCTAAAAATAAGATATCTTAGGAGTATTTATTCTATAATTACATGGTGCATGGATCAAAGAACAAAAGTCTAAAATAGATAGAAAGGAAGATAAATAATGAAGGGAAAGAAGAAATCCTATTTTAGAGGTCCAAAAAAGGAAATTTTAAATTAAATTTAAATTTAAAATTTAATGAATGTAGCAGCAAGCGCCCTAGCATACCCTAGCACAGGTTGTTTGATCTGTTTTTCTAAAGGAAAGCAACTCAAAAAGGGTTAAGAATCTTACTGTAATGAAACATATCAATTACCTAGTTCAGGAAAAAGGGTCAGTACCCTGAACTTCAGAGAATACAACAAAAGCTACAAACAGACAGAAAATATAGAAAAAATAACAAAAATATAGAGAAAATAACAATTCAACAGACAGAAATTCTAGCTGTCTTGACCATTACTTAACTATAGATAGTTACCAGAGAGAGAAGCACCAACATTTGTGTTTCCAAATTTCCAAATCTGGCCAAATCACAGAACTAGTCACAGAAGCAAGCACCAAAGCAAAACCTTGCCTGGAGATGTCTATACACCATTCTACAGGTTCAGAGAAGGTCACAACCCCCATGACCTACTTGACTACAAAGTAACAAAAGTTGTCCCTTTCTGAAAAACAAGCCTCTTGCCACAAGCCTCTGTATGACCATATTCAGCCCATGAGGAGGCAGAGTTTATTTTCAAATCAGGAAAGGTCCTGAAATTCACCTAGGCCTAGGTGAATGGGGCAGGGAATATTTTCAAATTCCTATTACCATTACAATGAGCAAAACAAGTTTAAAGGGAAGAAAAGAAGGATTTTATTTAACTATTTAACCAAAAGAAAAAAGGGAAAATTAAATAGATAAAATAAAACAGGACAGATAAATTAAGCAAAACTACCAAAAGAATTAAAAACTGGGAGGGGAAGGAAAGGACATACATATGTTGAGTATGACAGGAAGAGATTAGATGAGAAAAAAGTAACCTTAACGCATATAAATAAAGGGACAAAATACTGTCTTTATTGAAGTGGGGGGGATTCTAATTTGAAAAAAAAATTAGAGATAAATGAAAGAAAATATAAATCTAGTACATTTAAAAGCAAGTAGATTCAGTGATATAACCAAAAAAAGAGAGCAATAGATGAGGAAAAAAAGGAAAGACCCCCAAACTCTTAAGAAACATATCTTTTAAAAATGTCATATATGCAGAATAAAAATGAAGTCGAAAAAAAACGACCACACATAAGGTGAATCTAAAAATCAGTACTTGCTTTTATATAATACAAAAACATTCACAACATATGAAGTGATAAACAAGGAACCTACATTAATTAACTACATATAAGAAACTAATTCAATATTAAATTTTTATTCCCCAAACATCTTAGGTTCTAGATTCACTAAAGAAAAAGTAACTACAAAAATGCAGAGATTTCAATGTCTCTATCTCAGTTTTGGCTACGTCTAATAGAAAGATATACCAAAAGAGTAAAAAAATAAATAAATTGATAGGGAAACTGTAGCTAAGAGGTTAATAAAATTTTCTAAAATAGACTGCTAAAAATGTATTTTTCAGCACCATATAAAATTTCAATAAAAATGTATTAGGCAATACAGATATCAGAAAGAAATCTTTAAAAAGCAGAAATAGTAAACTTTCTTTACAGAGTGAAACAAGATGAAAAGAATAATCAGTTACGGAAGTAAAAATCAAAGACACAGGAGCAAATAGAAATGGAATGAAATACTGAATACTGATTGAGTCCAAGAACACATAATACAAACAAATGTGATGGAGGATCGTCATAACAAAACCATGCTAAGATTTGTGGAAGACAAAGCAATCCTCAGGTGAATAATCATGTTCCTGAATTTCTGTTTAAAAATTAGAAAGCTAAAACTTAAGTGAAACTAAAATAAGCACAAGATTTGATATTAAAATTTCAAAATAAATCTTTCAACTTGAAATAAAAAAATTACAGAAATAACAAAACTAAAAATTTTAAGGAAGACAGAGAAGACAACAGGTTAAAGTGAGGAAGAACAGTATTCAAAAGCAGGCAAAAGACAGGTAAACACAAGAATCTGCAAAAGGGGAGTGTTACTCTATTGTATGAATAACATATAGGAATACTGGAAAGAAAAGAAAGGATTGTATTTTACACGGTTTCAAAAACACTTTTATACTTTTGTGCTTAATTCTTGAAGGGATAGGAGCCACTGGAGTTAAATATTTGAGTGTGTGGGAGTGGGATGGTAGCTAAGGGTTTGACATGAAGATACCTATACTCTTGCAAGAAAAATGAGGCAGCTTATGGGATGACTGACTGAAATAGGGAAACCTGAGATAAGAAAACCAGAAGACTATTCCAAAAGTTCAACCATGATAAGAGAGCCTATAACAGGATGGTGATTGTATGAGAGGAGAGAAGAGATATACTTGAGATATATTGTAAAGGCAGAAAAAAAAGACTTGGTCTAACACTGGATAAGCCAGCTGAATTAACTGGAAAAAAAAGAGGATACATTGAGGTTACAAAGGCTATATGAATGAGCATGGTGGTGCATCTACCAGTAATGGAATTTCTAAGAATGAAGGTTGGGGGAAAAAATAAGAGTTCTTATTAAGTTGTTCAGTTTAATATGCCTGGTCACCTAGTTGGAAATGTCAAATTTGGTGATTTAAGATTGTAAATCAGCAAAGAAGCTTAGAATGGATAACCAGATCTGAGGATTGGGAGTAGAGGGAAAGACTTCAAGTCATGTACTTAATGCATTAAGGAAAGAAATAAAGTGTCCTGACAACTTGTATAGATAATAGTTACTAGGATATTGAGTAGAATGATCCTAGAATGTGATGTTAGTAAGTCTGAGGCAGTATGGAAAATAACTAGAATGGTAAAAGATGAACAAGAAGCATTCCAAATTTGGCACCTCCTTAAATGAAGGTCTGGGTGGGGCAGAATAGGCACACAAGGAAGAGCCTATGAAATGATGGAAAGGTGGTTGCCAAGTAGGCAAAAAAAAAAAAAAAGAGCTGGAAGTAAACTGAAGACAAGAAGATCTGCTCCTCAATGGTTGGTGCAGGAAAAGAGAAGAACATCTACCTGGATCTTCATTGATTCTATGCTATAGTTAAGTTCATCGCCTTTTACTATCTGCGGAAGCTGCTACTAAGGACTCACTTCATCTTTTTTCAAAATCAAACTTGCATGGGATTTGTCTGTGACAATCCTATGGCACAGATATCTAAGGGAAGATTCAGGAGAAGTGTTTAGGAGAGGCAAAGAAAAGAAAATGTAACCTAGAAATGAGATAAATAATGAAAGCAAAGGATAGTATTGAAAAAATCTTCAGTGGAAAATTCTGAAGCGTATTACAAAGCATAAATGTGATTAGGATAAATAAATGCTAATAAAGTTAAGAGCTTTGCTGATAGTCAAAGAAGGCCGATTCAATTACTGTTATTTACATCAGGTGATTTGGAAGGCGATGTTGGGTGTGGGGGATATGATAAAGTGCTATAACCAATGTTTTTGTAGACTAGATGCAAGATAGGGAGAGTAATAACTCTCCCAAATCTTTGGCAATAGCTACAGAGTAGCTGATTGGCAATAATAACTACTCTGTCTTACGTTGTATTTTACCCAAAGTTCTAAATAATGAAAAACCTTTTAACTAATTTGTTTCTTTTTATGATTAGGACTTTAAGGATGAAATGGTGGTTAACAAGGAGATCAACTAATTCTTCATAGGTACTACAATCTAAATTGCTACATTCAGTTAAGTTATTCAGTTGCAAAATATTGCCCCCAAAAATTTCCGTTCATTTTCCTCAACTTTTTTTTTATTTATGTTGAGGGAAAAAAAGCCATATGCCCCAACCACCAAGCCCACACCCCCCATAAAAAACCCTTTTCAATTCAATATATATCCAAAGTTCCATAGGACTAATGCTGATCATGGTTATACAATTTAAAAAATTTTAAACATATATAAACAATTTCTTAATAACAGAACTAAAAGGGAAACCTACATAGACAATCATAACATATGAATACAGTGACATCTACTGGATAAAGCTTTTTCTAAGGTTACTTTAGCAGATTATAATAAATAATTTAGGTTTTTTTCTTTTTGTTATGAATTGGTATAAAGTATCATTGGTATAAATAATTCCCAGTGAGGAAACCTGGACTCATCCCCTGGCATTCTTATTTGCCACAACCAATGAATTTGTGCTCTGCAATTGCCTGTCTTACAAAGGTTTACCTGTGTTACTGGAGAGCAAAATAACTTGCCAGATTACACAACTAGTTAAGTGTCACAGGCAGGATATAAACCCAGTCTTCTCAGCTCTCAGGGTGATAGTCTAGTTAGGTGTCTTATTATTTTTTTTAATCATCACGCCTTTTCAAATCTATTTTTTAAAAGGCTATTCTAAGAGGATGATGTTTTCCTTTGCTTAAAGATCACTACTACAGATAAGAAATCAATTTTCTTCATTGTTTATCTGTATATTAACAATTTAAGTAACTTAATAATTTCTTGATCGACTCATATGATTATTTATCTCCTCTCAATAGGAAGAACACCAGACAAAATAAAAAGGATTGCAATAGGATCCAATATATATACATATACATCCATCCATATATATATATAATATATATATTATATATATATGGATGGATGTATATGTATATATACATGTATGTATGTATGTATATGCATATATATGTATATATATATAATTCATCTTCATTTTTAAAAGATAAAAATTTGGTCTTGGCCCTTTCCTTTCTCAAACCTATTTATTCTCAAACATGGCTTACCTATTTCTGGTCATATGATTAAGAAATCCAAATGAAAAATTTATAGAGGTAAATTGTTCTTTGCTATATGTAAATAAAACACTTATCAGAATTGTGATTCTGGTTTCTATCAGAATAGTAAAATTTGGTTTCAGTACTTCAGTGTGGTATAAAGACCACTACATTTGAAGTAAGGGTATGTGTTAAATCTAAGACTCTACAACTGATTCTTATATAGTTTGTTTCCTCATCTGTAAAATGGGAGGGTTGAAATCTCAAGATTTCTTCAAATTTGAATCAGTGATACTATTCACCAAATGTCCAATTTTATCCATATAAGTATTCCTTTTAAGGACAGCAACCTATTCAAAACTAAACGTGTGCAAATTTTATTCCACCCAGTATGCAAGACAGCTCTCCCTTTAAGTCTTTTACATGGTGTAGCATACACATGGTCCAAAAGTTCTTGTTAATTATATACATAAATCACTAACATCTGAAGAGAAAAAGAACAGAAAAGATCACATACAAGTAATATTAATATCTACCACAGTATTGTTCTTATATCCATATAAATAAGTTAAATGGATATATGTAGATATATATGGCGTATATATGGATATAAATAGAAAAAAGATTTAAAGGTTTAAAAAGTAGGGAGTAAAAATGAGTAATTTAAAATTTGCACTTTAGATGTTGTGGGAAAAAAGATGTAGAAATAAATGAACAAGTATTAGAAATAAGAAACAGAATTATAACTTATTTGTTCAAATGGATAAAACCAAAAAAAATAGAAAAAATGTTTTAAATGCAAAGAAGTTGATGGAGAAGGAACAAAAATACATTTTAATTAACTGAAACAAAAAAGGTAAGGACATGGGAATTGAACATAAAGGAAAGGTATCAAGAATTCTTAAAATAGAGAAAGGGATAATATACAGAATGACAGTTAAGGAGAAGGGGCAAGACACCTACAGGAATAAGGCTGCCTTAAGGCAGATTAAGGAAAAATAATTATAGAGGCAAAGCCAAGATGGTGGCCTAAAAATCCTAACTCAAATCACCTCCAAGACCTATAAAAAATCACTGTAAACTAATTTTACAGTGAGAGAACCCACAAAATGACAGTGCTATACACTTTAAGCTGAAGACATCCTCTTGCAAGGAGAAACTGACAGAGGTTGGGGATGCTTTTGGAGCTCCAGCCCAAGAAACAGTGGGGGAACAAGGGAGGGCAGGACAAAGCAACTGACCAGAGGACAATTTCAGGAATCCCTTCGCTGACACTGAGGCAGGATTCTTTTTCCTTGCCATACTAGGATCTGGGTAGAAGTCTTGCTTTGAGGTATTAGAGTGAGGAGGAATGCTGGTGTGGCAGAGCTTGTGCTAGACGTGGATTGGGAATCTTCCTGACATTTCTGAGGCAGTACTACAAGTAAATTGGATAAAAGCTGTGCAAAACCCAAGAAATTTGGGACACAGCACACTCAATGCCGGAAGCATTGTTCTACCATTGTGAATAGCTCGAAAGTCATTGGATAGCAAAATGAGCAAACAGAGGAAGAGAAAAGAGACTACAGAATATTTCTTTGGTGACAAAGTGGATCAAAACATAGAAACAGAAAAAAGGTTAAAATTTCTGCTTCAAAAGACTCAAAGAAAGATATGAATTGGCCCCAGGGAACATAGAATCTCAAGAATGATTTTGAAAATCAAGAAAGAGATGGGGCGGCGAGGTGGCGCAGTGAGTAGAGCGTCAGCCCTGGAGTCAGAAGGACCTGAGTTCGGATCTGACCTCAGACACTTAATGCACACACAAATAAAAACCTAGCCGTGTGGCCTTGGGCAAGTTACTTAACCCCAATTGCCCTCCAAAAACAACAACAAAAAAAAAAAAATCAACAAAGAGAAGCAGAAGAAAAAATGGGAAGAGAAATGAGAGTGATGTAAGAAAACCATGAAAAACTAGCCAAAACTTGCTAAAGGAGACCCAAAAATATAGTGAAGAAAATAATACCTTAAAAAATAAACTCCAAAGGTCAAAGGTCTAAAAAGTCAATGAAAAGAATGCTTTAAAAAGCAGAACTGTTCACTGGGAATCGGTGGTCCAAAGCTCACTGAATAAAATAATTCCTGCAAAATTAGAATGGAACAAATATAAGATAATAATTTTGTGAAATGAATTCTAAAATAGGAAAGGATGAAAAAAGAAAAGAAAAAGAAATAAAAGAAAAATATCTGATTGGAAAAACTGACCTAGAAAATCGATGCAGGAGAGAACTTAAAAATTATTGGACTAACTGAAAGCCATGATGAAAAAGAGTCTAGTTATCATCTTTCAAGAAATTATCTGGTCCACCAGGTGTCTCCTGAAAAATATCCATAAAAGAATCCTCGGAATATTATAGCTAAATTCCAGAGTTCCCACGTCAAGGAGAATATGTTACAAGTAGTCAGGAAGAAACAATTTGAGTATTGTGGAAACACATTCAGGGTAACACAAGATCTGGCAGGTTCTACATTAAGGGATCTGAGAGGTTGAAACCTGATATTCTGAAGGTCAAAGGAAAAAATAATTTTAGAATCTTATCTTAGACAAGATTAAAACACACCAAAAAAAAAATCCAAATTCATAAGGAATAAAATAAATGATAAAATCTAAATCTAAGATATTTTACAATGTGACTGGATTATATATGAATAATATATTGGAAAATTAAACAAAGTCTTAATCTTTTGCTCATAAGAAAAAAAACCTAATAAAGTCATATACATAATTAAAATGAGTGGCTAGAATAACATTTCCTGTCCATGAAGGTTAATTAAAAAGAAGTTGCAATCATGCCATTATATAAAATAAAAAACCTCTCAATTTAGAGATTACATTAAAAATTATATCATATTGAAATATAGAAAGTTAATATATCAATATTAAATTTATATATGCCACATGCTAGTGCAAATTAAAAATTAAATGAATTACAAGAAGATATAAATAAAAACCCCAAAATATACTTTAATATCCCCCTCAGAATGGGAGAAAACTAAAAGAGAAACCCAAGGGATAAATGTAATTGAACTATGTTATTTCTCAGTATCACATTGCACAAAAACTATTAGGCTACAGGAGTTATTATTGCAAATAAAAGTGCAGGAAGTTTTAAAAAGTCAATTCTTTATTGACCCTAAAACCAAAAAAATTGGGATTAATTCAGAGAACACAAAGGACAGAGATGCAAATGTCAAGTAATGAAATAAATAATAAATGGTCAAAGAACTAAACATAAAAAATGATAATTATTTCAGTCAAAATTATAATGACAAACAATAAGATTTCTAGGATGCAGCTAAAGCAGTCCTCATGGTTACTATAACATTTCCAAAGGACATACATTAACAAACTATGAAAAGAGAGGATTAATGTATTGAATACACATTTATTAAACATTAGAAATACAATAAATGAATCCAAAAAATTAAGATTCAAAGGTTTTGAAAATTAGCTGATCCTTCAAAAAGTCTAAGAAATTTGATAAACCTTAAACACGGTCTAATCAAAACAGCAAAAAACAAAAACAAAAGCAAAAAATAACAAATGAATGATGTAAAATCTGAAGAAATACAAGATAAAATGAAAGGAATTATTAGAACCTACTGCAATTTTTGTTATTTTTGAGTTAAGTTGCATCTGAGTCTTTGTGACTCAATTAGGGTTTTTTTTTTTGCAAAGACACTGAAATTTTCCAGCTTATTTTGCAAGAGAAGAAACATGAGTCAAATGGAGTCAAGTAATCTTCCCAGGGTCACGTACCCAAGAAACATCTGAGGACATATTTGAAATCAGGACAATTATAGGATATCAAAGTTAGGAATAAAAATAAATACCTAAAGTAAAAGAGTAGAGATTTTAAATAACCTAATCTAGAAGAAGAAAACACAACTACCCATAACAGAATTCCCAATAGGGGTAAAAGAACTAATGGTTCAAATGAATTTAACTGATAAAGCTTCTGAAGAATACTAACAAATTATTATCAAAGAATACTAAGCAAATTATTATCAAAATTGAGCATTGGAAGTACTCAGCCAAGATTTTTTCTGATAAATATACTCTTAACATCTAAATCATGGAAGAATAAAAAACTCCATAACATTGTCATTAAATTATTATTTCTTCAAAAGTACTGCAGAACTATATAAATTTTTCGAAGAAGTCATTCATTATCATGTTGGATTTGTCAGGGATTCAAGGATGACTGAACATTAAGAAAACTTTCACTATACTTAATAAAAATATACAAATTCAAACAATTACTTGAACAGGTGCAGAAAGACTTTGATAAGTAATAATAATTCCAAAATCACTACAAAGTAAAAACAAAGGTGGAAATTCTTTTAATATCATTAAAATTATATAAAAAGCAAGCATCATATAAGGATAGGCATACACTAGAAGCTTTTACAGAAAATAAACAAGTAAAGCAAGAATGCTTATTTTGTCTGCTTTTGATGTAGGTCTGACTAATAATAGCAATACAGCAAAAGGAACAAACTACAAGTGTCAAGAAAGGAAAAGAAGAAATAAAACTATTTTATCTAAAGAAAGATACTAGGGGCGGCTAGGTGGTGCAGTGGGTAGAGAGCTAGCCCTGGAGTCAGGAGGACCTGAGTTTGGATTTGGCCTCAGACATTTAGTGAGTGTGCGCGGGTGCGCACGCACACACACACACACACACACACACACACACACACCTAGCCAGTGTGACCTTGGACAAGTTACTTAACCCCAACTGCCTTCCAAAAAGAAAAAAAAAAAGAGATACTAATTGGGATAGTAGTTTCAGTCAACTTACAAGCTACGAATTAAGCCAAAAATATAAAATGAAATAAATAGAATGGCATTCATGTAAAATAACACAATCTAATAATAGAAAGAGAGATCTCATCCAAAAGAACCAAATGCATAAATTATTTGGGGTGGGAAGCTGTCCATGTACCAAAGTGCAACTTAAAGAGAAATAAAGGACCTAAATATAGAGAATAATCGGTGTTCATGGCCAAGTAAAAAAGGAGCACAATTAAATGATACATCCAAATCTATAAATTATAAACATTCCCCTGAAGGATCAAGAACTCCACAATATTAGTGAATACAGGTAAGAAGGTATTAATGAAAAGAGAGCACTTTCAGACTCTCATAACTTATAAAATAACTTTCAAAACCATTTTTACTGGCTAAAAAATGTCTCAAGAGGAGATTGAGAAATCACCCAGTATTCAGTAAAAGGGATATCAGTCATCTATTCAAGGGAGTTCAAGGGAGTGGAAAAGTAGATGGCAGGATGTTTAAGAAATATAAAATAGAAATTACCTAGCAAAGAACTCCTTATTTAATAAGGAGTTGCTGAGAAAAGTGAAAAGCAGTATGGTAGATATCAAGTCTTAGATTAAGGTCTTCATATCCAGAAATAATATAAATGGAAGTAGCCTTGATGAACACCACACTAATAAATAGAACTGAAGGAGAGCATATACTTATACTATACTATACTTAGACTATATACATAGTATATATATATATATATATATATATATGCATATATATATATACATATATATATATATATTAGACATAGAACATGAGGAACAAGGAACAAAGGCAATAACAAAACAATTCAGTTAATTCTGGTTACATGAAATTGAAAAAGTTACACACAAATAAAATTATTATATATAAAATAATATTGGAGGAAAGATTTAAAAATTTATGGTATATGAATGAAAGAGAACAGAATGGAATGCTATAAAAAGTAATAAATGTGATAAACAGAGAAACATGTAAGAATTTCCATGAAATAATGCAAAGTGAATTAAGCAAAGAACAAAATAGACAACTACATCAATAGCAACTTAAAAAGAGAAAACAGGGGCGGCTAGGTGGCTCAGTGAATATAGCACCGGCCCTGGAGTCAGAAAGACCTGAGTTCAAATCTGGCCTCAGACACTTAACACACACACACACACACACACACACACACACAAAACCTAGCCGTGTGACCTTGGGCAAGTCACGTAACCCCAGTTGCCCTCCAAAAAGCAAAAACAAAAAAAGTGGTAGTCCTGACTCTTGATTATGTCATATTTGTAGATCAATCCTAGCCTTGAGCAATGCAGGAAAAGAATTTATTCCTAGCCCAAGTAGAACACAAAAGGCAAGAATTCTGCTTTGATGAAATTATTTGGAAGGTTCTCTAGTCAAGGAGGACAACAGCTCCAAAATTTCTTTTCTTCATCATCCCACCCTTCAAAAAATTTAGATTTGACTTATTTTCCAAATGAGGAAAAGAACAAAATCCAGAATCTGCTCTAATATTTGGTTCTTCAATAATTTCTCTCAATCTGCATTCATCCATTCTGTTCTCCAATAAAACCTCAGACAGAGTTAAGATGTAGAAACTAACGTTATGTTGACCATATTAAACTATTTAAAATAAGTAGTTGATATAATGTTGGAATATTGCTATGGTTTAATAAATGATGAGTTGATGCAGATAGAAAAATATGAAAGGACTTAAGACTAACGAAGGGAGAGGTTTTTCCACCCTGAAGGAAACAGGACAAACAAGTATGGTATGGTCTTATATAGGTGCATTATGACTGTCTATGTGTATGAGTATAAGATTCTCAAAGTTTATATATGCATACATGTACATATCTTTGTATGTAAGAGTGCATATTTATGTATTTCCAATATAGCCTTCTTCACAGAAAGGGGAGGAAAAAAAGTAAAAAGTTCGCAGCAGAGAAGAAAATTTATAAGGAAACAGAAAAGATGGACAGCTCTTTATACATTATGTAGTATTTATTATATATGTTTTCTTGAAATGGAATTTCATCACCGTATATTTTGAATCCTCTTATAATCTGCAGCCCACATGGGGGACTTTTTTTTAAAAAATTAAACAAATGCTTTATTAACTTCTGGTTTACATCATTCATTTCCACCAGATTATGAGTTATATTTTCCCCCATTTTTCCCTACCTACCACCCCAGACTAGCAGTCCCACTAGATATCCCCTCATCCAATCTGCTCTCCCCCATATCTTCTCCCATACCCCTTTCGACTTTGCCATTAGGGCAAGGTGAATCTCTGAGCCCCACTGCCTGGACATCTTATGAAACATTTAATTTTAAAACTTCGATTTTCAGATCCATTCCCTTCCTCCCTTGTCACCCACTCCCTCTGAGAAGATAAGCAATTCAGTATGTGTTGTACATGTATAGCTATGCAAAACATCACCATAGTAGATACATTACAAAAGACTGCTTATATTTCCCTCCCACCCGTCTCACCTCCCACCTGGTCCATTCCCTACTTTGATCCTGTCCCTCTTTGATAGTGGGTACTTCCAACCTCCCCTCCCCCCAGAATGCCCTCCCCTCCATCATCTCCCTTCTCATCCCCCTTTCCCCTACTCAGGAGAGTGAGTGAGGGTAAGATATTCCATTTAGTATGTATGTGATTCTCTCCTTGAGCCAACTTCAATGAGAATATGCTTTTGCCTTTTTGCCTTCCTGTTCTTCCCCTCCCCTGCAATTACTTCCCCTTGCCTCTTCTACACGAGATAGTTTACCCTACCCTGTCTCTCTCCATCTCCTCTTGCCACTTTCCTCTCTCACCTCTTGACTTCACCCCTTAAGAATCATCCCTTCCTTGGGGCGGCTAGGTGGCGCAGCAAGCAGAGTGCTGGCCCTGGAGCCAGAAGGACCAGAGCTCGGATCCGGCCCCAGACACCCAACACACAAACAAAAACCCAGCCTCGAGACCCTGGGCAAGTCACCCAACCCCAATTTCTCTCAAAAAAAAAAAAAGAATCATCCCTTCCCATCAAATTCAACCTGTGCCCTCTATCCATGCATACCTGTGAACATATGCCATGTACCCTTCTTCAATTATTTTCATAATGAGAAAGGTTTCATCAAACACAGTTATTGTTTTTCCATGTAGGAATGTAAATAGTCCAACTTTGATAAGTTCCTTTTGATTTCTTTTACTTGATTACCTTCTCAAGCATCTCTTGCTTCTTGTGTCTGAATGTCAAATTTTCTATTCAACTCTGGTGTTTTCATCAAGAATGCTTGAAAGTCCTCTATTCCACTGAATGACCATATTTTCCCCTGAAATAAGATACTCAGTTTTGCTGGGTAGGTGACCCTTGGCTTCAATCCCAGCTCTTTTGCTCTCTGGAATATCATATTCCATGCTCTTCAATCCCTCAGTGTAGAAGCTGCCAGGTCCTGGGCTATTCTGATTGTGTTTCCACAATGTTGAAATTGTTTCTTCCTGGCTGCTTGGAGTATTTTCTCCTTGATCTGGGAGTTCTGGAGCCTGGCTATAATTTTCCTAGGAGTTTTCTTTTTGGGATCTTTTTCAGGAGGTGATGGGTAGATTCTTTCAACCTCTATTTTGCCCTCTGGATCTAAAACATCAGGGCAATTTTCCTTGAGAATTTCTTGAAGGGTGATTTCTAGGTTCTTTCTTTGATCATGGCTTTCAGGTACTCCAATAATTTTTAAATTGTCTCTCCTGGATCTATTTTCCAGGTCAGTGGTTTTTCCCATGAGGTATTTCACATTGCCTTTGTTTGGATCTGCTTAACAGCATCTTGATTTCTGATAAAGTCATTAGCTTCCATTTGCTCCAGTCTAACTCTGAAGGAATGAATCTTCTCAGTGAACTTTTGAGATTCTTTTTCCATCTGGCAAATTAGACTTTCTAAGGCATTCTTCTCCTCATTGACCTTTTGGGCCTCCTTTGCCATTTGAGTTAGTCTATTTTTTAAGGTGTTATTTTCCTCAGTCAGGCTGTTGACTGTCATTTCATACTTTTCTTGCATCTTTATCATTTCTCTTCCCAAATTTTCCCCCACTTCTCTCATCTGCTTCTTAAGGTCCTCTGTGTCCTGTAGCCAGCTTGTATTTTCATTTGGGGCTTTTGGTGCAGGAGTTCTGACCTCACAGTCCTCCTCCATGCTTTGAGCCTCTTTGCCCCTAAAATAGGAGTCCAATGTTGAATTTTTCTGTTTATTTTGTTTCTTTTGCCTAGGCATGTTGCCACTTGATTACTTGATTTTTGGACTTGTTGCCACAGTAGGGCTCTGCCACCAGACAGGAGAGCTTCCCAAATGTGGGGTCTTCACAACTTCCACCAGGTGGGTGGTCTCTGTAAAGCCTCCACCCACTCTGGCAAATTGGATACCCACCCCAAACTTCCCCCCCCAGACCACAATCCAGATCCAGGCAGTTTAAAGCAAGAGCGATTAACCCCCAGACTGATTGCTGGATCTCCCTACAGTTAGCAGACCAGGAGCTAGAGCCACTACTGATGCTGCAAAATGGCTTCTGTGCAGCTGTTTCTTCAGCAGCTTTTCGCCTCCAGGGGAGGAAGCCAAGCATTCCCCAAATACTGGTCCCAAAGTCCATAGGGCACTAACCTCTCACTTTGTCCTAGGCATATCTGTGCTGATAATTCTGGAATCGCCACAACTGCTGGTGTTCTGGTGTCCCTCCAGCTGGCTGAAGGCCCGGCCACCCTGGGGCTAAAACCGGGACTTTTTTTTTTAACTTATTCTGTATTTAAAGTTTATATACTCCTTTTTCTATAGCGCATCAAGTTTAGTATTTAAGTTTAAAATAAATTTTTTAAAAAAGAAATAAAAGGATGTCAGCACAGAAAGATGTACAGGGAATCTGTTCCAGGGATCTTGATGAGTGTGGGGATCAGTTTGCTGTCTTTAGGAAGTAAACTTTGATATAAAATAGTATGAAATAAGGCTAAAGAATATGGACAGGAAACTTACTAAGCTAGGAGAAGACATTTATATTTTATCCTATAGGAAAGCAGCTGCTCAAGATTTCAGGGTAGTGATTTGACATGGTCATTAACTAATTATGATGATTCCTTTAGCAGGAATCAAACAACCAACATCAACTGCTTACTACATGCCCAAAACTTTGATACACAGAAAGAGGAGGAAAAAAAGCCCTAATTCTAAGAAACATATATTCTATTTAGTAAACATAAACATACTCAAATTTCACACAGAATATGAAACAATAAATTGGAAGAAGCAAGGTGCCTCAGGAGATAAGACTGCTTGGCATGTAGTCAGAGTTCAAATCTGACCTCAGACTCTAGCTGTGTGACGCTGGTCAAGTCAACTTAACCTCTATTTTTATTTAATCTACTGGAGAAGGAAATGGTAAGTCACTCCATTATCTCTGCCAAGAAAACGCTATAGGAAGTATGTTCCATAGTGTCACAAAGAGTCAGACACAAGTGAACACCGAATAAATACGAAATTTAGAAAAGGTGGTTAGGGAAATAGAGGAACTGGCATTCAAGAATAACTATGAAGGCCCTCATGTGGAAAGTGGAACATGGAATGTCACCCATAAGGAACTGAAAAAAGAAAAAGCCAATTTGGCTGGACCAAGATCATGCAAGAAAAAGATCAATGCCTGATGAAGTTATAAAGCTAAGTTGGGGCCAGGCACAAAGGGCTTGAAACACCTAACTGAGTTAATGACCTGAGAAAATACTATGAGGTATAGGAATTCAATGTCTCAATGAGAGTGAAGGGCCATTTTACATGTTATTCATTAAAAAAAGATGGAATAAAAATATAAAAAAGGAGCATGACATTAAGATCCAATCAGCAAATATTAAGAGTTTGTGATGACTGAAGTGGAAAATGTATGGGTAATAGTGAACATCCCTGTATGTGTCTGTGGTGGAAAGGAAGAATAAACAATGGAACTGAAACTGAGGAACCAGGAGGTTAAGTTATTTAGGGAAGAATCAACCAGAATGCTGAAATCCAAGAAAATAAGGGCAGAAGTTGGGAAAGAGATATTGAGCCAGGTGCTGAACTCCTTAAGAAGGGAAAAATAACCTGGGGGCAGGATAGATAAAAAAAACTCATAATGTGTATGGGATAAAAAATTCTTGAAAAATGAACTTAAGAGGAAAATGCCAAATTATGGCAGCAAATAATCTTGAAGTGACAGGTGAGGGCAAAAAGTAATTCAATGTAAGTGTGATACAGTATATATGAGGATGAAAAACTAGGAGGTAATAGCATGAAAATGATTTATTCTTAGATGGTGGGAGATTGCTAAGTTATCGCGTTGTTCTGGCAGATTTGTAACGCTCACAGGAAACAAAGTCCTCAAAGTGGTTAATTTCAACAAAACAATGTGAAGAGGGAAAAGGGAAAAGAAAAAAAAATTACAAGGAAGAATCTGATAAGTATCAGTAAACAAAACAAAAATGTCATGTCAAGGAAATTTAAGAGAAGTTAATATCAGAAACATGAGAAGGGATTGGCTAACAATGTCAAATGATACATAATTGTTAGGAAAGATAAGGTCTGAGAAGAATATGATTTCTGTAGTGGAAAAGCAACATAAATCATACTATACTACATGGAGGTAAAGACTGGGTAGTAATGCAGTGAAGGTAGCAAATGTTTGCTATCCCTTCTTAGAAAAAATTGGACCTGAAGTTGAGGAGAGTAACCGAATAAGTCTGTCAGCAAAAGGGGTAAAAGGAATAGAGGTTCATCTTTGGTTTTAGTTTTGGGGGGTGTTTTGGATAGGAAAGACTGAGACAATGTGGCATGGGATTTAAAGTGGGAAAGGCGTTTTGGATAAGGCTTCAGACTCTTCCCCCTTTCTGGGAAAGGCATGGAACTCCTAACTTTTAAGGGCCTCAGTCTACAAAACAGGGCTAACAATAGCACCTATTTCCCAGGGTTATTATGAGGGGGAAAATGATAATTTTAAATGATTTAGAACTATGCTTGGCGCAGGGTGGGTACTGATGGGGTGCTTGGGATATATATTTGTAATATCAGTTTGTAACATCAGTTTGTAAATGGGGTGCTTTGGGATCTATGTCTGTATAAGCAATTTGTAAAACCAGTAAAAATCACATTTCCCCTGCCCCCAGCCTAAGAGCATTGACTCTGCCCCTTCCCCCTGCCAGCACTCTGCCCAGCAACAACTCATGAACTCTTTATCTCTGCTTGGAACAATAACAAGCTCCTTCACTATACCATCTGTAAACATTTTAGCTTAGGCAAATGTTATCTCCCCTAGTTGAGTGGCCAGCTTCACCATGAATCCTTCAATACTCTATCTATAGGTTAACTTCTTAGCCAATTAATACTCATACTGAGTCTCCATTAGCCTTGGTTCCCAACATCCATCTTGTCAAACTTGACATTGATGGGTAGCAGACTAGGCACTCCTCAGTTGGCCTTGACTGCTGGCTGACTTAGTGACATATCAGGCCTAAAACCACACCTCCAGGTAGCCCCCCTTTGGGCTATTTCCCAGTGAATTATGGGCAATATGCCTGCTGCAGTTGATATTAAAAGTGCATGTTCCTTTAAACACTGACCACTCCTTAACTCCTCCCTAATCCCACCTTTACTCACCTAGTTAGCATAATTGCCACCTGATTTACTGTCTTGACTCCTTAAAACTATACCTGTGATTTCTGTAAGGTTTCAGGTTCCCTAAGAACTCTTGCCTGCTGTGCTGTGCAGTGTAACAAACTTTTACAATCTTGGCTTCAAAATTTGCTTGAGCCTGGTGAATTCTTTCCAGACTGAATTGCAGGGTTTCTGGTCACTGAAAGTGATCAGGGTCCCTGGTAGAACCTATTACCCTTCCCCCATCAGGTACTATATATAAATTTTCATTGTTGATGTTGTGAAGATAAAATCAGATAATATATGTAAAGCACTTTGAACCTTTAAATAACTGTAAATGCAGGCTATCATTTACAGACATCACAGAAGGACCCAGCAAGTAGAGAAAACTTAAAGCTAAGTGAGAAACATTGGCAAGCTCACTAAAAATATATACAGGGATAGCATTAGGGCACAAGGGAAAGCATTAGCCTTGAAAAGAGAATAGATCATCCATGTTCTCAAAAAGGAGGAAAGTAATGAATGCAAAAGCACAGATTAAGCACTTAATGAGTCAAAATTAAAACAGTGTCAAAAGTCAAATGGAACCAGATCCCTTTGGGCCTTGTATTGACTTTGCTTTTGCTGTTCATTTGTTTCAGTTGTCTCTTTGTGAACCATTTGGTGTTTTTTGGCAGAGATACTGGAATGGTTTGCCATTTCTTTCTCCAGCAATTTTTACAGATGAGGAAACAGAGCCCAGCACTCCACTAGGAAGTGTCTGAGGTCAGATTTGAACCTGAGTGTTCCTTACTCCAAGCTCAGTTCTTTATCCTCTGTACCACATAGCTGCTGCTCATATTGACTTACAAAACCACAAATCAATAATATCTACTGTATTTTTATTTCTTGTTACACATTTCCCAATTACATTTGAATCTGGTTTAGGCCACACCAAGGAGTTTTTCAGGCCATAGTGGACCACAAGTCACACCTCTGCTGTAAAAGCACTGTATTAAAAACACTGGGAGTGTTCATGCTCAAGCAGCTCCTTCCTCTAAAAGAGGGTTTCCAAAAAAATGTTTCAGCTAAAATTAAAATAAAAATGCCCAGTGGTCCCCAAGATTCAATAGCAAAGTAGAGATGTAATACATGTTCTTTATTATCATTTAGATTGACAGAATCATACCCAGGAAAGAGGAGAGCAAAGGCATAGAAAGAAGGTACAGATAAAAGGGAAGCTTTTCAGATGATTTCAGAATTCTCAAAAAAAGAGTCAGTGAAGTAATCAGTTACGAGAAGGCAGGCATGTAAAAGTACAAGATGTTTGACTTCCACAAGACATACTAAAGTTTGTGAGTAGATGTTCTTATATCAGTAACTGAATTAAATTTTCATCTTGCCCTCCTCAATAACTCAGAATACTCCTGCTTTTATATCCCTTTAGGATCAAGATGAGAGAGTCCTCCTCCTTGGCTCAGCTAGTTTTTTCTTAGGATAGGAACTGGAACATATTTTAAGGAGAGGGGAGGAAGCCAAGACAAGGAGGGATTAAAGATGGAAAGAACAAGGTCTGAGGAGATAGGAAAGGTTTGGGTTTAAGGGCATTAATCAAAAAAATTAAGCTGTATAGGATATTAAGAAAAATAGGGAGATGAATCTGTTCTAAAAGTACTCACAATCTAATTCAAGAGATAAAACCAATTCTTGTTAAATAACTGACTTTACTAATCTACTTTTTTGGCTATATCTACTTGATTAATGTTTATGAATTGACTACTGACTACAAAATAAGAAGAAAAAAATTTCCCTTACCTC
Organism: Gymnobelideus leadbeateri; assembly: GCA_011680675.1. NCBI lineage: Eukaryota > Metazoa > Chordata > Mammalia > Diprotodontia > Petauridae > Gymnobelideus > Gymnobelideus leadbeateri. Next base: position 233,798 of record WOXC01010276.1, read on the forward strand.
TGTGAGTAAGCCCGGAGGCACACCTCCATGTAAGGCTTCATCTAAGTTGGTAAGGGTTGTTGCTAAGAAAGCTAAAGGTCACCAGACTTCTCTAATTTCATTCCATAAGCCTAAATAGCAAAAAAATGTTTGTAATCCAAAAAAGAAAGAATTGACATGTAACTGGTTAAGCAAAACCTATGGCATTTCCTCCAAACTTTTCTTTTTATCCTCAAACATAGTTTAAATGAAGCAAATTATTCTCTATCACTGTTCTTATGTCTGAAAGCCCCTACCTCATGTCATGAAGCCATACGTTGCAAAACATTATTTCCTCTAGTTTTCAATGAAGCTGGGTATTCTTGCTTTTCTCCTTTTGTGACAAAAAATTCCTAATGGGTAACCTTCTTATTGGTGTTCAAAGATAAAAAAAAAAAAACCCTACAGTATTTAAATGTAGGTTTCTTGTTTTTAAAAAAAATGTAGAAAAAAATTGCCTTTTTCTTTAAGAAAATAAATACATCACAATTTCTTTGTACAAGTGACCATTTTGTCATGACAACAAAAGATATAAGCCAACCTGAAAGAGTCAAGTTATCCTTTGCTTTCACTAACATTCAACTATTATGTGTGAGAACTAAGAAACTTATAGCCATAAAAATAATATGCAAAAATGAAATGAGCAGAAGCAGGACAACTTGTAACAATAACATTTCAAAGACAAATAAATTTGAGTGACTTTAGGAACTCTTAATAATGAAGACCAAGACCACCCATAATTCCAGGTTCATGAACAGACCTGGTTAATGGAATGGAAATTAAAGTTAATGGGAGTTTTATCTAATTTTGGCCTAACCTCCCTGATGGGTATAAAAAGGTGCCCTAAGAGTTAATAGTAAGGGTTACTTTCCCAGGCCCCATGTGGGGCTTTGAGGCTTAATCTTAAGCCATCTTGTAACTTGAGGGTGCCTTAATGCCCCTTTCCCCTTAGTTTGAAATACCATGCAACTTGTACCAAAAGAATTGCTTTTGTCCCCTTTATCCTGTGTTCCCCATCCCGTGTCATTCATCTTCTCCATTCTGTGTCATGACCATTTTTCCTTATCTTGCAACCAACCACCTTCCTCACCTTGTTTATACTTATCTGGTCCCTAAATCTCCAATCCCCTTAAGAAACCCTAAAATCACATCACCATCCTACAGGCTGTGTAGCTTTCTAGCTATAAAAGTCTGGTCCTTTTCCTATATCATTGCCTTTGTTTAGCTCCTTGCTAAGTCTCAGACTGGAATGCTTTTGCTTTAATAAAGCTCCCTTTGGCTAAGGAGAAAGTTCAATTGAATTCTTTCAAAAAATCCAAGCCAGCTCTCCCAAGTCTGACTTTGACAGCCCCTTTAAAAAAAAAAAAAAACAACACTCAATTCCCCCCTCCCAAAGTTTGATTTCTTTAACCCTTTAATGGCTTTTTTTTTAATTGCCTCATTTAAAAAATATGTATTTTTTTAAAAGATGTACCTTAAATTTAACAGATTATTGTAAATTTGTGGGAATTTTCCTGGATTGAAATTTTGATGATGCAACATTGCATCATATAACCATATAGTATTGTATTATAAACAAGTCTAGTGACATACATATTCCTGCTGGACTTCCTGACAATGTGCAGAAAGCTCACCTGCCAACAGTTAGTAGTTAAGATCGGTGGGCAGACTTACTTACCCATTGATTGGTTATAACTTACATTTTGTGTGTTTGTTTGGAAAATAATGTAATCACTACAACTTCAACTCAGTTACACAAGAGATGAAACATATATGGTTTTTCAAATTTTTCTTATCTTCTTTCCTTATGCTGAGGTTTAGGAGTGAGTGATTAAGACCCCAAGATAGTCACACAGGTCCTGAAGTGTCAGGTTCCCATAGTGCTAGCTCCTACACAAGGCCCCTCACAAGGCCCTGCAGGGGGCCCCAAGAACGAAGCATAAAGGTATGACCGCTGTGAAACCTCACCCTGCACCTGCCTTGTAACCAAGATGTAAACTAAACAAAGATCTGCCCCTTTAGCTTGCAAGCCTCACCCCACACCCCCTTTGATTTATATCCCTGTGTAGCAACAGTTGCCTCGCTGACCTCTGTTACAGGAAGTACTTTTTACTGTATAAAAGCTTGCTGGACAGACTGCTCGGGGCTGCCTTCCCTTGGTTTTTACCTGGGAGACGGACCGCAGGCCCCGTGAATAAACACTCTGCAAATTCTAATTGGCTATGCTGTCCTGTATTTGCCTCCATTGTCCATTACATTCCTGCCCTTCAGAATTAGACTTAAGGGTTCTTTCTGCTAAAGAAAAAAAATTTATTAAGGAACCACCATATTGTAATGCTAATGTCACCAGGTCAGCACCTTAATGAAAACAAGACAGATACAGAAAGACTGTCAGAAGGATATAGGTAGATATAGATATAAGTAGTCTGGGAAGAAGGCAGGAGAGGGGGAGGGGGAGGGTCTAGGGAGAATCTTTTTTTTTCCCCAAATGCTCTATTATTTTCTGGTTTACATCACTCATTTCCTCCAGATTTTGAGTTACAATTTTTTCCCCATTTTTCCCCCACCCACCACCCCAGAATAGTAGTCCCACAGGATATCCCCTCATCCAATCTGCTCTCTCCCATATGGTCTAGGAAGAATCTTGATGGGAGTGGCCAGTAGGCTGGGATGACAATTGGTCTGAAGCAGTGAACAAAGAGAATGGGGTTTTGTTAGGATCTATCTTGGGAAGGCTGTCTGAAGATAAATGACAATGAATGGCTTGACTAGGTTAAGTGTTACAGATATTTGTGTTTAGCAATAATAAAAGATTTAGATCAAGTGGGAAGATTCCTCCAGGCAAGTTAAAAGGGGTTCCCAGGGCCAGTTTGGGGTCAAGACCCTTGACCCTTTATTTTTATTCTATGTCCCCCAATTGCACCCGAGGCTAACACTGCCGCGTCCCTTCTCCCCTCACCCCTCCACTCAGTCATTCCAGTGTTCCTCGGGGGTAGTATCACCCGCTTTGGGAGCTTCTAAAGGGATTGAAAAGAGAGAGATTGTACACAAAGTGTGGGAGACTAACCCCAAAGCTACACCTCTACTTTGCGCAAGAAAGAATTTACTGAATTTATCAGATATCATAGTGATTTTAGAAAAGGAGGAAGAATAAAACAAATTAAGGAGAATCCAAGTTTCATTTTCTCCTTTCTCTCCCTCTTTTTCTGTCCAAAAGGACTGGTGTTTATGTCTAGGTTTTACTCTTTTTAATTGTTTATTTTATATTTCAGTCATATATAAGTGTCAATCAATAAATATTTATAAAGCGCCTCTTATGTGCCAACCACTTTGTCATCTGCACAGAGATAACTATATTCCCTAATTGATAGGCATCCACTTTGTTTCTAGTTCTTTGCTAGCACAAAAATGCTGCTATAAATATTTGGATGCGTATGGAGTCTTTCTTTTTATCATTGACATCCTTCGAACATTTGCTAGCAGTAGAATCTTTGGGTCAAAAGGTAAGGACATTTTATTTTCTGCATAACTCCAAATTGCTTCCCAAGATTGTTGGTGATGTAGTCCAATTCATAGCTCCACCAACAATACCCTAGAGTATCTGTCTTTCCAAAGACAGATTGGTTATTGTTTTGATGAGCATTTCTCTTAAGTAATTTGCAACATTTTTCCATGTGATTATTATTCAGGTTTTTTTCTTTGGAGAACTGATTGTTCATTATCTTTTGACCAGAGGTTTCTGGTCTTATATGTTTCTTTGTTGTCTATTTATCTTGTATATCAAACTTTTATCAGAATATTTGATACAAAGATTTTCCCCAGGAGACTATTTTTTCTTATGCTAGATGGGCTAATTTTGTTATGCAAAAGTTTTTCAATTTCATGTAATCCAACTTATCTATTTTATATCTACCCTCTTGTCAGGGTTAGATTCATCTCTTACTGTTGTAAAATATCTATAATCTGCTTCTCTTCTATTTTTTTGTGGTATGATCTTTAATATTCAGGTCACATGTGCAGTTTGAATTTATTGTGGAATATGGTGCAAGAAGTGAATATAAGACTAATTTCTGCCAGACTGCTTCCCAGTTTTTCCAGTTCTTATTAAATAGGGAGTTCTTTCCTAGGTAATTTGTTTTCAGGTTTATTGAAAACTGCGTTATTGAGCTTGATTTATTTTGATTCTTTCTTTTCTAGTCTGTTCTACTCCATACAAAACAACTGACATACTTTTTTCTATTTTTTTAACCACTACCAAATGTTTTTTGTGATTGTTGCTTTATAATATAATATGAGGTCTCAAAATGCCCTCCACTCATTCATCCTTACATTGTAAATTATTCTCTTACCATTCTAGATCTTTTCCCCCCTACGGATTAATTTTGTCATTATTTGATTTTTCTGTAAAGCTTTTTTAGTTTATCAAACTTTTTTTAGGTTATCAAATGTATAAATTAGAATTAAGTTTTTAAATAACTTTGGTAATGTGGTCATTACCAGATGGTCCAGCTCATTAATGAATACTGAATATTCCTCCAGCTATTTAAATTGTCCATAATTTTCCTAATAGAGCATTTTATAAATGACGCGTGGTTTAACATTTGCCAGCACAACTCTGGTTCACTCCCCGAGTACTGAACGTCCCTTCACTGGTAAGACTTAGTCTGGCGCTGGGCCCAAAGTCTATTGAATAGTAGGGTTACAAATTTCCTGTTGAGTTTTCCAGGTTCCAGTCTGTGGCTTCAAATGCCCCCCAATAAGTATGGAGGCTCATTTGCATATTTCCGTCATTCCACCAATCAGCGGACAGCCGCTGATTTCTCTCCCTTCTGGAAGAACTGTTACCTGACTCAACTCTGAACACGCAGTGCTGGCTAGGGCCCTGTTCTCTGTGCAGGGAGTAGGTGTGTGCTGAGCTTCACAGGGGAGTCCGGTGCTCTCTTAGATCCCCCAAAGGGGCCGGTTCCCGAACTCCGGCTCCGAGCTCAGATTTGATCCCTCTGGCTCTGGCACAGGACTTCCTCCCCTGCGTTTCCCCCCAGAGGAATAGGAAGGGAGAGCTTTTTCCTTGGGAGATTTGGAGTCTGGAAAGGAGCAGTCATTTTCGGAAGGGGGAAGGGGGAAGAAGGAGTTGAGGATCTGCCTTCGGTAATGGGTGGTCCCATGGGAAGCACATCTCCTGTCTCTATGCCTTTGAACTATCCCCATGCCCGCCCTCCTCGTTTCTGCCTTTTTAGAATATTTCTCTTCCTTCTCTGTACAGCCTTACTGCAGCCCCACCACTTGAATCTACAGTTCCCCTGCCTCCCATCAATTACAGTGTTTTTACTTATTTTGTGTATCTTTGTATATCCTTCAGCAGATTAATATTCTTTTTTGTTATTGTTTACTTGGCTGATAATAGTGCCTTATGCCTATTAGCCACCTGTTTGTTCAGTTAAATACCTCTTTGAGTAAGGGAGAAAAATTATCTGATTAAACTTTCAAAATGAGAATTGATAACCTTTTTTCCAAATGTACCTTTCTTTGATGGAACTAGCAATTACTGATTAAGCCCAATTGCCTCTATTGCTTTCCTGACTCTCCCTATTTGTTTTTCCATTTCTAGGAGGTGCTCCAAGAATGGAAAGATTGAGAGCAGTTTGTTTAGTATAGCTCACTTTCCTCCATGCCCTTCACTCTGTGCCTGGAAAATGCTTCCATCTGGAAAAGAGGAAGCTGCCTCGGTAGAACACCTCTTTGAATTTTTGTGTGAGTGCCTGAAACATGGAGAATAGGAACTGGCACAGGCATGTGTCCCTAAGCTACACAAAGGACATGGGGATATCCCTAAGAAGGTGGAAGAGATCCTGCAGGCTTTGGTGGCTTGTCCAGGACCAATGAGGTAAATACCTTTAAGTGTTCCATCACCAACACTGCCCATTCACAATGTAATTAGTGTATTATATTAAGATAATTAGTAGAGTGAAATTTCAGGTTTTGTCTAGGCATTTTCCCACATGCAGTAACTAGAAGATAAATTTCTTTTAATAATGAATAGAGAGCTAACCTTGAAGCCAGAAACACCTGAGTTCTAGTTCAGTCTCATACATACTGGCTATGTATCACTGGGCAAGTCACTTAACTTAGACATCTCAAACTATATGTTACATAGACATATCCAAAAGTGAACTTGTCTTTCTCCCAAAACTCTCCCCTCTTCTAGTTAAGAATTTTATTATTGCTGTTAAGGCAACTGCCATTCTCCCAGTCATCTAGGCTCAAAACCTTGTTGTCATCTTCAACTTCTTACTCTCACCAATTCTTCCCCCCCCCCACCTACCATATCCAATCAATAATCAAGTGCTGTCATTTCTACTCTCAAAACATCTCTCATATACAACTCTTTTTTTTCTCCTCTGACAGTGCCTCCACCTTAATGCAGGCTTTCATGTCTGGACTATTAAACAGCCTGCTAGTTGGTCTCTCTATTTTTTAAGTCTTTCTTAGGTCCTTCTTTTTCAACTGTCAAAGTGATCTTCCTAAAGAGCAGGTCTGACCATATCAGTGCCCTATATGGTATCACCCCTGTCACCTCAAGGATCAAATATAAAATCCTGTTTGACTTTTAAAGACCTTTATAACCTAGCCTCTTCCTAGCTTTCCAGTCTTCTTACACCTTGTTCCCCTCCAAGTACTTTTAGGTTTGTGAAACTGGCCTCTTTCCTGTTCTTTACATAAGACACTCCCGGCTCTATGCATTTTGCTAAATGGTACATGTGGAATGACTTCCTTGCTTATTTTTACCTTCTGAATTCTTTCAAATTCTCAGCTCAAATCCCACCTTGTGCAAGAAACTTTTCCTGGTCTTCCTTCATGCTAGTGCCTTCCTTCTGAGATTATCTCCAGTTTATTTGGCATAAATCCTGTTTGTATATTGTTAGTTGCATGTTGTCTTCATTATATTGTGAGCTCCTTGAAGACAGAAACTGTTTTTGCCTTTCTTTGTATCTGTTGTGCTTAGCACAATGCCTGGCATATAGTAGGAATCTAATAAATGCATATTAATTTGACATGAGTTAATTTCTCAATGGTCCAGGCAAGGTCTCTCAGATTTATAAGTTTCAGAGAAGGTGCTGACCTGCAGTGTTAGAGAGAATTCCTATTAATGGGTCTCAAAAGTATGGTCCAGCGACTATTTGGCGTCTTCTAGACCTTTTTGTATCAATAAGTTAATATTTATTAAGTGGGATATGTGGCAGATGCTGTGCTAAGTGCTAGAGAAACATCTAAAGGTTAAAGATGATCCTGTCCTTAAAGAGCTTACAATCAAATGGTGGTGATAGCACACAAGCACTTATGTGCAATCAAGCTATATTATATGCAGGATAAATTTGAAATAATCAAGAGGGGAAAGATATGAGAATTGAGTGGGATAGGAAAGAACTTCCTGTAGAAGGTGAGATTTTTAGCTGGGACTTGAAGGAAGTCAGAAGAGCCAGTAGGCAAAGATGAGAGGGAGAGTATTCAGGCACAGGGGACAACCAGTGAAAATGCCCAGAGTTGGGAGGTGGAAAGTCTTGTATAAGGACCTGCAAAGAGGCCAATGTCACTAGGTCACAGTATGTAGAGGGAGGAAGAAGTGTGTAAGGTGTAAGAAGACTGGAATCATAAGAGGGGGCCAACTTATGAAGGGCTTTGGATGTCAAACGGGATTTTACATTTGATCCTGGAAGGGTAATATGGTCTGGCACTGTGACAGTACAGTAGAAGACTGACTAGATTTGGGAAAGACTTGTGTCAAAAAGACCAAGCAAAGGACTAACTACAGGAGTGTAAGGATGGTGGCAGTGACAGTGGAGGAAAGAGTGAATATACAAGAAATATTTCCAAAGTGAAATGAACAACAGGAGGTCCACAAAGTTAAAACTATTTTCATAGTAATACTGAGACATAAATATGACCTATATAAACAAAAGCTTTTTAGGGTACCCTCAATAATTTTTAAGAGTATAAAGAAGTATCGAGACCAAAAAGTTTGAGATCTGCTGCCTTGCATCAATGAAAAATCACAAGTCCAGATTCTTTTTGAGCCTCTATTTTTTCAGGCGTTTATTAATTTATAAGCAGTAGCTTATGACCATTATACAAAACTTGGTACAGAGCCTGTCCAGGAAAGTACCCCACACAGTATTTTTCTTGTTTACAACTAGTCTCTTTAAGAATATCTCTTACAACTAGTCTCTCTAGAATATCTCTAGAGAGTATTTTCTTTCATTCCTTCAAAAATACAAATCCTGTGTCCTATAGGCAGTAGAAGGGTAAGGGGGGGGGGGGGATAAAGAGGGGAAGATTAGAAGGGAAGGAAATAGTAGTAAGGGGAGAGGGTAGGTAAAGAAGAGGGTCACTGGGTGGGAACACTGAGGGAGGTGGTGGTCAAAAGGGAAACCCTTAAGGAGGGGAAGGGAGAAGGAAGAATCAAAAATAGAATTTTAGAGAGGGTAGGTATGATAGACCTCTAGAGAAAACTGAATGGGGATAAAAAGGAATATACGTTCTTCTCAGCGGTTCATGGCACATACTCAAAAATAGACCATGTACTAGTGTAGCAGCAAGCACCCCAATATCCCCAGGGTAGCTGCCAATATAGGTTCTTAGATCTGCTTTTCAAAAGGAAAGCAACTCAAAATGGGTTAACAAGCTTACTTTAATCAAACAAACACACATTACCTAGTTCAGGGGAAAAAGGTCAGCACCCCGAACCTCAGAGTTACAGAACTTACAGATCAAACAGACAGGCTTCCAAACTGTCCAACCATTATATCAATACCAAATCACAGTTACCAGAGAGGGAAGCATCAACATCTGGGTTTTCAAAGCCGGGGGGCTCTCAACAACGGCTTCCCAGAGTCTCATCTGGTCAAATCACACAACACTTCTCAAAGTGAGCCCCAAAGCAAAGCCTCTCCTCAGGGTTTATATAGCCTTCTCCTGGCTCAGAGAATGTAACAACCTTCTGGACCCACTGCCCAATCACAAAGTATCAAGGTGTGGGCTTTCCTGAAAAACAAGCCTCCCACCACAGGCTCCAGGTGCACTTAAGCTAGGGGCAGGGAAGATCTTTAAATTTGCATTTCCATTACATTCAGCCCCAAGATCTTTCATGCCCATAGCATACACAATTTACATTTGAATTAGCACTAAACATCTCTTAGGTCACATTTTCCAGGTACAGAAGAAAATCACAATATAATCTCAAAATACAATAGTCCAAGTCTTCCACTCATGGGGCAAATGTTACCTCAGTCCACTTATCAGTAAAATCAAAAAATAGTCACTCTTAAGTTAACTCAATCAGTTACATCAGTTTTCAAAGTACAAGTCTTCCACTCATGGGGCAAAGTCTTGATTAACTCAATTAGTCTCTTATCTGTAACAATATCTCAAAGTACAACCAGTACCTTATTCAGTAAAGTCTTACTAAGTATGCCCATAGCATAGACAATTTACATTTCAATTATCACTAACCATCCCTTAAGTCATATTTTCAAGGTACATCTAAAGTTACCAAAGTGGCCACTGGGTCTTAAACAAAGTACATTGCATTTTCACATCAATTCACAAAATACAAAGCATTATCACATAAAGTTCTCTTGGGAGGAGGGGGGTGTCCTTCCCACAACACTGCTCCAGCCCCTGCTTCCAAGTCCAGAGAGGGAGCTGGGCAACAAAACCAAAGTGGGGTCCTTGGGGTCCATGGCACTTCACCCTACCCACCAGTCACAAGTCCATCCTCCCCCTGGGTCCCAAACTGTGGGATGCAACAAGGAAACACATTCAGTGCCCCTGCTTTGCCACACAGTCCTTATCTTGTCCTGTGGCTGAACTCCAAACTCCTGGGTTCCTTCTCCTCCAGCAGAAGGCAGCAGCTCCAGGCTTCTCCACAGGTCTCCATGCAGGCAGCTCACCATTCCTGCTCTCAGCTCAGTGAAGTCAGCATGCAGGTCTTTCTTCACTCCTGCTCCATGGCTCCACAGAATCACAGCTACCACAACTGGGAAACAAACAATTATCCCAGCCCCCATACTTTCCTTTTACTCAGCAGATCCCATCCCTCGTCGCCATTTTGTAGCGGCAAGCACCCCAATATCCCCAGGGTGACTGCCAATATAGGTTCTTAGATCTGCTTTTCAAAAGGAAAGCAACTCAAAATGGGTTAACAAGCTTACTTTAATCAAACAAACATACATTACCTAGTTCAGGGGAAAAAGGTCAGCACCCCAAACTTCAGAGTTACAGAACTTACAGATCAAACAGACAGGCTTCCAAACTGTCCTACCATTATATCAATACCAAATCACAGTTACCAGAGAGGGAAGCATCAACATCTGGGTTTTCAAAGCCGGGGGGCTCTCAACAACGGCTTCCCAGAGTCTCATCTGGTCAAATCACACAACACTTCTCAAAGTGAGCCCCAAAGCAAAGCCTCTCCTCAGGGCTTATATAGCCTTCTCTTGGCTCAGAGAATGTAACAACCTCCTTGACCCACTGCCCAATCACAAAGTATCAAGGTTGGGCTTCCCTGAAAAACAAGCCTCCCACCACAGGCTCCAGGTGCACTTAAGCTAGGGGCAGGGAAGATCTTTAAATTTGCATTTCCATTACAACTAGGGCATTAAAAACCTCACAATTCAGTGTAGAAAGGCAGAAATATTAAATACGTGATTCTCAGATCATGATGCAATAAAAATTATATGCAATAAAGGACCATGGAAAGATAGACTAAAAACTAATTGGAAATTAAACAATTTAATCCTAAAGAATGAGGGGGTCAATCAAGAAATTATAGAAACAATCAGTAATTTCATTCAAGAGAATGATAATAATGAGACAACATACCAAAATTTGTGGGATGCATTAAAGGCAGTTCTTAGGGGAAGTTTTATATCCCTGACTGCATATATGGATAAATTAGAGAAAAGGGACATCAATGAATTGGGCATGCAATTGAAAAAGATAGAAAAAGAACAAATTGAAAATCCCCAATTAAATACTAAATTAGAAATATTGAAAACCAAAGGAGATGTTAATAAAATTGAAATGAAGAAAACTATTGAATTAATAAATAAAACTAAGAGCTGGTTTTATGAAAAAAAAATAGATAAACCTTTAGTCAAAATGATTTTAAAAAAAGAAAGAAGAAAACCAAATTATCAGCATAAAAAAAGAAAAGGGAGAAATTATCTCCAATGAAGAGGAAATTAAAACAATAATTAGGAATTATTTTTCCCAATTGTATGTACACAAATTTGACAATCTTAGTGAAATAGGGGAATATTTACAAAAATACAAGTTGCCCAGATTAACTGAAGAGGAAGTAAATTACTTAAATAACCCCATCTCAGAAAAACTGATCAAACAAGCTATCAGTGAACTCCCTAGGAAAAAATCTCCAGGGCCAGATGGATTTACTAGTGAATTCTATCAAACATTCAAAGAACAATTGATTACAATACTCTACAAACTATTTGGAAAAATTAATGAAGGAGTTCTACCAAATTTTTCTATGACACAAATATAGCACTGATACCTAAATCAGGAAGAGATAAAACAGAGAAAGAAAATTATAGACCAATTTCCCTCATGAATATATATGCAAAAAATTTAAATAAAATATTAGCTAAAAGACTACTGACTCCCAAGACCAGTTGCAAGGAATTTAGATCCCAAGGTTGCACTGGAAAAAAAAAATAGGTTAAACCTCAGGTATTGCAAGTATGGGGGGATTTTCCTAAATAAATGTTTCTAGACTTTGCCTGATTGTTACTTGTTGAAATCATCTTGCCTCTTCTGGTTTGACAAGAATGGGGAACCTGTTTCTGAAATCACAGAGAAGAAATAAAAATACACTGTTGTGAAACCTTGAACAACTCTATTTCTTCTTGCCCTTTCAGGTGTGAGCAGCACAACGGTCCCCAAAGATTGGCCTGGATTTGGCTTCTGATGCTGGAAAAATGGCTAGAATGGGACCTGGTAAGGATCTTCTTTACAACTCAAATTTGCGCCTGAGGTGGAGATTGAGGATGAGATGTTAGTAGTGGAATCCTTAGGTTTTCTATTGTGGGTGATTTCTTTTCATCTGAGATTTGCCAAAGTTTACATAACAGTGCTTCATTGACTAGAGCTTCTTAGAGGCTGACTGAGTGTGGACCACTATTGAATACAAGGATGAATATAAAAGAGAAGACAGACAAAAGGTCGAAGTCTTCTTAAAGTTAAACTATACTTACTTATTGATTATATATGGTAATGGGAGACTATGTAAATAATTGAAATCCAGAAATATTTTTAAAACCTCATTGTAATATTATGGCTTAGGATTCAGTTTACCATAGGCATATATGCATAAACATTTGTATAATTAAAGGAATATTAACACTATTAAGGGTAAAAAGAGGGTTTTTTTTAATCTAATTATGAGAACAATTTTTTCTTCCCTTTAGAAATAGTTTACATAGTAAATCGGTCAAAACACATTTCTTGGCATTATTCTGATGCAATACTGTTTAATATTTGTTAGCTTTTATTTGAATGACTGTATACATTAAAAGTTTTTTGTAAGCCTAAATTTATGGTCCAAGTCTTCTCATCAGACCACATTCTTTTCTTCATTCCAAATTGCTTTTTACTCTGGTTTTATTGTCACCAGAGACCAAATCTTTTCAGCAGAGATCCCAAAAAGCAACCAAGATTGGTCACTTAAATTGACCTCTTCTCCCTGCCTCTACCATCTGCCTGGGGAAGGTATTAATGTGCAACATAGTGACCAAAATCAAGTAAGAAAAAAGGAGACACAAGAAGCAGGGTTCCTTCATGAGTTTTTAGTTTATGAGATTATATTTAGTAAATTATATTTAATATTTATATTTATAATTTATTATAATTATATTTATATAAATATATAGTTATAAGTAAATATATAATTAAAATTATATTTAGTGAATGAGAGTATAGTTTATTTAAAGATTTATGGAAGTAGTTTGAAATAAATTATTTAACAATTTCTGAAGAGGAAACATTTATTGTTCCCAATTAGGCATCTTTCTGTCTTAAACTTTGAATTTCTTGAACCAAGTGAACTCTTTCCTCTCATTTGCTTGCTTTATGAATGGTTGCTCAACTGGATCAGGAGTTTTCTGGTATCAGGGATTTCATTATACCCAGTCACTCTTTCTTTCCCTGCCCTGTCTTTTTCCTCCATTTCATAGCACAGGCTGAGCATGGCTTTTGTTTTGGTTTCTCCAGGATTAAAGTAAAGAGTTTTGCCCCTTAAAATCACAGTAACATTTTTTAAAACAGCTTCAAAGGGGCGGCTAGGTGGCGCAGTGAGTAGAGTGTCGGTTCTGGAGTCAGAAGGACCTGAGTTCAGATCTGGCCTCAGACACTTAACGCACACACAAACAAACAAACAAAAAAAAACCTAGCCGTGTAACCTTGGGCAAGTTACTTAACCCCAATTGCCCTCCAAAAAGCAAAAAAAAAAAAAAAATAGCTTCAAAGATGTGATGGGTCCTCTGGGAACTTATTAAACTTAGCCTAAAAGCCACACGGAACCTACAATATTAACCTCTGACTTATATTAGCAAGGTGCTTCAGAATGAGACAAAAAAGTCATGCTTTCTTCTAGACTGCTTGCTGTTTGGTACCTTTTCTAAACCCCCTAACTTCTGGTAAGTGGTTCCCTTTTGATTTTCAGATTATTATGTAACCTTTGCTTTGTTCCATTTTTGTTCTTCTCCCTTTCATTTTGTTGTGATTTTTCTAGGTATTACGTTCAGGGTGGGTCTTGTACTCAAGATGGTTAGCATCTGTGTTTTAGATAGAATAAATAAATTCTTGACTGTTGAAGAAAAATATGAATATGAAATCTGTTTGTGAATCTGTGGATAATGATTGTCAAGTAATGAATAAAATAAATGTTAGGCAGCTTGGCTTTAGAATTCTAAATGGAAGCCCTAACCTGTTCCTATCAATTAAGAATATGCTGCCTGGGTAACTTACTTATTTCTCACAGACCCTAGCAACATGATTTCTCTTCCTTCAACTCTCATAGTCTCTCTGTTCTTTACTCCCACCTGAAAAGACCATGACACACAAATTAATGAAAATGTCATAAAAAAAAAGAACTATCACATTAAAACTATTAATGGAAACAGTGCATAAGTTTAGAAGATTTGCAAGACATAAAACCCATCTACCAATATCATCTGCATTCTTATTCACTAGTTAAGAAGATCAAGAAGGACTAATTAAAGCAGAAATCCCATTTACAATAAAATGAAGCCCATCAAATATGTAGGAATTAACCTACCTAGAATACTTAGGATCCCTGTTACAAGGGCTATAAAACTAGAGTGACCAAAATAGAGGAGGACCTAAATAATTGGAGGGATATTTGATATTAATAATATAGATTAATAAGACAAATTGGCCCAAATAAATTTAAACATTTAATCCAATCAAATTATTGATTTTTCTTTATAGAATGAGATTCAAATTCTGATGCAGTTTACATAGAAAAAACAAAGAGCCAAGAATATCTAAGAGCACATTGAAAAGTTGGGGAAGGTGGTCTTGCACTTTCAAGTTTTAAAATATAATAAAGAGGTTATCATTAAAATTGGTATTAGGCAAAAAATTGAAAATACACCAGCTATCCAAACAAATGTATGCAGAAAATTAGTATTTAATAAACCTGTAGGAAGTGGAAATTGGGGGAATAATTCATTAGTTTATTTATGAGTTTAAGAAAATTTCTTGGCAGTTTCGGAAAGGGATTTAGAATGTTACTTTATACTATATTCCCTTGGTGAAATCCAGCAGGGTGGTAGACAAACATTTTTTTTAATATAAAAAGTTGGAAGAAACTGGAATAGTTATCTCATTTGTAAAAAGAGGGTAAATATTTTTCTATGCAACAAATAGAAGGTATGATTAGCACCACTTTGTTAAAATAATGAAAGATAATAGATTAGGGGAAATATTTAAAACAGATGTGATGAATAAAAAACCTTGACATTTAACATATGTAGGGAGCTGTTTATAAGGTAACTTTCACTCCACAGTGGATAAATGATCAAGGGATAAGGAAAAAGAGTGAGATCATTTTCAGAAAAAGGGGGAAAAAAGCTTGTTAAGAATGACTTCAGAAACCTTCAGCTTTACTAATAATCAAAGAGATGCATATTAAAATAATTTTGAAGTACTATTTCATACCCATCAGACTTGTGAAAAATAATGAAAGGCAGTGGAACTTAGTATTGGTAGGTTGTACAAGAAAAAGCCATACTTGAGCAATATGTAGTAAAAACTACAGCAATAATCATCCCCTTTCACCCAGCAATTTCATTTTTGGGAATATACTTTGAGAGTATTTAAATTTTAAAAAAAGAAAAAAAATACCTATTCCAAGAGTATAGGTTTTGTTGCTTGGTCTAGAATCGATCATTGAATGCATCCCCCTGATTATTGTCTGTTATTGGCACTGTGTGTAAAATAATCTGTCTATCTCTATTCTTTTTTTTTAATAATAAATACATTTTTGTACCAACACCCATTAAGGATAATTGGGTAAAATTGGGAAGTTTGAAGAGACAAGAAAGCAAAAAGTGTTAATAACCGACTGATGATGAAACAAACCTCCATGAACCTAGTCCAAGTACCAAAACAGAAGAAACGAAAATATGATCATAGCTAGTCATCCTGGTGTGCTGTTATAGTAACAATTTTTTTAAAATAGTTCCATGATTATTTGGCAAATTACAAAGGCATTTTCAAAAAATTCAGCAAATTTAGAAACAAAAGTTGAACTTTTTAAAATGAAAATTCATGAACTGAAAGAATCCCCCAAATACTGGCTTATCTAAGTAAAGGGGAATTATGAGAATTGGTGTGAATCAGCCTACAAGGTAAGCTATCCCATCCATTGTTCCCAGTTATCAAAGAATTATCAATAGCAAATCACTTTCTTGCTAAGTTTTTATTACATTTTAGACCAATCTTATTCTTTGTATTTATTTAAAAATCAACATTCTCTTTGGTGCCATTTAATCATAGGCATTTAAAATCATTTAAAAACATTTTGTTTGTGAATTACTGGGATGGGTAGAATTAAATTTGATAAGATGACCTTTTGGGTGATAATCTTGGGGGCTTTGTGCCATACTAGGAAAAGGGGAAAGAAATGCTATACTAATATCTTAATTATAAAAAGAAATTTCATTCCAGTACAGGTTTCATTAACCTTGACAAACTCTCCAATCCCTCTTCCCAAGAGGTAGTTGTGTGGATTAGGCGAATACTCCAGGTTGAGAAGTCTGGCCACAGTGGTACTTTGGATCCGAAGGTGATTGGCTGTTTAACTGTGAGAACATAGAACATAGAACGAGCTATGATTGGTCAAATCTCAGCAGAATGCAGGCATGGCAGTTTGTTTTGAGGCTTTCTAGTCAGTGAAATAAGGTGGGAGTTGCTTTAACCTTGTCGGCTTGGTGAGAGCTCACAGAACTACCACTTGAGTTGAGTTGTGTTTTCTTTAACACCTTTCTCTTCTCCTAGGAACCTTGCAAAACTGGGAGAGGAGGTGCTCTGGTATTTGGCCCATCTGAGGCCCAGCCCAAAGGAGTTGTCTACACCACACCTCACCTCATTGTCCTCTTTTCAGGAAAAGAGTATGTGGGAATTATCCCACTGCACAATGCTATTGAAAGTGAGGTTCAGCTTTCCAGAGTAAGGCTCCCTGGCTATTAACTGCTGTCACTGGAAAATATTGGGAGCAGGTCCCCTTTTCTGATTGAAGAATTGGACTGCCTGCAGCTCTCCCAAGGTTGTTGGCAACTCTCCTGAGCTTCATTACTTTGCATTCTCTGTTTTTCCTTCAGTGAAATGCAGTTTCCTCAAAGGCAAGTGTCCATTCATCTATTGGTGCTTTATTAATGTTTTTGCAATGGCATCAATAAAGTTTAGATTTTGTTTCATTTCTCTAGCTGTTGCTGTTAATTGGGAATAGTTTGTATATGTTGCAGCTGTGTCCCTTAACTCTCACCAGACAGGGCACATGGCTACATTGTCTCTCTTGTTGCACAGCTTTTCTAATTGGCCTTTCTGGGCCCTCTCAAACTCTCCTAAGGGTTCCTGGGGCTTGCTTTAAACTGTCTTAGATATGGTACAGGACATGGCTGTATTGTAGTAGCAAAGATTGTTTGGGCATTTGATTACTATTGTTAAGCTGTCAGTTTTTTACTTTGTTTTTCCTTAATGACATATAGGTAAACAATGTTAAAAAATGTGTATGAATAAACATTTGAACTCACAACCTTGAATTGTGTAGTGTAGATGAGGTAAAACTCTTTCAAGGAGAGTATGGTGCTTTTAACTTGCTATGCAAGTGACTTGGTATTTCTTTGTCCCTATGATATGTCGTTGTTCCTCCTCACCCATCTTAATAAATGGACATTTTTCCTCCTCTCCCTCCCAATATAATAGATTTAGCAACTTGTCATTAAACTGCTAGTCTAGAATTGAGTCTTTCATATGTGCTTAAGAGAACATCTTGACTTGAAGAGGGATGGGGAAAAGTACTCCAAATGGGTGCTTGTTAATAAGTCTGTGTGAGAGCATAGATCCCTGTTTGAAGTTTGGTTCTTTAATGGGATTGTCTCAAGATATCTCAAAGTTTAGGAAGGAGCTTAGCCTTTTTTCAAGGATGCTGCAAATTATAATCAACCTTTTGGTTGATTAAATCCCTGCATCCTTTTTGGATGCAGGGATTTAAAACTTTTGGGCCTTGCCCCTTAAATTTAAAGGAATTTTCTATATTGTCTTAGGTGGTGTGTATTATGCTTAAAAATGTGTTTTCTTTTAAGGCATTGGAAACTTTGACAGGCACTCTATTTCAGCGACCACCTCTCATTGCTGTTGTCAAGCGACAACTCAGAATTTGTTGTCAGACAAGTCAGAACTATCTTTGAGAGCAAGATGTTAGAATATGACCCTGAAAAAAAGATTAGGTAAATCAGATATAATTGGTTTGAAAAAAAAATTGTCAGAATACCAGAGGGTCCGTATCATTCCTTCCAATCTATTATATTGAAATTCTCGTTTGATCATTTGCAGTTGGAAATAGTGGGGAAGCACAAGTGTGAGCATATAATGCAGGGATGACCAAACACATTGGATTATGGACTTTTAAAAATCTGTTTCCCTCACCTATGTATTAGGTATCTTCTAGGTGAGTTGTGAGGTTGGAACATGCATTTGAACATTTTGTGTCCATGTTGGTTTGTTACTTGGAGTTGGTGGTCAGATGCAAGAACTTCACTGGATCCACTCTGGAGTCATGGGGGAGAAGGTATGGTTAAGATGTTAGAGAAATCTTAGTTCTCCCAGATTTTAAATAGGACTGTTCAATCCGCACTCATCTCCCAAGACAAAACACTCAGAGGCTATAAATATCCAGTGTTGAGTTCAGGACAGGGAAGCTCCCCTGTTCTGTTAATTAACTTTGGAACATTAAGGTCCGGCAGGGGGAAATGAGGATAGAAAAGAACTTCTGTCCTTTTTGTCACCCAGCCTACAATCTGTTCCTGTGTGAACTGGCATTTTCCTTAGTGTCAGGAGGATGCCTTCTTTCTAGTCCTGTGGTAACAGTCCAGGGGCAGGGTCCAGCTGGGACTTTTGTTTCAGCAGGTACCCTGGAATACTTTGCTATTTTCTCTGAGGATTTGTGGTATTTTACAATATGTATAGGTAAGTATTTTTTTAGAGTTCTCGAGAATGGAAGAATGTCTTTGAGGCAAATATTGCTTAAAGAATGTAGTGGGTGTGTGAGATGACCACAAAGTTGTAATTCATGAAGGGTTTTTGGTGTTTTTTTTTTAACATTTGCTGAATGAAATGCTTTTGGTACAAGGGGTAAGCTGGAATTTCTGGGTTCAGTCCAGAACCAGGAGGTGGGCATGGTATTTATCATCACCTTATTCCTTGCAGGACCACATGGTGACCATGCATGATGTGTTAGATGCTCAGTGGCAATATGACAATTACAAAGATGAGGGTTACCTTCATCGGGTTATTTATCCTCTGGAGAAGCTGTTGACATCCCCCAAATGGCTGGTCATGAAGGACAGTGTGGTATGTTCTGCTTCTTCCCAGGAAAAAAAGTATGACTTGTCTATGTTAGGGCTGCTGGGTACTGGTGGGCCAGACAAGAGGTGCCACATAAACCACCCACAATGGAGCAAGGGGAAAAACAAAACAACTGGGTAAGGAGAAAGGCATGAAATCTAGTTTAACAAGAAAAAGGCAGAAAGTTGTTACACTGATTGAACCTCTCCAGCTCTCTAACCTTCAATAGAGGCTGATTAAGCTTCTTTGCTTGTCAGATCTTTAGGAATATTCCATATCAGAAGTCGTATCTGACAAGTGGTGGATCTTATGGTAGCTGAATCTGACCTTTGAACTGTTGTGGTTCCCCACCCCAACCTGAATCTGCTTTAGTTCATATCATAACTGAAGCAATAGGACCTGGACCTGTGATTTTCCTGGGTGATAAAACTCTTTACCATTCAGCAGCATGCACCTTCTCTGCAACTTTAGTCTGAGAAAGTTGCCTGGAGCATTGAAGTTATAAATAACTTAGTGAGGATCACCTAGCTGTGGTGGGCCTTAAACTCAGGTCTTCTAGAATCTGAGGTCAGCTTCTTTATCCACTGTACTACGCTACGTCTTGTGGAAAAAAACATGTTGATAGCAAAGGAGAATTAAGAAATGAAGCCTGGGACCACTTTTTTAAAAGGGAGGGGTACTGTGTGTTGGATTCCTTAATCCCCTACTATGTTGGATGGCATGATTACTGGCCTCCCTCAGAAGCTGGTTGTGTACTAGACAAAGCACTTCACCTCTTAGCCTTATTCCCCTCATCTGTGAAAATAGAAATAATAACATCTCCTTCACATGGTTGTTAAGCTCAAATTGAGATGTGTATGTAAAGTGCCTTGTAAACATAAAAGAGTTATTTATATATAAATGCTCCCTATGATTAATTAAGTATTCTCTGGTGTGGCCTTGTTCTGTTGGAGCTCAGTGACCAGAGAAGCAGGGCCTGGAGTAGCTTCATGTACAGTGCCTGCAGGATGAATAGAGAGAGGAGAGGGCACAGTGACCTCTCTGGGACAATAAAGGCAAACAAAGGTTAAGTGACTTGCCCAGGGTCACTCAAACAAGTATTTGAGACCAGATTTGAACTCAGGTCTTCCTATCTCTGAGCACTGTCTCCACTGTGCCATCTACAAATGATAGAGGACCTGTGTGGAAACAGGTATTTGTAAATTTGTCCAGCCATGCTGGAAAGAATTTTAAAACTATCCCTCATAAGTTATTAAACTGGGGCCAAAGTGCTCAAAGGAAGAGGGAAAGACTTTTTATACAAAAATATTTAGAGCAGTTCTTTTCATAGCCAAAAACTATTAACTACAGGGCTATCCTCCTATTGGGGAATAGCTAAAGTAGCTGTGTTATATGAATTAATGGAATATTATTGCGCCATAAGAAATGATGAGATGGGCAGTTTCCAAGGAAATTGAGAAGACCTCTAAAAACCTATATAGAGTGAAATGAGAAGAACTGGAATAACTCATATAATGACAAAAACAACTTTGAAAAATGTTAGATTTCAACAATGTGTTGATAAACCATAAGTCCAGAAGATGAAACATGTCACTTCTTACCAGTGAGAAAATGAACTTAAAATGCTCTGGGGAATGGCCAATAAGGAAATCTCTTTTCTTCAACTAACCATGTTTATAAAGAGGATTTCATTTTAATTTTGTTGTTTTTCAGTTGGTGAGGGGTAGACAACAAATGTACATAAAAATAAATGTATTTTCTATAATCCTGGACAAGTTGGTTAATCTCCATTTGCCTCAGTTTCCTCATCTGTAAAATGAAGATAATAAGAGCATCTACCCCCCAGGGCTGTTGTGAGGATTAAAGGAGTCACAGTGACTGGCACATAGTAAATGTTCTATAAATGCCAGCTACCACTAATACTACAACTATCAATATGAAGTTGAAAAAAAGAGTTGCCAACATGTAAGAGAACAACTTCCTCACCTGGGAGTTCTTTGCACTAATGAAATCACAACTCTTCACAACCCCTGAAACACTATTTATTACCAATCATTTTCGATTTATATCCTGAGAATGTAGCACAGTGCTGAATACGAGCTTAATAAATGCTTTATTCATTCATCCATTATTTGTCACACATAAGCTAGATTGTTTTTATTTACCTGTAGTGAAATCAGTTTTTCTGAGAGTTTTAAACACAAAATGATTTTGCAGCAAGAATTCCTCACTTAAATATACTTATTTAAGAATTTATGAGGGGCAGCTAGGTGGCACAGTGAATAGAGCACTGGCCCTGGAGTCAGGAGGACCTGAGTTCAAATCCAGCCTCAGACACGTGACACACTTACTAGCCTTGTGACTGGGTAAATCACTTAACCCCAATTGCCCTCCAAAAAGCAAAAAAATATAAAAAGGAATTTATGCAAGGTCAGTCAATAAAAGTGTATTAAGTGCCCACTATTTTTCAGGCACTGGTCTAAGATCTAGGGCTACAAATACAAGTAATACAATTACTTACAGAGTAGGTGTTTAATACAAATACAATCCCCACCCTCAAGGAGCTCATAATCTACTGGGAGATTCATAGAAAGAAAATCACAGCCAAAGGTACCAGACCTGATATGACTTTACTACCATGATAAAATAAAGCACCTACCATATAAGAATACAGAATAAATGTAAAATCAAATCACACTGCAATGCATATGTTAAAATATCCTTCTTTTCTGTATTTTATAGAAAGAAAACATGATCCATATTGAATTATTTCCATAAGCAACACAGTAAAATGAATACTCATGGTAGTATGAACAGACCTAGCATGCACTTATTTTTTTTAAAGCAGTTAGGGTTAAGTAGCTTGCTCAAGGTTACATGGCTAGTCATTATTTACGTGTGGGTGCTCATTTTCTGAGGATGGATTCGATCTCGGGTCATCCTAACTCCGAGGCCAGCGCTCTTACTCACTGCGCCACCTAGCCGCCCCACTAGCATGCACTTATATGGGATCAGGAGAATTCATAACCAGAAAATCTAAATGGAATTTTTAAGTTAACATTACTTTATATGCAGCAGAGATTCACATAGCCCCCTACAATATAGAAAGGGTATTAACTTGTTTTAGAAATATACATTGTGAATGAACATCTTATCTTCACTAAAGTAGTAGATCCTTTTAAATGCTAGCAATTCCAGGCTATACTTGCAATATGCATTATTCCATTTAATTAAAATAACATGTTTAAAGTACCAACAATGTGGTCAGCATTGTGCAAACTCCTATGAATAGAGAATAATCTTCCTTACAATGTTGAGTTACCATTTTGTGTACAACAGTAATAATTGTCAGCATCTCCTTTTTTGAAATACACCTATTACCAAGATAGTTTTTTTTTAAATTGTACCCAGTGCTATGATTTATTCTTAGTGCATAGTTATATAGATGGTCTGGAATGATTGATTTCATTAGAAAAGAGTCAAAGAATTTTAGAATTGGAAGGGACTTCAGTGACTACCTAGTCTGACTCATACCCCACCTCCCCCCCAAAAAATGCTCATCACAAGAACCCTAATTATATCTTTAGACTTCCCACTTTAGAGAAGTGATGCTTTTTTAATTGATAAATTTTGTTTTAATACAGCTGATAAATAAACTCACACACACATACACACACACACACACACACAAATCACACACAAAGTATATTTCCTGAAGGTCATTAAGTACAACACTTGAGAGAGTATGAAACCATGTACTTATGTAATTTACCATTTGTTAAAAGAACAGAAGGTTCAATGGAGGTAACAGTGTAGGATTACCATCCAATTGCCTCTAGCCTGAGACTTATTGTCACTTAATGGGATATTAAGCTTAGTGAAGAGAAGACTTGAGATGGGATGTATGATCCCTGTCTTGAACTATATGTAAATGACTGTCACATGGAAAAGAGGTTAGAATCAGTCTACTTGACTCTAGAGAGAAGAACTACCACCAGAGGGTGTTAAGTGACAGAAAATGATTTTGATTCAGTGAAATGAATTTAAAATGAGTATCACACAGAGGGCAATAGAGAAGTGTGTAGTGTGAATTTGAATAGTCTATAACCAAGAGGAACTTTGAAAAACAGGAGGAAAAAAATGTCACTAAGGAAATGTATGATAAAAATAAAGAGGGAAGAGTCTTGTGTTGAAGATGAACAGCCAGAGTAGTCCAAATACATTGGACAGATCCCCTGTGCTGATATTTTGGTAGGACATGGACAAGAGTTGTATAGCATGGGCATGTAAAGATAGGTTGTGATCTCCATAGTTGTGGAAAACTTCCAAATGGAAGAGTTCATATTCAAATATTTGAGGATAATAAAACACACCATGGATGTTAAAGCTGTACGAAATGTAAAGACTGTTCAAGAAGTACATGAATTACCCATCATTGAAGGTCTTCATATAAAAATTGGATGATTATTTGTATGGGTATTGTTTAGGGCAGGGCGGGGAACTGTGAAATTTGGATTCAGTCAAAGGGTCACACTTGAGGACCGAGAGGGCCACATGTGGCCTCAAGGCCACAGGTTCCCCACCCCTTCAGGGTTTGGGGTAAAATTTTGGATTGGAAGGGACCTGTATAAATTCCTTTCCAATTCTCAGATTCTTTGATTCTATCAGAGATATGTGGGAATTGATTTACCCATTTTGACAAGAGTATGCCACTTGAGGTTAGATTCTATCTTATTTATCTTTCTATTTATCTTTATATGCACTTAGTATCTAATATTTCACACATATTAGGTGTTCTATAATTTTGAATTGAATTGTGCGTTTAGTTGTATCACTATAAAGCAATTTCAGTGGTTTAAAATGAGTCCTCTGTGAACAATTAGGATTATTTATCTAATGGAGTAAACTTTTTTAAAACATTCTCTTACTTCATTTCACCTAGAGGGAATCTTTCACTTCCTCATCTTATTTTTATTACATTTACCATAGGATCATGGGTTAGAAGACATCTTAGAGTTCATCTACTCCAAATGCCTTATTTTCCAAATGAAGAAACTGAGTTCTAGAGAGAAATTACTTTCTCAATGTATTTTTATGTGTTCCTGGTAATCATATAAGTCTGAAGAAGCCTCACTGGTAAACCATAATGCCTTTGTTGCATGTATTTGGAGATAATTGAAACAGTAGGAGACATTTATCCAATTTTAATGTACATGGTTTTATGTCCTATTGCTTAATTAATAGCATTAAGAGTTTTAATGATAAAATTACTCCCCCAGTGCAAAATAAACACAACCTCAAAGTATACTAAATTGGAAACTAATAGAAAATATGAAAATTTAGTCAATGGATCCATAAAGTCTAACAGAAGCACATTGGTTGTGCATAGGACATATACAAAAAATTCAGTATCCCCGTTCCTTTTTGCTGAAATGATCTGAATGAAATGTTAAAGCCCTTATTATCATGTTTGTGCTGCCTCTGGGTTCTCAACTCCCATGCGAGGTTCATTTGGGAATACAGCTAACACAAAGTTCAAGATCATGAGGTAATTTAATAATGATGCTACATAATTCCGCCAACTTGGGGCATACAAATACAGAAATAGATAGAAATAGACAGAGAGATAGAGATGGAGAGAAAAAGATATAGAGAGATAGAGATAGGTATGGATATAGATAAATATACACATACTTGTGTATGCATATATGTGTATACACACAAATTTATATATGTCAGGAGGAATGATTTCATTGGTATAGAGTATTCCTAAGTGAGGAAATTCCTTTTGTCTGTTCATGTTCCACCTTCCTTGTAATTTCTAGATTTAGAGAGTTGCCTAGAAAAGTTCTGAGAGGTTAAATTACTAGTCAGTGTCAGAAGTGAGACTTAAATGTAAGTGATCCTGGCAGCAATTACACCATACCACCACTACACCAAATGCACTAACCCTAAATGTGCCTCTAATGAAGATATAAGTATATATATATATATATATAGATATAGATATTACATACATATATACACATATGCATGTATTATATATAAAACTACACACAGGAAAGAATATATTTTATATAAGTCATTTTAAAAGTTCAAATTTTTTAAAGGTGAACAAATTAATATCTTACCATTAGATCATAAATTATCTGTTAAAAGGAAAAACTTCCAAATTTTAAAAAAATTATGTTTTAGTTTTAGTCAAATTAGTGGTGTTATTTCTTTTTTTATAGTACCTGACAATAAGTCCAAGGACAATTTTACAATCTCATCATATACTCAGCATGATGTAATAGTGATTGAGAGACTACCCAAATGTAGGTACACATATGCACATTTCAGTATGCTTTTAGCATTCCTTATGAAAGCATTAAATGACATGTTCCAAGGAGGACATAATTACAAACAAAATAAAGAAAGCCTAAAATAGTTTCCTTTGCATCCTGACTATAAAATATTTGAAAGTGAGACATATCCATGTGTGGCTGATGACCAGGAAGAAGGAATAATGTATTGAAACTCAAGTGGTC
The DNA here is from genome assembly GCA_011680675.1 of Gymnobelideus leadbeateri. NCBI lineage: Eukaryota > Metazoa > Chordata > Mammalia > Diprotodontia > Petauridae > Gymnobelideus > Gymnobelideus leadbeateri. Next base: position 259,510 of record WOXC01010276.1, read on the forward strand.
CATTGGTAGTCCTACAATCAGGAAAAAAGAAGTCAAGATGCCATTATTTATTCTGAATACACTCTGGAAATTGTAAAGACATCTTTTAAGAGGAGTTTGTTCTACTCTTAAAAGCAAGATTTGGAGTCGCGGCTCCAAGTTTTCATTTTCATTCAGACATTGAATCTCTGTGTGGCCTGAAGCAAGTAATAACCTCTCTGCCTTAGTATCTGCATGTAGAAAATTGGAATAATATATTTTACTACCTGGAGTCCCTCTTTAGGATAGTGCACAAATTAATTAATTTATATCAATAAAGTACATTTCAGGAAAAAAATATTTGGAAATATCTGTCAAGAAGCAGCCTTTTCCTCTTCAGTAAGCAATTAGTTTCATTTGATTTTGTCCTTTCTTCTTCATGCTACTGTTAAGCATTTTCATTTTTATTATTTAACTATTAGTGTAAAAATATTCCTGGGAAATGCTTGAATTATTATTATTAAATCAATGTTGATTTCTTTTAAAAAAATATTTATGAGGGGCAGCTAGGTGACACAGTGAATAGAATACCAACCCTGGAGTGAGAAGGACCTGAGTTCAAATCCAGCCTCAGACACTTAAAATTTAATAGCCATGTGACCTCGGGCAAGTCACTTAACCCCAACTGCTCAGCCTTCCCCCCCTTTAAAAAAACAAAAAAAAATCCTTATGAAAATATGTTTGTTTCTTTTTTATTGTGACATAATAAAAATTAGCAATCCTAAAACCAAGTATTTCTAAGAAATTTAATTGAGTAAATACAGTACATTAAAAAAATGAATTTGATCTATTGTTGAGCATCTTCCTTTCAGAAAGCAAAGCTTTTCCTTTATCTCATAAGACTCTACCTAGCATGAATATGCAATTTTCTGTGGCTTTCCCAGTGGAATAATATGTATCACATAGCAGCATCTGCCAAAGACTACGTTACATAGCTAGCTTCACTTTTCCCCACTCCTGTAAAGATGATTTCATCCAAGTACTAGAAACATATCTGATATCAATGTCATTTTAAAGGCAACTCTACAGTGAAGATCTGGACAAAATTTCCATCCACCAGAAATATATATGAATAAAAATTGTCATCATAATCACAATACAAAGAATGGCATGGGGTGGGGGAGGAGTGGGAGTGCAAGATTCATGGCCTATAAGGCTCAGGGTTAAGTAATTTTCCCAGTATCACACAGCTAGTAAGTGTCTGAAATTGGATTTGAATTAGGGTCTTCTTGACTCCAGGACCATCACTCTATCCACTGAGCCATCCAAACTAAATTAGGGATATAAAAACTTTATGATTCAGTGCTGCCCTTTATAGTTTAAATGTACACTTTATAGTACATTTGGGGCCTCTGGTACAATCAATGCACACAACATAATTCAAATCCAGTCCATAGGACTTAGATCATAATATTACAATTCAAAATTACTATTGAGGTCTATATTTTTATATCTTCATTTTTGGTAATTGCAGTGATTTATTTAATTGAAAGTTCTTGGTGAGGAATTCTACTTCTACTCATAACATTGCTCCTATGGGAAAGTATGACCCACTTAATGACCACCTGCTTTATTATACATAGTTTCTGGCATGATTCCAATAAGATCAATGGCTAAGCCTCTGATAATTGGAAAATACAGATCCTCAATCACATGAGGAAGAGGTAGGGGGAAGCTTGATGAGAGCACAGAGCATCTGCTATGTGACCATTGGAGCAATGGATGTAAAGTCTAATACTAATGGTAGAAAATAGTACAGATTGTACAGTTGTCATTTTTGATAATCAAGTTTGGATAAATCTGCCAAAAGCAAGGATCAAGACTTAAATAACCATGTGCATTGTAGTAATCACAAGGAATAATTATATTAAATATTGCTCAGCAATATATCTTGAATCCAGCCCAGTGGTGAGCTTGCTTTACACTAACCTATGTTGCCTGTCAATGTATGTACATCGCAAATGTACTTTATAGCTGATGTATACAGTCTATCCATAGATAGATAATAATAAGAAAAAGTTTAATTTATGAAGAAAGGTAAGATATTTCTAAGTCTTCTACGATCTGGAATGCTTGCATTTCTATGAAACATGCAAGATTGCCACCAAATAATTTAAATAGAAAAGGACCAATAATGCAGAGATGGCATCATCTAAGAAAAGCTAGTAAATTTTAATGCTCATAGTTAACACTCAGATTCAATAAGTTGGAACCCATACTATAATGTGGCTCCAGCAAGCCATACTTTGTTCAAAAGGAGCAGAAAAGAACCGAATGTTATTTAATGGAAATGATGGATTAGTGATGTATTTTAAGAAAATATTCTAAAGTAAGGAATATCAAGAGCCTTGGGAAAAATACAACAAAAATGATAATTCTATGTAAATTAATTTACTTTTTTCCCCAGAATTTATTTATTTTTAGTTTTCAACATTCATTTCAAAGAAGATCAAAGCTATCACAGGGTGATGTCTTGACTGGAAGGTGAATTGCAATTAACTGAGGCAGAGTTGCATAAAGTCATGGGCCTCACTCTTCCTTCAGAGACATAGAAGTTTCATGATAAGACAAAAGTGAGGATGACTGGCAAAATGGTCCAGGATGCAGTGAATGACCTTGATATCTTCCATTTCTGACCAGGCTCTAAGCCTTCCACAGCACCTGCTTCAGCCTCTTTCATGGCCATTGGAACAATTGTTCTCATCTGCCCATTCTGCCTGAGAAAGTATTCACATGCTTAGGGTATACAGACCCCTAATTCATGATGGGTTTGAGTCTCATTTGTTACCCTCAATCTGGGTTAGCCCATCTAAAGATAGTTTTACTTGTGTGTGGCTGCTATGCATGCTACAACTTCTTAAAGCCAGAGGTGAGAGTTTTGTGGCCTCCAAAGGTGGATGAGCAGCCCTGAAAAGGGTTTGGCAAGCCCTCATACCAGTAAATGCTAGTCCTTCCTGAAGAAGTAAATGACCACGTGTTTGACAAACCCCAATATTTTGGGACTCAAAATCACTATTTGACAAAAAGTGCTGGGAAAACTGGAAAGCAATTGTCATAAACTAAGTATAGACCAACATCTCACACTGTATACCAAGATAAGGCCAAAATGGGTATAATACTTAGAGATAAAGGGTAATATAAGCAAACTAGGGGAGCATGAAATATTTATGGATAAGGGAAGAATTTATGACCAAACAAGAAATAAAGAGCATTAAGAGATGTAAAATGGACAATTTTGATTACATCAAATTAGAAAGTGTTTGCACAAACAGAACCAATGCAACCAAGATTGGAAGGGAAACTGGAAACTGGGCAGGGGGGAGGGAAAATACAGCAAGGTTCTCTGATAAAGGTCTCATTTCTCAAATATGTAGAGAAATGAGACAAATTTATAAGAACACAAGTCGTCACCCAATAGATAAATGGTCAATAGAAATGAATAGTCAGTTTTCACAAAGAAATCAAAGCTATCTATACTCATATAAAAAATGTTCTGTCACTATTGGTTAGAAAAATGTAAATTAAAACAACTCTGAAGTATAACCTCATGTCTATCAGATTGGCTAACGTGACAGAAAAGGAAAATGACAAATGTTGGAAAGGAGGTGGAAAACAGCAACACTAATGCACTGTTGGTGGAGTAGTAAAATGATCTAACCCTTCTGAAGAGGAATTTGGAACTATGCCCAAAGGGCAAGCAACTGTGCATACCCTTTGATCCAGCAATACTGATACTAAGTCTATACCCCAAAGACAGTCAAAAAAGCAAAAAAGTCCTTTTTTGACAAAAATATTCCTAGACACTTTTTTTTGTTATTGCTAAGAATTGGAAATCTAAGGGATGCTCGTCAATTAGGGAATGGCTAAACATAATGTGTTATGTTTATGATGGAATATTATTGTGCTATAAGAAATGATAAGCAGAATGGTTTCAGAAAAAACTGGAAAGACTTATATGTGAACTAATGCAAAATGGAGTGAACAAAACCAGAAAAACATTGTACACAGTAACACCAATATTGTATGAAGAAGAACTGTGAATGACTTGACTATTCTCAGTGATATAATTATCCAAGAAAATCCCCCAAAAAACTAATGATAAAACTTTCTATCTGCCTTCAAAGAAAGAATTGATATTATTTGAATACAGACTGAAGCATGCTATTTTTCACTCTCTTTCATTTTTTTCTTTTATTTGAGTCTTATACAAAATTACTACTATGGAAATGTTTTATATAACTGCACATTGTCAAATTTAAGGAGGAGGGAAGGAAGCACACAATTTAGAACCCAAAACTTTAAGTAAAAATGTTTTTTAAAAAATAGTTCATTTAAAATAGAGATACATTTTTTGTAAAAAAGAAAACAAAACAAAAATGAAATTATAAGAAGGATGCTTTCAGAAAGACTTACATGAACTGATTCAAAGTGAAATGAGCAGAACCAGAACATTGTACACAACAACAGCAATATTGGACAGTAATCTACTGTGAATGATTTAGCTATTCTCAGCAATACAGTGATCCAAGGTAATTCCAAAAGACTTATGATGAAAAATGCTATCCACTTCCAGAGAAAGAACTGATGGTTACTAAATCCAGATTAAAATACTTTTTAAAACTTTATATATTCTTTTTTATTTGCATTTTCTTTTGCAACATGGCTAATATGGATATGTTTTACATGACTTCAAAGTATAATCATTTGTAATCAATGCTTCTTAAACTGTGGGTCACAACTTCATGCACAGTTTAAGAAGCACTGATTAGGGGTCACAAGTGGAAAAAGTTTAAGATGCCCTGATCTATATAATATTGCTTCTCTTCTTAAGGATGGTGGAGGGGGGAAAAGAGAAGAATAATTTGAAACTCAAAATTTTTAAAAATGACAGTTGAAAATTTTTGTTTCCATATAATTGAGAAAAATAAAACAAAAATTAAATGAAAAAAAGAACCTTACACAGTGAGTAGAGCACCAGCCCTGGAGTCAGAAGGACCTGAGTTTGGATCCGGCCTCAGACACTTAATACACACAAACAAAAAAACCTAGCCATGTGACCTTGGGCAAGTTATTTAACCCCAATTGCCCTCCAAAAAGCAAAAAAAAAAGAACCTTAGAGATTTTGTCAATTACATTTGGATGTGGATTAGGTAGATTAAAAAAGCATATAATTAACCCTTCCTGTGTGCCAGACATAGGGCTACCTGCTGGGGATACAAATACAAGAAAACACAATAGGCCTTACCTTCAAATAATTTAGTTCTAATTGGGAAGACAGAATGCAGAGGGGACCTAGAAAGGAGGGAGGCAGGTGGGGAAGAACCTGGGCAAGGCTTCCAGCAATTTAGTAGAAATGGGAGTGAAGAGAGAATGGCCTAGTACCTCCTAAAATAGTCATGGTCCCAATGAAGGACCCACCAGTCAGAAGAGAAAACTAAGAAAGAGGCATCTCTGGGGTGAAATGATTGTTGGTGAGGAGAGTGAAGAATGGATTTTGGTAATTAATCTGTGCATAACATAGAACATCTGGGCAGAAGGAAGAATTAGACAAAGTTTAAGAGATCACAAACTTTTCCCAGAAGCACACTCTAGTAGTGATGGGGCCTAGTTTTTCAGATGTAACACAACAGAGCAGGTCACTGGCCAATTATCTGATAAAGTTCAATCATGAAATCTAGGCACAGGATGCTGATACAGGTGGTTCTCTGTTCCACTCAATACCGAGAATAACTCAGGAGAAATGAGTCTCTATTGTTCTTGCAGAACTTTTTTTTTTTTTTGCTTTTTATTTTGTTTTGATTTATGTACAAAAGTATAACATATGGCACATCTATTATAGAGACATTGTGAAAAAGATAAGGTAGGGAGCATGACTGAGTTCTATTGATAACCAAGTACCTAGTTTTGCATAGGGGAATGTTCTTTTATAGAGAAAAAGACTTCTTGCAGAACTTCTACCTCTATCACCTAACCCTGACTCTTCTGTGGATGGCAAGGCTTATCTAGTTATTCCCCTTGTGTGACCTAAGTGATTTTATCTAATTATATTCCAGCCTTGAGCCTCTGCCTCCTGGGAAAATGAGTCACATTCCTTTATGCCATATTTGTATTTAATAGATTCTAATCATGTGAGCATGGCAATATGGAGTTGATCATAAAGCATCATTTTATGGTATGCAATAATTAGCCAAACCCATACAATCAAAAAGAATAATTTAAAAATATATAAAAGCAGCCATGTATGAACTATGTATGGTTATGACTCACTTCAAACAGAATTAGATTCTCTATAGGTATACTCCAAAATTACAAGTCACAGTTCATACACTTAGACATAAGCATTCTATTTGGGATTTGAAAAAATCTCTAATGTTCATATTATCAAATATAGCAAATGAAAAATTTAGTAAACTTTCTGTTTGTGTTCTCAGTGAACTCAGTTTGGGTGTCAACCCATTTAAGAGTTCCAGGAAAAGGGACCAGTCTTCTTTTGGTTGCTTTTTTTCTAGCAATTGTGTCATAAATGGTACTCTCCAATTCTGCCTTCAACTATTTCTCAGTGAGACTGGTTCAACAGCTAGGTTTCAGGGGACTCCAGTAAATCTTTGGTATATTCATCCATAGTGGAATCTTGGAGTAGAATCAAGGGAAGGCTAATCAAAGAGATAGAGTTCCCTGGCCAACATCCATCCTATGTCATTTTAAACCATCACGCTTCAAATATCTGTGCTGGCCACTTGTGTCTTAAATATTTCTTGGCCCTGGATCACTCATCAACTCTTCATATAATTTCAACTCTATGAACCTGCTAGTCCAAGAATATGGGGACATTTTGTTATGTAGGGCATAGATATAATCCCTATATTGTTGTTCACACATTTTTCAGTCACATTTGACTCTTCATGACCCCATTTAGGGTTTTCTTGGCAGAGATACTGGAATAGTTTGCCATTTCCTTCTATAGCTCATTTGATAGATGAGGAAACTGTAGCAAACAGGGTTAAGTGGCTTGCCCAGGGTAACTCAGCTAGTAAGTGATTGAGGTCAAATTTTAACTCAGGAAGACGAGTCTAACTGACTCCAGGCTGGTAATCTATTCCCTGTGCCACTTAACTGACTCTAAGAATAGATCATGACATTACAAAGTTGTTTATTGTTGTATTTTTAATCAGAGTAATGAAACTCTTAGGTCATGGGAATGTTGAAGACATAGTATATCTAGATTGCAACAAAGCTTTAGACAATGGCACTGGTGCTACCATCACAGATGAGCCACATGTATATGGACTTGAGGGAAGACTAGTTGTTTGACTTAGAACTGATTAAACAACCTGACTCAAAGATAAGTTAATATGGACTTTGAGAGTGTTTCTCTGTTTGAAACTTTTAGGGGATGATTCTTATTCCTATGTTCTTCATCTTCTCAACATTGACTTGGATGAAGACATAGATGGCATGCCAGTCAAGTCATGGCATATAACAAACTTAAAGTTGAGTATTATATTTTGTTTAAGGAAATGAAATATTAGGAAGGTCATTGACAAGATGAAGCATATCCAGAGGAGGTCAGCTAAGACAGTGTGAGGGGACTGGTAACCTTGACATAGAAAGATTCCCTGAAGAAGCTGGGAAGGTTTAGGGTCACCCTAAAATGGACAACTAGGTGGTGTGGTGGATAGAATGCTGGGCCTGGAGTCAGGGAAACCTGAGTTCAAATCTGGCCTCAGACACTTACTATGTGACCCTGGACAAGTCACTCAACACTGCCTCAGTTTCCTCATCGGTAAAATGGGCTGGAGAAGGAAATGGCAATCCACTCCAGTATCTATGCCAAGAAAACCCCAAATTAAGTCACAAAATGTTGGACAAAATGGAAAAATCAAATGTTTGAAGAACTTTCATCCATGTAAAGGGGACATGTCTTTGTAAAACATATCCTCCAAAGCCTTTGCAACCTTCTGTAGTGTAGAGATATTCTCAGCTTAAGATGACAAGTGTTATTCGGATGGGTAAACACACTGGGACAGATCTAACTGCAGAGACCTAGTGGATATAGCTCCCTGGTGCCTTTTCCCTGGTTCATAGCATTTAAGTAATTTCATGTTTACATAGGGGGGCAGAGCCAAGATGGAGGAGAAAAGGCCACAGTTTGCCCCCAAACTCTGCCCAAAATCCCTCCAAATACCTTTAAATGATGCCACAAAAGAGTTCCTGGAGCAGTAGAACCCACAAAAAGATTGATGAAATAATTTTATAGCCAAAGGAAATTTAGAAGATCAGCGGAAAAGGTTTATTGAACCTGGGTGAGAGTGGCACACACTCCAGTGCAGGTCCCACAAATCAGCGCAGATAAGGCCCCAGAAAACAAGTAGCATCTTTGGGAGCCATTGAATAAGCAGCAACAGCTGCTGCTTCCAGGCCTCTTAGCATACAGACAATAAAAGGGGTTGAATAACTTGTCAGAAGGAGATTACAGGGCTCTCTTTGTCAGCACTGAGGCAGGATTTTGTTGCTTTGTCCATACTTGAATCCAGATCACAGTCCCAGGATGAGGAAGAGGACAAGAATACCAGAGCTTGTGGCCACAGTGAAGAGTGGACCCTCCTCACAGTTCCAGGGCAGAAAAGAGTGCTTGTGGCAGGTCACAGACCACAGCACAGGCCAGAAGAGGAATAAATATACCTCTTTTTAGATCATACCACCTTGGAAGAACTGAAAACTTACAGGTCCCCAGAAGTATCTCTAAAAACAGTTGTACAAAGTCCCTGAAACTTGGAACAGTGGACCCTCCACTGCTGGAAGCAGAGCCCTAATTTAACAAAAAGTTAAAAGTCAAGTAATAGGTTGGGGAAATAAGTAAACAGCAGAAAAAATATTCTGACCCTAGAAAGTTACTATGATGACAAGAAAGATCAAAACACTCAGAAGAGACAACAAAGTCAGAGTTCCTACTTCCAAAACCTTCAAGAAAAATATGAATTGGTCTTGGGCCATGAAAGAGTTAAAAAAGGATTTTGAAAATCAAGTAAGAGAAGCAGAAGAAAAATTGAGAAAAGAAATGAGAGTGATGCAAGAAAATAACGAGAAAAGAGTCAACAGCTTGGTAAAGGACACACACACACACACACACACACAATACTGAAGAAAATAACACCTTAAAAAACAGGCGAGGTCAAATAGTAAAAGAAGTGCAGAAGGGCAATGAGGAGAAAAATGCCTTAAAAAGCAGAATTGGCCAAATGGAAAAAAGCACAAAAATTTACTGAAGAAAAAAAAAAAACTCCTTACAAAGTAGAATAGACCAAATGGAAAAGAAAGTACAAAAGTTCACTAAAGAAAATAATTCCTTTAAAAATATAATTAAATAATGGAAGCTAGTGACTTTATGAGAAATCAAGAAACAATAAAACAGTCAAAAGAATGAAAAAATAGAAGACATTGTGAAATATCTTATTGGAAAAACAACTGACATGGAAAATAGATCCGAGAGACCATTTAAAAATCACTAGACTACCTGAAAGTCATGATCAAAAAAGAGCCTAGACATAATTTTTCAAGAAATCATCAAGGAAAATTGCCTTGACATTCTAGAACCAGATAGTAAAATAGACATGGAAAGAATCCACTGATCACTTCCTTGTAAGAGACACCAAAATAAAAATTCCCAGGAAAATTATAACCAAATTCCAGAGCTCCTAGGTCAAGGAGAAAATTTCACAAGCATCCAGAAAGAAACAATTCAAATTTCGTGGAGCCATAGTCAGAATAACACAAGATTTAGCAGCTGCTTTTTTTTTTCTTTTCGGAGGGCAATTGGGATTAAGTGACTTGCCCAAGTTCACATGGCTAGTTTTTGTGTCAAGGGTCTGAGGCTTGATTTGAACTCAGTTTCTCCTGACTCCAGGGCCAGTGCTCTATTCACAATTTAGCAGTTTCTAATTAAAGGACTGGAGGGCTTGAAATATGATTTCCCAGAGGGTAAAGGAACTAGAATTACAACCAAGAATTACCTACCCAGCAAAATTGATTATAGTCCTTCAAGGGAAAGAAAATGCATATTCAATGAAATAGAGGATTTTCAAGCATTCTTGATGAAAAGATTAGAGTTGAATAGAAAATTTTACTTTCAAATATAATACTCAAGAGAAACATAAAAAGGTAAATAGGAAAGGGAAATTATAAGGGACTTAATAAGGTTAAACTGTTTACATTCCTACATGGGAAGATGATACTTGTGACTCCTAAGAACTTTTTTTTATTATTAGGGTAGTTAGAAGGAATACACACATACACACACACACACACACACACACACACACACACACACACAACAGGGCACAGGTGTGAGTTAAATATGAAAGGATGATTTCTTTAAAAAATAAAGTTAAGGGGTGAGAAAGAGGAATAAAATGGGAGAAAGGAAAAGGGAGAGGTAGAAAGAGGTAAATTATCTCACATAAAAGAGGCAAGAAAAAGCTATTACAGTGGAGGAGAGGAGAAGAGAGGTAAGAGGGAGGGAGTGAACCTTATTCTTATCAGAATTGTCTCCAAGAGGGAATAACATACACACTCAATTGAGTATAGAAATCTTTCTTACCCTACAGGACAGTGGGAGAGGATGGGGATAAGAGAAGAGGTGGACTGATAGAATGGGTGGAACTGGGGTAGTCAGAAGCAAAACACTTTTGAGTAAGCACAGGGTGAAAGGAGAGAGAAAATAGAATAAATGGGGAGGGGGTGGCTAGATGGCACAGTAAATAGAGCACTGGCCCTGGAGTCAGGAGGACCTGAGTTCAAATCTGGACTCATACACTTGACACACACTAGCTGTGTGACTTTGGGCAAGTCACTTAACCTCAATTGCCCTCGAAAAAGCAAAAACAACAAAAAAAGAATAAATGGGGAGAGGGGAAATAGGATGGAGGGAAATATAGTCAGCAATATGTGTGAAAAAATTCATGCAATTTCTCTGATAAAGGGCTTATTTCTCTAATATACAGAGAACTGAGACAAATTTATAAAAGAGCCATTCTCCAATTCACAAATGACCAAAAGATATGAACAGTTTTAATTGCGAGGTACTACATCATACCTATTAGATTAATTTATAGAACAGGAAAGGAAAATGACAAATGTTGGAGAGGATACAGGAAAAATAAGACATTAATATATCACTAGTGGAGTTGTTAACTGATTCAACCATTCTATAGAGTGATTTGGAACTATGCCCAAAGGACTATAAAACCCTTTGGCCTAGCAATGCCACTACTAGGTCTGTATCCCAAAAGAGATTTTTTTAAAAAGGAAAAGGACCTATATGTACAAAAATATTTATAGCAGTTCTTTCCTGGGGGCAAAGAACTAGAAATCGAGGGGATGCACATCATTTGGGAATGGCTGAACAAATTGTGGTGTGTGATTATGATGGAATAACTATTGTGCTATAAGAAATGATGAGCTTGGGGCAACTAGGTGGCTCAGTGAATAGAGCACTCCAGCCCAGGAGTCAGGAGGACCTGAGTTCAAATTTGACCTCAGACACTTGACACACTTACTAGCTGTGTGGCTTTAAGCAAGTCACTTAACCCCAATTGCCTTGCCTTCCCCCCTCAAAAAAAAAAAAAACACACACCAAGAAAAAATGATGAGCGGGATATTCTCAGAAAAGTGTGGAAAGACTTGCATGGGTTGATGCAAAGTTAAATGTAATGTGTACAAAGTAGCAACATAAGATGATCAGCTGAAAATGACTTAGTCATCTCAGTAATACAATGACAGCTTGGATCATTGTACTGATCCAAGACAACTTGGAAGGACTTAAGATGAAAAATGTTCTCTATTCCCCCCCAAAAAACTGATGGTTGCTGAATACAAATTGAAGTATACTTTAAGATTAATTACATTGGAAAATTACATATAATGATGTGTAATTGGGAAAAAAATAAAATACTATATAAATTTTTTAAAAGAAGTAATTATCTCAGTATATAACTCAGGACCCCCTACTTCCACCGAAACTTCCTGACCAAAATTAAATGTGACATTAAAATGAGGAAAAGAACACTTACTTAAAACATAATACAATAACAAGAACAATAAAATTTTCCAAACTTCCAGGTATTAAAATCTGTTCTTTGTTCATTGAACCCTAGGATTGGGAAAAGGGTGTGAGAAACTTTCCCACCAGATAAAGACTAAAACCTCAATACCTAGAAGGAACTGAGTCTTAGTAGTAGAATAATGAAATGCCAGTGCATAGGGGGTTGCTAATTTGGGGCACACAAATACTAAAATAATAATAGTTGATACTTATAATTAGTACTTGGATGATTGCAAGGTATTTTGATATAGGTTAAGCGACTTGGGCCAGGATCACACAGCTAGTGTCTGAGACTAGATTTAAAATCATGTCTCTCTTAGTCCAGATTTTTTTTTCAGTGGGCCACCTAGCTAAGTCTTTTGTTCTGGGAATGTTGGTAACATCTGGTTATGTCTACATTCTACAGATCCCCTGAATGGGCTTCTGGGGAAGGAATTTTCCCAAAGTTGAAACTATTTTCTGCTTATCCTCAAATGTAAGAACAGGGACCATTGCGTGGAAATGTCAGAGACAGTTCTCAGCTTAATGTAAAGAAAAAGAACAACTAGTCCAAAAATCAAATCAGCAGCTTTCATGTGTTCCGGGCTTCACTTTCATTGGGGGCGGGGGTGGATGTTGTTAAGCTGGTTTGGGGAGACCATTTTAAAGCAATGCCACTAAATACATCTTGGCCAGATGCAGACTGTGTTAGGTGACCTCTTCAATACTCTCTAACTCAGAATATTCTGAGATTCTTTGAAGAGGAAGAAATAAAACCAGAGAACCCAGATTCAGATTCCCCATCTGGAACTTATTACCTGTGCTACTTTGGAGGAACCATTTAGCCAGCTGAGGCCTCAGTTTCTTCATCTGTCAAATGAAGGGTTTGGACTAGCTGGACCTTTATAGCTTTAGATTCATTATTTAATGACTACCTTGAACTGGCAACATATACTGGAGCTTAATAATAGAATCTCTGAGTGGATATAAAGTAGGAGCAAGTAGGTGACACAGTAGATAGAGTATTGGGCCTGGAGTCAGGAAGACCTGGGTTTGAATCCAACCTCAGGCACTTTAATAGAGATAATAATAGAACCTACCACTCCGGGTTATGAGGATAAAATGAACAAATATTTGTAAAGTACTGTTGTTGTTCATCCTTTATTTTTGAAGAGGACCAAGCAATATTAAACTTTAAAAGTAGATGTTATTTACCCAATATAGATCAAATTAAAAACTGATTTAAATTATTTTCCCCTCAGCCCTTGCCCAAAAAATCTCGACTCCCAGATCTTGCATGGATCCAAAGGACGGCGGAGAGAGTGATAATTAGTAACTATAAAAAGGACAAAATAAGAGGCTGCTTAAAATGGAGAAGATAAAGAAAATAAGCATTCCATTTAAACTGTGTATATCTTGTATGTACATAGTTTGTATGTTGTCTGTCACAATAGAATCTGAATTCCTTGGGCACAAGGAAGGTGTCTTTGCCTTTATTTGTAGTCCCAGCACAAAATACATAAGCTAGCATATATTGTTATTCAATCAATCATTCAGCCTTGTCCTACTCTTCACTATCCCATGGGCCAACTGTCCATGACATTTTCTTGTCAAAGGTAATAGAGTGATTTGCTATTTCCTGGTTTTATGCAGGCAGGGGTTAAGTGACTTGCCCAGGGTCATACAGCTACTAAGTGTCTGAGGTCAGATTTGAACTCTGGTCTTTCTGATTCAAGACTAGGTGCTGTATCCACTGAACCACCTAGCTGCCCCAAGGCTGGCATATAGTAGATGCTTAATAAATACTTCTTGTTGTTGTTGCTGCTGCTGTTGAGGATGATGATGATGATTGTTCTATCTTGACCTTCTTTTTTAATTAAATTATTTATTTTTAGTTTTAAATAATCACTTCCTCAAGTTTTAAATTTCCCCCCTCTTCCTTCCTCCTTTCCCCATCCCTCTCCAAGACAGCTTGCAATCTGATATGGGCTCTACAAACACATTCCTATTAAACACATTTTCACATGAGTCATGTTGCATAGAAGAATTATAACAAATGGGGAAAAACATGAGAAAGAAGAAAATAATAGAACAAAACAAAAAGGAAAATAGTCTGCTTCATTCTGCATTCCAACTCCATAGTTATTTCTCTGGATGTCACTGGCATTTTCTATCATTTGTTCTTTGGAATTGTTTTAAGTCCTTGCATTGCTGAGAAGAGCTAAGTCTATCAAAATCAGTCCTCACACACTGTGGCTGTTACTGTGTACAATGTTCTCTTGGTTCTGCTCACCTTACTTAGCATCAGTTCATATAGTCTTTCCAAGTTTCTTTGTAGTCTGCATGGTCATCATTTCTTATAGCACAATAGTATCCATCACATTCATATACCATAACTTGTTCAGCCATTCACTAATTGATGGGCAGCCCCTTGATTTCCAGTTCTTGGCCACCACAAAAAGAGTCATTACAAATATTTTTTCACATGTAGATCCTTTTCCTATTTTTATAATCTCTTTGTGATACAGCCATAGAAGCAGTATTGCTGGGTCAAAGGGTATACACATTTATATAGCCCTTTGGGCATACTTCCAAATTGCTCTCCAGAATGGTCAGATCAGCTCACGACTCCACCAACAATTAATTGGTGTTCAAACATTCCCAGTTTTGTTTTCCTGTTTTTGTCATGCTAGCCAATCTGATAGATATGATGTGGTATCTCAGAGTTGTTTTGATTTCTATCTCTCTAATCAGTAGTGATTTAGAGCATTTTGTCATATGACCATATTTAGCTTTAATTTCTTCCTCTGAAAACTTCCTGTTCATATCCTTTGATCATTTATCAACTGGGGAATTACCTGCATTCTTGTAAATTTGACCCAGTTCTCTATATATTTTAGAAATGAGGCTTTTATCTGAAACACTGATTGTAAAAATTCTTTCCCAGTTTTCTGCTTCTCTCCTAATCTTGGTTACATTGGCTTTGTTTATGCAAAAACTTCAATTTAATGTAATCAAAATTATCCATTTTGCATTTTGTAATGTTTTCTATCTCTTGTTTGGTCATAAATTCTTCCCTACTCCATAAATCTGATGGATAAACTATTCCTTGCTCCCCTAATTTGTTTATACCTAGATCATGTGCCCATTTGGACTTTATTCTGGTATATGGTTGGTCTATGCCCAGTTTCTGCCATACTATTTTCCAGTTTTCCCAGCAGGTTTTTGTCACAGAGAGTTCTTATGACCTTTTTCTTCAGTTATCCTTGGATTTGCATTGGTCCTCTGCAGCAAAACAAGGTCAATATTATTTTGGTTTTTATTTATGTTGTTTCTATTATGGTTTTTGTGTGTTACTAGGGATGGACTGAAGCTGTGATTTCATTTATATAGGGTACTTCCAAGTGAAGGAACTCTCTACCAATTCAAGTTAGCATTTTCTCTGAAATTCAGTCATAGAGTTGCCTAGGGAGCTGAGAGGTTGGCTAATAAGTATTTTTACATTTTGCATACACTAAAAGAACTCTTTATCCATGTTAAAAGTAGAAGTCAACTTTATAATTTTAAAAATTGTCTTCTTATTTTTTACCTGAAGGCTCAGGTTTTCTTTATCCTAAAAGGACTTCCTTTAAATCCTTAAATAATTCACATTTATATAGAACTTTCTTCTCAAAAATAAAACAAAACACACGTGGGATAGAAAATGTAAGAAAATGTAACATTTTCCCTGTTTATAGATGAACAAACAGAGGCTTCAAGAAGAAGAGTGGTTTGCCCATTATCTCAAAGTAAGGTAGTGTCTGGGTACTCTATCCTCTAGGTCACATCACCTCTTTTGACTCTACAACTTGATCAAGCTTTCATCCTGTATCTTTCCTTTCCTTTACCACTAAGTTCCTAGGAAACACTGACTTTGCTTGCTGTACACTTCATCACCCACTCAGGTCTTAGCCACCTGAAATCTGGCTTCCGTTACCCACCACTCTCCTAAAACTACTCTCACCAAGGTCTCTATTGACTTCTTAACTGCCAATGTTATTTTCTCAGTACTCATCTTTCCTGACCTTTCTACTGCATTTGGCCACCATATCATTTGTGATGCTTTGTCTTTCCTTAGCTTCCATAACTCTCTTTTCTCTGAGTTCTTTGACAACTAAACTACCCCTCAGTTGTTTTTACTGGTGCATCTCTTTCATTATGTACTTAAAATGAGGGTGTCAACTAAGTTGTTGTTCAGTCATTTCAGTCAATTTTCACTTTTCATGACCCCATTTGAGGTTTTCTTGACAAAGATACTGGAGTGGTTTGCCATTTCTTTCTCCAGTTCATTTTGCAGACGGGGAAACTGAATACAAACACGGTAAAGTGACTTGCCCAGGATCACACACATACTGTCTAAGGTTGGATTTAAATTCATGTCTTCTTGACTCTAAGCCCAACACTGTATCCACAAAGCCACCTAGCTGTCCTATGTCAACTAAGACTATGTGCTTTATGTTCTTTTTCTTTCTTTCTTTCTTTTTAATATTCTTTTCTCTTTATACTTCCTACACTGGCATTTTATATACTTTCCCCTTCCATGATTTAGTTATCACCTCTATGCAGGAGAATTATAAGTTTATATATCCAATCAATGAATTACAGTTATAAATTTCTATTTGTCTCATGTGTATCTCCTGGATGTCCTGCTGATACTTTGAGTTTCACAAATTCAAAATTGAAGTATTCATATCCACCTCCTCTTACCTTGCAAAACCGCCAGTCCTCACATACTTTGTCCTCTAGAAAAGATATGATAACTCTAAGGTACCACCTCACACATACCAGGTTGGTTAATATGACAGAAAATGAATTTTTGTTGGAAGGGATGTGAGAAAACTGGGATACTAACACACTGTTGGTGTATCTGTGACCTGATCCAACCATTCTGGAGAGCAATTTGGAACTATACCCAAAGGACTATAAAATGGTGTGTACCTTTGGTCCAGGAATATCACTGCTAGGTCTATATCCCAAAGACATCAAAAAGATGAATGTGGGAGGAGGGAAGGAACTATTTGTAGCAGTTCTTTTTTGGGGGGCTAAGAATTGAAAATTGAAGAGATGCCCATTACTTGGGGAATGGATAAATAAGCTGTGGTATATGATTATAATGGAATACTATTGTACTATAAGAAATGACAAGTAGGATGATTTCAGAAAAACCTGACAAGATTTATATAAATGGATGTAGAGCAAACAGAAACAGGAGAACATTATACACGAAACAGTGATGTTGTTCAAGGAAGAATTGTGAATGACTTAACATTCTCAGGAATCCAATGATCCAAGAAAATCCCTGCCTCCAGAGAAAGAACTGATATTGTTTGAATACAGACCAAAGCACATTATTTTTCACTTTCTTTTTCTTTTATTCAAGTCTTCTTGTACAAAATGGCATCGAAATATTTTACATGAAAAAAGGAAATATGATAATGTGCCTCTCTCCTTTCTTTATAGAGGTGAGTGCTTATGAGTGTGGAATACTGAACATGATGTCGAACTATGTGGATATGATGTTTAGTTTTGCTGAATTTTTCCCCCTTTATTTGATTCTTTATTATACTGAATGGCTCTCTAGGAGGGGAGGAAGGAGGGATATAATAGGAAATGGAAGTGATATAAAAAAAAATATATGCATATTTTTATTTATTTTTTTTTTTAAAGCAATTGGGGTTAAGTAACTTGCTCAAGGTTACACGGCTAGTCATTGTTTATGCGTGGGTGCTCATTTTCTGAGGCTGGATCTGATCTCGGGTCATCCAAACTCCGAGGCCGGTGCTCTTACTCACTGCGCCACCTAGCCGCCCCTTTAGGGCAATTGGGGTTAAGTAACTTGCCCAAGGTTACACGGCTAGGTTTTTTTGTTTGTATGGATTAAGTGTCAGAGGCTGGCTCCGAACTCAGGTCCTTCTGATTCCAGGGCCGGCGCTCTATTCACTGCGCCACCTAGCCGCCCTTATATGCATATTTTTAAGAACCTTAATGTGCTTTTAAAAAATCTTCCCAGTCCTGCCAACTTGCCTATTCTGCCAATATCACCAATATGTTAATCGCCCAAGATACAAAACCTTGAAGTTTTCTTTGACTTCTCTCTCTTCCTCATCTTGCATATCCAATCCAACTTCAATTATTTTCAACTTTTCCTGCATAATAGTTTTTGCCTCTGTCTTCTCTCCATTCCAGTTTCTACCAACCAAGTTCAGGACTCGATTCTTCTTAATTATATTAAGGTAATAGCCTTTTAACTGGACTTCATGCCTTAGTACTATCCCTTGTCAAGCACCCTTCCTTTGGCTGCCAAATTAATTTTCCTAATGTACAAATCTGACCATGTCATTGTTTTATTCAAAAACATTCCTTCATTTCCTTTTGCCATAACATAAACTACAAATTCTTCTGTCTGACACTTAAGGTCCTCCTATGATCTTATTCAAATCTAACTTTTCACACTTATTTTATTTTCCTCATTTTCATACATTATATATTTCAAGCAAATCAACTTATTGGCCATTGTTCAATCTTATTGATTTCCTATCTTGGAGTGATTGTGTGCCATTTCTTTAAATGTTTCTCTTGTGGCATAGTCTCCACTCCTCTCACCACACTGTTCTCTCTCTTCTGGGCCTATTCCAGTTTATAATTATCCATCCTAAAATGTGGCATCCTGAAATCAACTCAATATACTAAATCTGGTCTAAGACAGATCACCTAACAGAATACCCACCTTTGCCACATTTCAAGCAGGAAATTCTTCCCTTCAATCAAGTTTCATCTCCTGCATAATGCTTTGCCAGATACCCCAAGCTAAAAATCATTTCTCCATCTTCAGATTTCTTAAAGGTCTTTGTCCAGCAGTGTGGAACCTGTAGCCTTGAGACCACATGTGGCCCTCTAGGTCCTCAAGTGCTACATTTTGAATGAATCCAAACTTTTTTCTGTGAAGTTTGGATTCAGTCAAAGGGTTGTACTTGAACACCTAGAAGACCATGTATGGCCTCGAGATCATAGGTTTCCTACCCCCACTTCAGACACCTTTCTTTGTTGTTAATTGAATATCTTATATTTATCTCATGTATGTCCTCCTCTTTTCATCTCTATTAGATTGTAAACTCCTTGAACACAGGGACTATATTGTTTCACATCTTCAAATTTCTAGCATTTGGGGAGCATCTCGACTATAGTAAGGATAAGGGTAGGGATAGGGGCTACAAATGTGATTTCATTGGTAAAGGTAGTTCCTGGTTGAAAAAAGTCCCTCTATAGGTGCAGAGGAGCACTTTCTCTGAAACTGAAAATTAAAGAATTATGTAGAAGAGTGATAAAAAGTAAATGTCCAGAGTCGAAGACAGCTTGTGTCAGAGGATGACTCCAAGGCCATCGGTCTACCTCTCATGACACAAAGCATAGAGTAGATGTTTAATAAATATTTGTTGCACTGAATTTGTTACTGAACAAGAGATCAGTTTAACTTAATTAATTAGCTTAGCCAAAGCTAATTCTCACTTAGATTGAATTAAAAACAGTTTGCCTTTGCAAAAGGTTATTTTTAAGTCAGTTCTTTGGAAAGCATAACACATTCTCCCCTTGATAAGAATGTTAAAAATGGTGGTGCATTTCCAGACTGGTCTACAAGGTCCTGTTTAAACTAAAATACCTGAATACAGTGTTAATACAATGACACTAGTATTTACAGTGGTTCGGCTCCGATCTTAGACTCAGTCAGAAGAGATCTTGGAGGTCATTAATGAGTAAGTCAGTCAAAAGGCATTTGTGTGTGTGTGTGTGTGTGTGTGTGTGTGTGTGTGTGTGTGTGTGTGTGGTGGGGAGGGGCTAGAAACTCCACTGAGAATACAAATAAAGGGAAAACCAGTACCTACCCATCACATTCTAATGGGGAAAACAATAGACAATTTGTGTGTGTGTGTGTATGTATACATATATACATATAAATATAGGATATTCACTGTAAATGGAAACTAATCTCAGAAGGAAGACATTAGCAATCAGTGACCAAGAAAGGTCTCTTACCAGCCTATTTCTTAACTTTGAACTTTATATGAAAGGTGGGCTCTGCTCACCTTGGGGAGGGGAGGCGCTGGACCAAGCTTTAGGCTTTTTCTTGCTGCTGTGTTCTGAGCTGGTTCTGGGGGTCTGCACATTTTCAGACTTCCAAGGTGGTGTGATGGGAGTCGGGGGCGGCGGGGGGCGGGGGGGGGGGGGCAAGGTGTGGTCACTGGCTCTCTTGGTCTGTGTTCCAGTCTTTATCCAGGAAGCTTCCTACTCCCCAGCAGCCAAGAGTATTAGCACTCCTCCTGGCCCCAGAACAGTGACCAGGCCCCTGCTCCCTTGTGACCCAGCACTAGTGCTCTTCTCTGCCCTGGAACTGTGACCCAGAACGGTGTATGTTTAATAGAGTTGAATGTACAGATGTAACCAGGGCCAGCAAAGGGCCCCCTGTAATTTCTTTCTGACCACTTGTCTCACCCCCTTCCCATCTCTGGTCTTGCAGCTGCTGCTGCTGTCCCACATGTGCTCCTGACAAGCCCCCACCACAGTCCCATAGACCTCTCCTGCTGACATCTATTTTTGGCTGGAAAAATGTCTCACCCTGACTTTTTATTGGCTCTGCCACTCCAAAATTTGATTCAACGCATTATTTTAAAGCTGTTGAGAAGGAAATGTTGAAAGAGTTCAGCTGGGTTGCTGCCTCTATTCCTCCTGTCTTGGTTCCCTCAATTAATAAGCTTTTGAGACAAATTGTGGACCCAGTCTTTCAAGTCTAGTTCCATATCTACTACACCAGGTGTCAAATTCAAACAGAAAAACTGTACACAAGGATCTCTATGGCACAGTAAGTTAGAAAACCACATATTAGTATTGTCTATGTTTCATTGTATTTTTACTTTAGTTGAATATTTCCCAAGTACATTTTAATCTGGTTTGGGCAGCAGAGTGTTATAGGCTGCTTGTGGCCTGCTGGTCATGGGGTTGAGATGCTTGACTAAAATAGGCTTCCCTTCCACTATATCTCACCACCATTCGTAATTATCTCTATGGAAAAGTCAATTAAGTACCTACTTTATGAAAGGCACTAGAGATTCTAAGACAAAAACCAAACAATCCCTACCCCCAGGGAACTTTCATTTTGCTGAGAAGATACATCACACAAAGAAGTAAATATGAGGTAAATGTAGGAAAACACTTAAAACTGGGGAGAATAGGAAGGGGACCAGAGGAAGCTCCAGGTGAGAGATAATACTTAAGCTGAGCATTGAAGGAAATTAGGCATGCTAAGAGGTGGAGCTGAGGAAGCCGTGCTTCTCTGGAAAAGAAGAATTATGTGAAGGATTACATGCCATTCATAACCCATTCTTCCCTAAGCTAATCATCACTAGTTTCCTCAAATTCTTCTCCTATGACATGGTCACTAATCCTCTCATAATTTTTTTATCCCTCTTCTGGACCTTCTCCAATTCGTCAATATCCCTCCTAAAATGTGGCATCCAGAACTGAATTCATCACTCTAGATCTGGTTTGACCAGGGCAGAATACCTGAGGACTATCACATCTCCATTCTAGATGATATACTTCTCTTAACACAACATGTTCAGTCAATATTTCAGTTGTGTTCAACTCTTCATGATCCCATTTGTGGTTTTCTTGGCAAAGATACTGGAGTGATTTGCCATTTCCTTATCCAACACATTTTATAGATGTAAGGCAAATTGAGGCAAACAAGATTAAGTGACTTGTCCAGTACCACATAGCTAGTAAGTGTCTAAGGTTAGATTTGAACTCAGGAAAGTGAGTCTTCCTAATTCCAGGCCAGGCACTCTATCCACTGCATAGGATAGAACTAATTTTCTGCCTTGCAGTCCTTATTGACTCACATCACATGTACAGTCTCCTAAAGACCTTTGGTCATTTTCAGCCAAATTCAAAGTATTCTGTCAAGCTATTATGAAGTCCAGGCACAGATAATAAATACCGCAAGGAACTTGGTGTTTGGTGATTTCATACCACAGTCTCGAAAAAATGCTACTAGCCAGATAGTATTTTCTTAGACCACTCCACTCCCACAGAATACCAAGCCAGTGCCAAGGAACCCATCTACTCAAAAAGGACAATATTTAGTTAGGGGGAGGGTTGGGGATGACAAGGAGCAGTTTAAATATGTGTAAGCAAGTGCCACAATTAAATTAATCATTTAGAGAGTTTTAAGCAATGGGTTCCAGGAACCATCATAAATATCTAATCTTTATCCTTGTTTTTGTAAAAATAACACCTCTTTGAATTATTTTAAGTTGCCGTATGTTTTTGCAAGCAGAATGAAACCCAAATGGGATGTGTTTTGCCTCTCACTGAATATTTTGGAGAATATTCTCCACCCAGGTAAAGCAATTACATATATTATTCTAAAAGTCAAGGAATGTCTAACATCTTGTTCTAATGCCAGAGACATTTCATTTTCTTCCCAAAAGGTCACATTTTAGCAGCATTGTTCTCTTAGAGATTAAGATATTTTAGGAATGATTTGGGCTCTTCCTTTTCTTCCCTTTGGGGATGAGACAAAACAACTCAAGACAAAGTATGCAGGGTGGGTGGGGCTCATGAAAAACAAAAACAAAACCACATATCCATTTCATATATATAATGAGAAATGAAGTTTTTGCAGGGTTGAAGAACCTGGGGCCTCAAGGTCACATGTGACACTCCAGGTCCTCAAATGAGGCCCTTTGAATCCAAACTTCATAGATCCAATTCCCTTAGTAAAAGGATCTGTTCTATAAAACTTGGACTCAGGTAAAAGGCCACACCCAAAGACTTAGAAGGCCACAATGTGGCCTGGAAGCCACAGGTTCCCCACTCCTGACAGATAAATGATTTTCTCTTCCTTTGATTCCTAGTTATCCAGAAACTGATCATCCATTCTCTGAATTTTTTGGATTATTCATCCTTCCTTGTTTCTTATTTGTTCAGTTCTCTATAAGAGATAGAGAGAAGTTGGAACACATCTGAAAAAAAGACCATCCTATAAGGAATCATTAAAATAACTGGGAAAGGATGTGTCCTTAACCCAGAGAACAGAAGACTTAAAAAGAGATATGCTTGTGGTCTTCAAATATTTTAAGTTATAGCAAATGAAAGAAAGATTAGACATTCTTACTGGCCTAAGAAGAAAGAACTAAAACTAGTGGGTAGAGACTACAGAGAGACAGATTCTCATTCATAAAAAGAACGTTCTTAACAATTAAAGCTATCTAAAAGTATAATGAGGGTGGCTAAGCATTGCGATGGATAGAGTGACTGGCCTGGAGTTAGGAAGACTCATCTTCCTGAGTTCAACTCTTATCTTAGACACTTACTAGTTGTGTGACCATGGGCAAGTCACTTAACCCTGTTTACCTGAGTTTCCTTATCTGTAAAATGAGCTAGGGAAAGAATTAGGAAGCCACTCTAGTAACTTTGCCAAAAAGACACCAAGTAGGGGCACAAAGTCAGAAATGACTGAAAACAACTGAACAACAAAAAGTATAATGAACTGCCTGAGAAATAGCGAGTTTTCCATTCTTAAAAATCATCAGGCAGAGACTGTTGGAGGATATCATAAAGAGGATTCATGCTTCAAATAAAGGTTGTGATCCTATTATTCTCTGATCCTGTGATTCTGCTGGTGACCATAAGATTCCTTCCAAATTTAGGATTCTAAGATTCTGCATAAATTAGCCAGATGATGGAGAAAGTCAAGAAAAACTTGGCAGAGAGATGGTGGGCTGCAGGTGTGGAGTAAGGTATATGCTATCAGATATGTCAATGTCCATTTCTTTTGCTTGACTGTGATTCCTTGATACCAGGAAGAGTTCTATTAAGCATGGGGGATACTAGGAAATGAAAGCAATGTGGGGAAAAGGCATCAGTAAAACATTGCCTAAAAGAAAGGAACCAACAGAGGGTTAAATGAAAATAAATCTAATTTGGTAAGTATCTTTTAGAAAATGATTTTGTAACCAGTGCTTAGATGAGTGTTTTATTTTTTTAGATTACATGCTGATTTCATTTATTCTCATTTAGCAGTGATATTTGAGATCAATCTGTATAGCATTCAAAATGTTTTCACCAATGAGAAATAGGTTGGAAGAGGAGTGAAAAGTGGGATAGTGGGCCATGAATAATACTGCCTCTTCTTTAAAAACACACACACACACACACACACACACACACACACACACACACACATACTTTTACATCCAAAGAGTTGCATACCTCACTCACTCCTGCACCCAATGTGACAAATAAAGCCTGATAAATACCATCTGTGCATTTCTGTAGTGTAGGTTTCCATAGTATCAGAGCACTTGCAGGTCTCCTGATGTAATGTGTGTGGAATTGGAATATTAACCTAAAGAACTCTGCACCATTTTTCTCTGATGAAAAGAAACCTGCCAGAAGATATATTATTGTGGGGGTAGGGGAGAGGCTAGTTTACAGGGAAAGTCTTTAAAATATATTCCATGAACATAGCGATTAACACAAAACCTGAGTTCAGAGCCAGCCCAGCAAGGGATCGGTGAGCTCTTATTTAGTTGAAGAAAATCTAAAGCTGTCAAGAAAGTAAATTGGGTACATAATCCATGCCTCTCTTAGAATCCCCCACCATCCTCAGCAAGGATATTTTGCAAGTTCTCCCCTGCTCTGCAAACCATTCCACTCTGATGATTAATTACCTGTTGTTGAGTAAGTTCTTTGCATTTTATTCAATGATATTCTCATAAAACCTAACCAAGATACACAAAACAGATTATCATCTCTTTCATATTTCTTCCTGAAACTGTAACTCATAGTTTTAATTCCATAACCTTCCCACCCTACCCCCCAAAAGAAGTTTTCTTCAGAGATAATTTCCCTAAATCTAGGAATCAGTACTAGGTCATTTCTAAAATCCAAGAACATACAAGGAGTAAATTTTACAAAAAATAAAATAATAAAGATTCTTCTTATGCTTCCAACCAGAATTTTCTATTTGCTCATATTCCCACTGGGAGAAGCCCCCCAATCATTCTTGAGTGTCTTCTGAATCATCAAAGAGAAAAAAAATTCATACAACAGAATTTCAAAAAATTGTATTTTAGCTCATTGAAACTGGTCGAACAATATAATAGCCTCTTTCAATCAGAATACTAAGTTAATAAGGATAGCCTTTCTCCTAATATCTCTCTTCCTTAATTCTTATTTATGTTTTTAATAACAAAGGTCAAGGTCTGAATCATCATCAAATTCCAAACGTATTTGTTAGGGATGTAATAACATTATGTAACCCATGACCCAGGCCTCTACTCCACTCCACAATTGTGTTTAATCTTGGAAGTGTATAAGAAAAGGGAACAGGCTTGATAATGGCACCATTTCTGCAATTCATAGTCTGAGAGTTACCTAAAATCATGAAAGATTAATTGACTTGCCCAAGGCCAGGATGTGCCAGAAGCAAAACTTGAATCCAGAACTTCCTGACTGTAATGGAAGCTACCTGTTTATTAAACCCCTCTTCCTCTCTTAATACTAGGGGTTTCACTAAAATAGGTCATTTTCTGTCTTTGGCTTGTTATTCCCCACCCTGAGCTTATCATGAGGGAAATTCCAAAATAAAACTTAGAAATAGATTTCCCCCAAATGTAACAAGATTCCCACTCTGGTACCAATATTCAATATAATAAATACATGTTGAATAGGACAAATTTTTTTCACCCCATAGACATGCAGAAGACAGGAAGACTTCACAGGACCCATTAAATAGAGAGGACATAGAAGGACTCAGGAGCCCATAACTAAATTTAGGAAACACATAAAGAACTCAGAGTAGCTCCAATTCTAGGTGTTGGGAGGAGGAACCGCATGCACAAGTTTCCCACCCATGTTCCCCAGAACACAAGCTACTGTCTTGTGGGTTGGCCTGTTTCTGAGCAAGGAATTCAAAAAGGAAATCTAAAGAGAAACAAAGCTGCTCTTTCACCAAGGACAAGGACAGCTCCCCTAACCAAAGTCTGTCCTCCTGGGTCCCTCCCCAGTTCCTCATCCTGAAAACCCATCTGGAGATACCTCTGCCCTCTGAATAAAGTGCCAATGTGCATATCCATGATGCACATGGGATAAAATGTTCAAATGGGTCAGGAGGAGCCCTGCTCTTACAATTAAATGCATGTAATAAATTTATGTTTTTGTCAGATGAGGGGGTATAAAATATAATGGTAAAGTATACATTTATCAAATGGAAAAGGGCAGTTAGGTGATATAGTGGATAGAGTGAAGGACCTAAAGACAGGAAGACTCATCTTCATGAGTTCAAATTTGGCCTCAGACACTTACTAGCTTTGTGACCCTGAGCAAGTCTCTTAACCCTGTCTGCCTCAGTTCCTTCATCTGAAAGATGAGCTGGAGATGGAAATGGCAATTCACTCCAGCATCTTGCCAAGAAAACCCCAAAAGAGGTCACAAAGAGTCAGACATGACTGAATAATCAAATGAAAAGCTGCCTTTTTACAATTTCTGTTACTAAACTTTGAGAAACATTTACTAAGTGTTTATTTCCTTCCTTCTTGATTGTTTGGTTGAATCAGAAATAACAAATCTGACCCACTAAAGGTGAAATTAGAGTACCCTAGATAGAATAATAAAATTCAATTTGACTCAATGGATATCAACAAGAGGTAACAATGCCCAAGGTACTCTGATACATGCTTGGAATACAAAGACAAAAATGAAAACAGTCTATGTGTCCATGAAACTTACATTTCACTAGGTAAATATAACATGCACACAATATATCACATGGAAATAGTATAAGGATAATGGAGTTTGGGGAGAGAACCAATAGATGGAGGCAAGGTCAGGAAAGGATTAATGAATGAGAAGGTACCTGAGTTGAACCTTAAAGATAAGGTTTCAGGAAAATGGATGTGAGGAAGGTGTATTTCAGGAATTGACAATGGTTCATACAGTTGCATGAGAATGAAGATGGAGCATTGGGTTTGGGGAATAGCTAGTAATCCAGTTTGTCTGAGAATGTTCACAAAGTTTAAAATAAAACTGGAAAAGTACATAGAGGTCAGCTCGCTGAGGCCCTAAATACTGAATCAAGGCATTTGCCTTTAATTCCATAGGCAATGGGGAGCCAATGAAAGTTTTTGAACAAGCATGTGATGTGATCAAGACGTGCCTTGGGAAGGTATAGTGGCAGCTATGTGGGGGAGAGAATAGAAAGGGGAGAAATTGTAATCAAGGAAAGCAATTAGTAGTCTATTACCATGACCCAGAAAAATATGAATAAAGGCCAGAACTACAGTGGTGGAGGAGTGAATGGAAGGGTGATAGGAGAGTGAGAAGTAGACATAGCATAGACAACTGACTGGAAACTGCCCTGTTTATTGTGTTATGAGTTATTCTCTTGCTCCCAAATACGATTCTAAGTGCTGACTTAATTGTCCTGATGCTAACAAGAATGGATTCATTGGTCCAGTCGTTGGCCTTCTCTTCAACAGAAAACCTCTGCCTTGTAGCCACAGATTATTTCCCTTCTTTGATCCAGTCATCTCTCAATTGCACAGAAATGGTCACAGGAGCCCACGGAGCAAGTCCAAAGTTATCCCCTAAAGTGCTACTAATGGACAAAACACCTAACAGTTGTGTCCTATTGAGGGCAAGGTAATAGCACCATTAGGGGCAGCTAGGTGGTGCAGTGGATAGAGTACTGAGCCTAGAATCAGGAAGACTTGTCTTTCTAAGTTCAAATCTGACCTCAGACATTTATTTGCTGTGTGACTGTGGGCAAATCATTTAACTCTGTAGGCCTTAGTTTCACCCGTTTGAATCATACTAAAATTCTGATTGTCTGGAGGCCCCATTATCTTCACTTTTTTGCCCTTTGCTGTTGTTCTGCAAATATGTAGATTCAACAAATATTCAACCAATAAGAAGTACTTATAAGAGCTTCCTTTTTATATAACTGCAGGTAAAAGTAAAAAGTACTTATAAGAGCTTCCTTTTTATGTAACATGCAGTTCTCTATTGTAGGGGCTTATTTATATTAGAGAAGTACCTCTTTCTAAGAGGAGTTTTCTGGCAATAATTTGGAAATAGATTAGACCCTTGCTTCCCTCTTCTCTCCTCCCCTCCCTTCCCTCACAGCCATTGCAGTAGAATAAGCATTGGATTTGAATTCAGGAGACCAGGTTTCATCTTTCAAATTTGCAGCCTTGGGCAAGTCATTTCCTTTCATTGGGACTTAGTTTTTTCGTGTAAAATGAGATTAGACTAGATAAAAATTCTATAATCCTATCATGAATGCTACAACAATATTCATGGTTGAAAAACATTTGCCACATGATTCTTTCGTTATTCCCCTTGTGTAATATCAGGCTGGAACATGCAGAGAGTACTTTAAAAAATAGTATTTTAGGGGTGGCTAGGGGCTCAGTGAATAGAGCACAGGCCCTGGAGTAAGGAGGACCTGAGTTCAAATCCGACCTCAGACACTTAACACTTACTAGCTTTGTGACCTTGGGCAAGTCACTTAACCCCAATTGCCCTGCCTTCCCCTCTGCAAAAAAACAAAACAAAACCAAAAACAACTATTTTTATTTTTTTCTCCAGTTACATGTCAAGAAAATTTTTAGCATTGATTTTTACAAGATTTTTGAGTTCCAAATTTTTCTCCTCCCCACCATCCCTTCCCTCCACTTTCCTTTTCTGAAAATGGTAGGCAGCTTGATATAGTTTATATATGGAACATGCATTAAGATGTTATACCCCTAGGAGAAGAGACTTAGGAGGCTACTTTGGATAAAATTATAAAAATTTATATATGTATATGTGCATAGATACACACATATACCTATGTAATATACATACATTTATAACATGCATACATATAATACACCTACATGTGTGATATGATATCACACACATATTGTATGTGTGTATATATTGTATTGTTGTACATGTATTTATACACATACATATACTATACATACATGTGCATGTGCATGATATAATATACATATTGCATACACATGTATATATGTTTGTGTTATGCATGTACACATACACGTGCTATACTCACATGCACATACACACATGCACATGCACACATACATACACATAGCATACACATATACATACACATACACAGGGCCTTGGAAAGACTATGGAGTATGTGTAGACATTCTATAACTGGCTCCAGTTAACTTCCCACAATGGTGGTTGAGGCAGCTAGGTGGTGCAGTAGATAGAGTCCTGGGCCTGTGGTTAAGAAGACCTGAGTTAAAATCCAGCCTCAGACATTGACTAGCTATGGGACTCTGAGAAAGCCATTCAAACTCTGTTTGCCTCAGTTTCCTCAACAGTAAAACGAGGGTAATATAGCCCCTGCCTCCCAGGACAGAGTTCCCTAGAACATAGCTTGTCTCTTCCTCTGGTGAGTTGAAGTTCTTTGATTTGATCTGGAGGCATTAAAAAGGCCTTAAAGAGCTTCCAGCAATCTTCCTCGCTTCATTTTCTTCATCTGTGCTCTTGGGGGGATCTTGGTGACTACTTCACTCATACCATCTGGTGAGACACAGTACTTACAAGGGAAGAGACCTTAGGGTTTTCTCCTTTCTGAGACCAGGTGACCCTGTGAAAAGCCCTTGGTCCTTGGTCTCTGAATTGGTTCTTTTCTGATGTAAGGGAAGGGAGTTAATTTGGCGGTCAGGAGAATGAGATACAGTATTTCCAGGAGTCAGAGGTCAGTCTTAGGCAGATGCAATAGGTAAAGACTAGTGCTCTAAGAAGCAAGTGGTGACCTTAAGGAGGGACCTTCAGAACTCGGACCTGGGTCACTGAGACAAGAACTCCTTCAGCAGTGATGCTACATCTTGATGCGAATTTGATGAAACCTTTACTATATAATAACTATGCTAAGACTGAGCCTACTCTCCCAAGAGACTAAAGGAATGTGGGAAGAGTATCCTCCCCACCCCAGATGATGGGAGGAGAAGGGGGATGCTTGCACAGTTGCTCTTGATATATCTTTGGAATAAATTCCATTTGTATTTTATCTGAGGCACTTGGGTGACACAATAGAAAAATCACTGGGACTGAAGTCAGGAAGACCTGAGTTTAAATATGGATTTAGACACTAGCTATGTGACCCTGGGCAAGTCACTTAACTTCTGCCAGCCTCAGTTTCCTTAACTGTAAAATGAGGATAATAATAGCATCCACCTGACAGAATTATTATAAAAAATGAGATATTTGGGGGAAAACACTTAGTACAAAATCCGGAACATAATAGGTGTGATTTAGGTGCTTAATCCCTTTCCCTCTTTGTAAAACTAAATGATATAAAATGATTAAATAAAATTGTAGCTTAGTCAGCAGCACCTTACAATGGGCAGGAGTTCAGCAAATGGGGGCTTGAGCAGATAGTAGCAGTAGGGGAAAAACAGCTCACAAATCCCCCAGGGCACACTAGAACCCTGAGGGGAAAAGTGGCCTACCAGGCTCTGAGGACACACTACACCTATAAAATAAGACAGGTGACTTATTTTTAGCCAAACAAAAGAAAACATTGTCTTAACAGTGGCCTAGATACAATAATAATTATAATTGACATTTATATAACACTTTAAATTTTGTAACTCCACACACATTATCTCACTCGACCCTCCCAACAATCTTATGAAGTGCATAATTTTATTTTTGGTAAGAATCTATGATTTCATCAGTGTAGGGAGGAAACAGATGAGGCAGTTCCCACTGCCAATGAAAACCAATTTAGAGAGCTACGGGAGTATTGAGAAGTGGGGCATTGTGTGGGATCTGAACCCACATCTTTACACCAAATATCCAGTAAGCTAGCAAAAAAGCCATACTGTCTCCCCAAAGTTGTACATTTCAGAGAGTTTTCCTTTAGAATTCCATCTTCATTTGCTGTGCCCATTCCTGTTTTTTATTTTTAATAAGTAATAATTCTGACATTTCCCTACAAATTCCAGAAACAGAAATCATTTCATTTCTATGACCATGAGTTGCAAGTTGTTTCCAAATTTATTCTCTCATTGGTCCCAGCATGTTTCCAATAAACATCTGTATAAAAGCAACATTTTTCTATAGAGAATAAATTTGTTAATAATTTTAATTAACTGATTGTTATGATTTAACTGAAACATTAATGTTGCTTTAATGCTATATATTCTACCCATAAAGACTGGTGCATATTGGATAAAATCACTAAGCACCTATTAGTACTATTATTGCATATTTTTTATTTTCCCTTCATATTCTCAAAGGAACACAAATAGAGAAGGATTTTTTTAATAGTCATTAAGGGAGTAAAATTTCCATTTTAATTTGGTCTAAACAATGATAGCTCTCAATGTACTTTGAGGGCTCTAAAAATATCCTGAATGGACTGATTGTATCTCAAGAGTTCTACATATTAGGAAAAGCCCAGGTGGATGATGTGTGTTTATGGGTGAAATGAGTGAATAAAATAGATCTAACAGGGAAGAATTACACAAAGCTAAAAGAATCTTGATTCCACCAAAATCCTTGCTATGGGTTATCATAACTATCTATGCCTTGACAATGCATCCCATCTCTGCATCATCTCGAACAAATCACATCATCCCTGTAAAATGAGAGAACTGAAGTAGCTGGGCTCTGAGGTTCTTTGTAGGTTTATACCTTTTAGGATCCTCTGATCATGAGGCAAGAGTAATTATCTGAGCCTTCTTAACTTGCTGTGCAAGATATCAGAACTAAATACCTTACATGCTAGCAAAGTCTTACCAGCAAACTACAAAGAAGGAGGTACTAACATGTCAAGAAGGGCAGTCACACTTGGAAATGACTTGGAAAGGAGGAAGGATCCCATGGTGAACTGACAGCTTTATTCTCACTAGGCCATTTTATAGGCAAAAGAAGATAAATATTCTTTCTTTTTTGTATCTGAGTGTCTATCAGAGATGCCCTGTGGAATTAGTCACTATGTATAAAAACAAGGAAGTTGTTTCACTGAGCACATTAGGTTATGAAAATTTAATAATAAATTTAAATTGAAAATTTGTAAAGTGAACACGACTCATCTTATTCTCTTTACTTTTTTCAAACTTTAGTTGCCATGACAGCAAAGAAACTTGGTAAATCCAATAGCTCATTATTTCAGTCAGCTCTTTTTCTTACTCTTATGAAGATAGACAGGGCCAATGTGTTGGAGTTGAAGGTGGAGAGAGAGTGTTTTAATGCTTCTTCAGAATTATAATGTGCTGGGTCAAGTCAATTAAAATGAAACCCTCTATTGAAAACAATGCATCTTTTTTAGGAAGAATAGCTGTCAGAAATTTCAAAATCCAACTGAGCCTTGAAATTATTAGAGCTTTCTCCTCTTTCCAATCCCCAGACACCATGAATTTCCATATCCTCAAACAAAATCTGTGACAACACCAAAAAAGACCCAGGCGTGAGATGGCAACAATTCTCTCTGAGCTGGCATCTCTTATGGCAATATAAAAGCCCAGCAGTAGTTTGGGCTTCATCCAAAAACCCATCTGATAGAGAAGCAACATTGCATTCCATTTTGGGACCTGAATAATTATTTTTATTAAGAATTCTGTTGGGGGCGGAGCCAAGATGGCGGAGTAGAAACAGCTCATCCAAGCCACTCTGCCCCCAGATTCCCCCCAAACTATGTAAAAGGGGACTCTGAACAACTTCTGGAGCCTCAGCACCCACAGAACGACACAGAAAAGCTAACCTCCCCCTGAGGACAGCCTAGCAGCCCTGCAGGAAGGACCGAGCGGAGCCCAGGTCCCCGTGAGCCAAGGTTTTAGCCCCAGGGTGGCAGGGCCAGTGGCCAGCTGAAGAGACCCCAGAACACCAGCAGCTGTGGCAACTCCAGAATTATCAACATAGACATGCCTAGGACAAAGTAAGAGATTAGTGCCCTAGGGACTTTGGGACCAGTATTTGGGGAATGCATCGGCTTCCTCCCCTGGCGGCTAGAAGCTGCTGAGGAGACATGCCATTTTGTAGTTTTCAGAGGTCCAGCGATCAGTCTTGGGGGGTAATTGCCCTTGCTTTAACCTCCCTGGATCTGGATTGTAATCTGGGGAGGAAGTCGTGGGTGGGTTTACAGCTTGCCAGAAATGGAAGTTGCCCTCCCACACGTTCGGGACGAAAATTCCCCTATCTGTCGGCAAAGACATACTGTGGCAACAAGCCCAAAAGTCAAGTAATTAAGTGGCAACATGCCAAGGCAAAGGAAACAGAAAAATGCAACCCTAGACTCCTATTTTGGGGGCATAGAGCAGGAAAAGGACTGTGAGATCAGAAGTCCTGCTCCAAAAGCCCCAGGGGAAAACATGAGCAGGTTGCAGGCCATAGAGGACCTTAAGAAGGACTTTAAAAATCAAATAAGAGAAGTGGAGGAAAAATTGGGAAGAAAATGAGAAGGATGCAAGAAAAGTATGAAATGAGGGTCAACAGCCTGACTGAGGAAAACAACACCTTAAAAAATAGACTAACTCAAATGGCAAAGGAGGCCCAAAAGGGCAATGAGGAGAAGATGCCTTAAAAAGTCGAATTTGCCAGATGGAAAAAGAATCTCAAAAGTTCACTGAGGAGATTCATTCCTTCAGAGTTAGACTGGAGCAAATGGAAACTAATGACTTTATGAGAAATCAAGATGCTGTTAAGCAGATCCAAACAAATGAAAGATTAGAAGGCAATGTGAAATATCTCATGGGAAAAACCACTGACCTGGAAAATAGATCCAAGAGAGACAATTTAAAAATTATTGGAGTACCTGAAAGCCATGACCAAAGAAAGAACCTAGAAATCACCCTTCAAGAAATTCTCAAGGAAAACTGCCCTGATGTTTTAGATCCAGAGGGCAAAAATAGAGGTTGAAAGAATCCACACATCACCTCCTGAAAAAGATCCCAAAAAGAAAACTCCCAGGAATATTATAGCCAGGTTCCAGAATCCCCAGATCAAGGAGAAAATACTCCAAGCGGCCAGGAAGAAACAATTTCAATATTGTGGAAACACAATCAGAATAGCCCAGGACCTGGCAGCTTCTACACTGAGGGCTAGAAGGGCATGGAATATGATATTCCAGAGGGCAAAAGAACTGGGAATGAACCCAAGGGTCACCTACCCAGCAAAACTGAGTATTTTGTTTCTGGGGAAAATACAGTCATTCAGTGGAATAGAGGACTTTCAAGCATTCTTGAGGAAAAAAACAGAATTGAATAGAAAATTTGACATCCAAACGCAAGAAGCAAGAGATGCCTGAGAAGGTAATCAGGGAAAAGAAATCAAAAGGAACTTAACAAAGTTGAACTATTTACATTCCTATATGGAAAAACAATAACTGTGACTCATGATATCTTTCTCACTATGAAAATAATGGAAGTAGGGTGTGTGGTCATATGAATACATATGTGAATGTGTGTGTATATGGTTACTGTTATATATGGATAGAGGGCATAGGTTGAATTTGTTGGGAAGGGAGAATACTCAAGGGATGAAATTATGAGGTGAGAGAGGAAAGTGGCAAGAGGAGATGGGGAGAGACAGGCTAGGGTAAACTATCTCATGTAGAAGAAGCAAGGGGAAGTGGTTGCAAGGGAGGAGGAGAATAGGAAGGCAAAAAGGCAAAACCACATTCTCATTGAATTTGGTTCAGGGAGAGAATGACATACATACTAAATGGGATATCTCAACCTATAGCAGAATAGGGGGAAGGGGGATCAGAGGAAGGATGATGGATGGGAGGGCATCCTTGGGGGGAGGGGAGGTTGGAAGTACCCACTATAGAAGAGGGACAGGATCATGTAGGGAATGGACCAGGTGGGGGGTGGGATGAGTGGGAGGGAATTATAAGCAGCCTTGTACTATATATCTACTATGATAATGTTTTGCATAGCTAGACATGTACAACATATACTGAATTACTTATCTCCCCAGAGGGAATGGGTGACAAGGGAGGAAGGAAATGGATCTGAAATTCGAGGTCTTAACATTAAATGTTTCAAATATATATAAATACTATTATTAATACTCTTTTGCTTGTAATTGGGAGATAAGATGTGCAGGCATTGGGACACAAAGATTCACCTTCCTCTAATGGAAAAATCGAAGGAGGTATGGGAGAAGGTATGGGAGAGAGCAGATTGGAGAAAGCGATATCTTGCAGGGCTGCTATTCTGGGAGGGTGGGTAGGGGAAAAACAGGGGGGGGGGAAATGATTGTAACTCAAAATCTGGCAGAAATGAATAATGTAAAACAGAAGTTAATAAAGCATTTGTTCAAATTTTAAAAAAAGAATTCTGTTGCTACAGTTTTAAACATTATTTATCTCTTAAAACAATTGCAATTTCTTCAAAATTATTCAGTCCTTATTCTGTGTTTCTGAAAAATGGCTTAGAAAGACATTTTACTTTCACAATAACCTTATTTACATGAGTTCTAGTCAATAAAATTAAACTTGATGGTAGAATTATGGGTATAGCTTACCTATATTGTTTCCTACTTTCCTCTCTTTCTTCCTCCTTTCCTTCCTTCCTCCCTTTCCTTCCTGCTAACATTTATTAACTACTTGCTATGTGTGAGGTAGTGGGCTAGTACTTATTTTGCTAAAGTCATTTTTTTTTCATTTTTGGGTCGTACTATATTATGATAATTGCTTAAACCTTTGCTTTATTTTCATTGAACAAATGGGCCTTAGAGTTACTGAGTATCACAAATCTGATGATACCTTTTTACCCAGAGATTCCATTTCTATGACTTTAACCTAACAATAGCATAAAATGGAAGAAAAATATATTTATGTTATTCACAGCTACTTTATTTGTGAAAAGCTAACATCACCTATAATGAAAGGCCTCCAAAAGACTCTAGGCTCAAAAGACCCTGGGAAAGGTTCTTAAGGCTAACCTTAATGGACCATTTTCTCTCTTTGTTTTATGCCCTCAGTTTCCAAAAATATGTTAATGTATGGCTCATATCTACATTCCTCCATAAATCCACCTCCCCTCCATAGGCTTCCAATGAACAATATGGTTATCAAGTATGTTATAGCTTTGTTTTATCCTCTACAGAAAAGGTATATAAGGAGGACTGAACTATAGTACTTCTCAGGGAGAAAGGCATGCATTCTGGTCCCTTCTTATGGGAGGTCTGCTCTGGACTCAATATGAAAATGATAAGAATCTTTGTTTTCTAGATATTTCTTCATAAAGCATGGAGTTATTATAGTTCTTTATCTAGAAAGGACTTAGAAAATTTTCTGTTCAAATTCCAAATAATATCTCCAAAAAGGAAATTATCTGATTTTTGCTGAAACAAGATGAACAGTTTCCTAGAAATCTAAAGGAAGTGATGCTAATGATCACATTTGTATCTCTAGCCAAAGTCACTTTATTATAAATACTGAGGACACTTCTGGGAAATGGTTGATTGAGAGCTTATATCTAAGGCCATCTCCTTTTTTATAACTTTAAATCAACTAAAAGTACAACAAATAAACCAACACAATGACACAAATCACTAAGAGGGAAAAGAAAAGAAAGTCACAAGAGAAAACCGACATGAGGAAAGGAGTATAGAAACATGGAAATAACAGAGGGACTAAAGACATAAGCAAACAAGAAAGAAAAAAACCTCTTAAAATAATTCAGAAATTCCATGAGTTTAAAAAATACAAGGAGAGAATTTCAGAATAAGTCTATAACAATCACAATTAGTATTGCAGAAAATATAACACAATGGCTACAATAAATCTATGTGGATAAGAAAAATTAAGAATTGAAGCTGTGTTCAACTGTATCTAGATATTGAATGAATTTTAAAAATTTTAATTAAAGATAAGAAAGGAGATTATATGGATTAAAACTAACTCTACTTTTAGAGTTTAACTTTTAACTGCATTAAAGGAATACAGGAAAAAAAACCTTTAACTGCATTAAAGGAATACAGGAAAAAAAAAGGAATAGACAAGATGGAACACAGTGCAAGAAATATTAGATCAAAGTCAAAATACAGGAAAAGTGGAATAACATATGAGAGTTACTCAATCAAAAACAGTTGACTTGGAAGATAAAACTTGGAGAAATAAATTGGCCTCTCAGAAACACATGATGACGTAGAAAACTTGAATACCATTTTTCAAGTAACCATGTTATAATCACAGGTAGTTCCCAACTCACAAAACAGTTTTGTTCCAGCACTGTTTATAATCAGCTTGATTTTTTCCACTCTATATAACATTTAAGGTTTTAAAAGCACTTTATATATATAGTTTGAGGGCATATTTATATATGTTTGAGGGACAAACTTGGCATGAGAGCTAGGGAGAAGGCAGATCTTCCTCCATCCAGAAAGGAGACACATAGTTCCAAACTCTCTTCAAAGAAAGACCCGTAGAGAAAAAGAAAAGATTTTGGTAAGTAGAATACAGGTAGGGGAGAGCCAGTTCTCCAATAGATCCTTAATTCCAACTTGCCTAACTAGAGATATCAGAAAATGTTTCATTTGGGGAGATCAAGGTCAAGAGGGTTAAGACTGAGTTATTGCAATCCCTTTGGAAGAAGGTCTGGTATATTCTCATTGATATAACACCTCTGATTTCTGTTTGCTATCTGCTTGGATAAATTATTTTAGTCATTATTCACTATATGCAATAGTTTTTTATGTAACAAATATTTGGTGGAAGTCAAGCCTTTGGCTGTAGGATTGTCATTCCATTTTTGTTTAAGGGACAGTGAATAGGAAAGTATCTAGAACATAAGGGGGAAAAACTGTTTCCTCTAGATTATTAATATTAGTGGCAGGGCAGACATATGTAATTCTAATCTGGAACCTTCTCTCTGAAGGGAGAAAAGTGACCAGACTCAAAATCCATTCTACTGACCAACTCCATGCAGGAATTAAAACCTCACTTTGGACGTGAGGTGAGATTACTGCTATATCTGTGAAAGCCACTTGTTGCCTTTATAAAAGTACGTAACCTATATAGGTAACACACACATAAACCTGACATTAATTAGTATTTCCTTTAACTAAATGACAAAGAACATTATTTTTAAAATCCATAGGCTTCACTAGACTACCAAATGAGTCCATAATAAAGGGAAGAGAAGAGGGGAAGAGAATACAGAATGGGAGAGAACAGAAGAGGGAGAGGGAGGTCTCTGAGTCACAAAGACCATGAGGGGATGCTTCATGGTCCAGAATGCTGGCCCTGAAGTCAAAGGACCTGCACTCATGTCCTAGCTTTCTAACATTTGCTACCTATACGATTTTGGACAAGTACTTCCCCCAGTTTTAGGTTTCATCTGTAAACCTAAGGTTTGGGATCAGGCAGTCTCTGAGTACTTTTAAGCTCTGAATCTGTGATGATGCGAATGAATGAATGCAATCTGCATTAGAAGAGAAAATCCATATCTATAAGATCACAGGCTTATGTAAATAAGAAAACTGTAAAATCGTGATTTGAGTACTTGAAAATTTAAATGCCCAGTAAGTGTTGAAGTCCTACAAAAACACAAGCTAGCATTACAGAGAATGTTAGTCTAATCTGATGGCTCAATGGCACAGCAGATTGAGCACTGGACCTAGAGTAAGGAAGAGCTAAATTCAAATCTTTCCTCACATACTTTTTAGCTGTGTGACTCTGGCCAAGTCACAACATCTATTTGCCTCAGTTTTCCCTTCTGTAAAATGGATAGCTCTTGCCTCCCAAAGTTGTTATGAGGATAAAATGATATAATGTTGATAAAATGCTTTGTAAACCTTAATGGGCTATATAATTGTCAGCTATAATTTTAATTACTTTCAATGTCTCTGCTATCATATTCTACCATATCAAGAATGTGAAATAACATATATAAAAGTCCTTACTGCAAAAAAGAAATATTATTTCATAATTATTTAGACAATAGCACAATTCCATAATAATTTGAAACCCTACTTTCAGTTTCAATAATATATCAGTGGCCCTCAATTTGACAAACATTTATTAAGCATCTGATCATGTAAGGTGCTGTGCTAGTGGCTGACCATTACAGGCTAAGGATACAAAGACAGTGAAGTACTACCTGCCCTCAAAGAGTTAAAAATCTACAGGGACAAATACAGCATGAGCATAGCTCAAACAATGTAAGGTAATTCAAGCAGAACAGCAGTACAAAAATTCTAAGATCTCACAACTATTTAGTGAAACAAACACTATTTTAATACCTAAAAGTTTTAGGTTTGTTTCAAGGAGAAGATGGCATTGTTGAACTGCAGAAGAAT
The DNA here is from genome assembly GCA_011680675.1 of Gymnobelideus leadbeateri. NCBI lineage: Eukaryota > Metazoa > Chordata > Mammalia > Diprotodontia > Petauridae > Gymnobelideus > Gymnobelideus leadbeateri. The sequence goes on from WOXC01010276.1 coordinate 298,982, forward strand.
ACCAAAAGACATTTCTCCAAGTTGTAAATCCATATAAGTAGGATTTTGAAGAGACATTATAGCCCTGTCAGGAAAGTAAAATGCTATTGGAGGAAACAAAAAACTAAATTGGAGCTTGATGAGTGACAAAGAAAAAGCTTCTTTATATTTTATGGTTTGGTGTCAACACCGAAGTTGGAAATGTCATTCATTTATGTTGACTTTATTGTGAATGGGTTTTAAGCACCAATAATAAAATGGCATGTCCCATCAGTTATATAAGCCCTTAGTCCATAAAAAGACACTAATATGTCCTGATAAATGCGTATTATGTGGCTCTCTGTATTGTCTGTTGTCAGTCCACTAAATAAATGCCTGCCTAGCCCTAGGGGGCATGGAAGGGGTGACATAGTTATTCATTACAGGAATTCCCTGCCTCCCAATTCATTCTTTACCTCCTATCCAGAGGACAAGTTGTACAACTGGGAAGAGAACAGCAGTAGCTTGGGATAGAAGTAAAACAAATACCACCCCCCTGCCCAGTAGCTCTTTACCGAATCTATATCCCTTCTCTTAAAACACCTGAACCTTACAACTTAGCTAATATCTTGCTGATGGAGATATTGATATAAAACTCTGTTCAATTGACCCAAAATAATGAATTACTTAATTGTCACTGAATATTTTAATCACAGAATTATAGCACTGGAAGGGACCTCAGAAGTCATCTAGCCCAGCCCATATCTGTAAGAGAGCCCCATCCCCTATATGACACAACTGATAAGTGCTCATGTACCCTTTCTGTAGGGGTTCTTAGTCTTTTTTGTGCCTTTCACTCCTTGGGCAGTCTGATGAAGTCTCTGGGCTCTTTCTCGGAATAATATTCTAAAATACAATAAATAGATTATACAGAATTAGCAAGGAAATAAGTTATATTGAAATGCAGTGGTCTAAATATGTTTAAGTCAATTTAACTTATACCAGGTTGGGAATATTTACTTTACTTGAAGATGTTCAGTATAAAGGAATTTATTTCTTTCTAAAGCAGCCTAATCCACATTTGCCTGAGTACTCAGAGGACCTGTGCTGCTGTCATCATGGGGAAGTCCCAGTGTAGGAACTCCCTCCACCAAACAAGAAGCAGTCTTATCATTTAATAAATTAGTCCTAGTAAATTGTCTGACGCCAAAGAAGTTGAGACTTCCTGACATAGTCAAAGGTGGGATTTGAACCCCAAACTTCCAGATTTCAACTTCAGTGCTGGCCATCCAATGGTACTCTCCATTGACCAGACTGCCTCATTCCATGTTTGTAAAGTTTTCATTGTTAGAAAGATATTTTCCTTACACTGAACCAAAATCTGCCTCCTTTCAGCTTTTAGCTATTGGACATAGTTCTTTCCTCTGAAGTTAAATAGAGCAAAGTCTGATCCCTCTTCCACATTAGAGCTGTTCAGATACTTTAAGGTGGATCTTGTGTTTGCCCCTGCTGCTCTTCTTCAAACTAAAATTCCCATTTCCTTCATATGATCCCCATGTAGCTTTGTCTCCAGTCCCATTCTGATTTAGCTCTCCTGTGCATGCTGAGTTGTTTATGTGTTCTTTAAAATGTGGACCCCATAGATTTAAAAATTAAAATTGTGGATACCCCAAATTTAAAAAAAAAATTTAAATCACTAAAGCTAGAGCCTATCCAGGGCAAAGCATAATAAGATTTTTATGCCTTGCATTTTCAGCACTACACTCATATTAATATAGCCTGAAATCTCATTAGTTTTTGCAGTTGCAATGCCATAATCAACTCATGTAGAGTTCGAATGCTATTTAAAATCCCTGTTTCTTTTTTTTTTATCTTAGATGGATGGTAGCAGCCTGAAGTGATTGAGTAACCAAGTCCATTTTTCTCTAGATAGGCTCTGGGGAATATGAGAGAGAATTAGGGAGATGTTGAGTTGATTTGTCAGGCACCCAAGCTGGTGAAGAGCAATCTGCTGGACAGGAGACAAACTGAGATGGAGAGGACAGCTGGCTTTAAAGTTATCATGACTGAATCTGAAGTCAATGACTAAGACCAGCTTGGACATGAAAGTGGCATTATGTTTTTCATCATTATGTAGAGTTCTCTGTGGCTAGAGGTAATTGGGTAATAGATTTGGAACTGGATTAAATCTTAGAGTCCTCCTAATTCAAATCCTCACTTTACAGAGGAAGAAACTGCAATCCAAATAATTTTACAACTTCTCCAAGGTAACATACAGAGCTGAGATTTGAGCACAGGTCCATGGCTCCATCCAGCACACTTTCCACTACCATGGGTCCTTAACCTTTTTTGTGTCTTGGACCCTTTTAGCAGTCTTGTGAAACCCATGTGCCCTTTCTCACAATTATGTTTCTAAATTAATAAAATACCTAGGATTATGAAAGAAATCAAAGGTTAATAAAAACATATCTATTTTTTTCCCCTTTCAAGTTTGCAGACCCCCTGAAATCTACCCATGGACTGTGGACCCTAGTCTATTATCTGGGCCCTATTGTTTGGTATTGGAGTTAAAGCTGTGACAAATCTCCAGACAGAGGCTCTCTGGAGTATTCCTCTCTATAGAAATAGGAGATATCTCAGTAGGATTTTCTCTGAGAGGAAGCTAGGCATGATCAAGAAATCCATTGCCCATACTAGCCAGAGGACTTGCAATAATTAATGGCACTGTCGTCATCTGCTGGAAGCTATGCATAACTACAGAAGCCAAGCTCCCAATGAAAGACAAGATCTACCCCCTGTAGACCTTGCTTACCTGCATGACTGAGAATTTATGTGTGTCTTCCGGGATAAGACTGCTCAGGGAAAGATGTCTTTATCCTCCAGGAGCTTTACTGAGAGGGCACTGGGGGATTTGTTTGTTTGTTTGTTGTTTTTTATATCCACCAAGGTAAGTAATAAAACCTTCATTCTTTGTGCTCTATGACCTGAGTGCTTGCAAGGGGATTTGAAGACCACAAGCTACATAGAAGTAATCAGTTAGAAAAACACAAATTCCCAAAGACATACTCCAGACCAGTGGGGCACATACATACATACATACATACATACATACATACATATATATATATATATATACATACTTATTGTCTTATGGTGATTACAAATAAATTAATTGAAATGTTTCAGCCTCTCCTCTTATTCTTACTCATGACAGATGGTGCTGGTCTCTTGAATTTGCACCAGTAGACAGTAAACTCTGATAGGTCCTACCAGGCTGGAAATGCTGCCAAAATAGGCTTATAGACACATTCTATGTGTATACCATCAGAGTATAGCCTACCTAAGTTAAGAAAGAAATTCTTAAAACCACCATGACATGTGGGTTTCATGACCTATGTTGTTAAAAAGAAACGCCCACACTGATGAAATCACAAGCTATTTGAAATATGGAAATATCCTGTCTCTTTTAAATCATTTTTCCTAAAAATTAAATATTTTCCATGTATAATATATTAGAGCACTGACAGTCATTTTTCAGCTAAATGCACAGCTTATGTGTCATCAAATGGCAATCAGTGACCTGTCTCACATGACTGAGGCATCATTGATATTCCATCTGTAACCTATGCTGAAGACAAATTATTTTTCTATTGCCAAGCTGATGTCAGTGAATATTTGTATCATCTCCCTATTGTCTCTCCTGTCATCACCTCAGAGTTCATCTTAATAGGATCTGCAGACTTCACATTAGAAACCAAGTCCAAAATCTTTTAGTGAATCCAGACTAATTTTCTGTTTTTATGGGCAGTGAGGAAAATGCTTTTCTGTCAGAGAGCCAAAACATCGTGTCATACTCCCCATTTTTTTCCTCTCTTCCTTCTCTCTCTCCCCCACCCCTACCTCTTCCATGACATTTTCTGCTTTTGTTATGGTTTAATGAAAATCTTTTGTTAAAAGCTAATTGATGTTAAAACAATATATTAAAAAGTGAAATCAGACAACCACTTGTCTGGCATGACAAACAAAAAAAAGTCATTAAACCTTAACTTTTGTTGCTGTTGTTTTTAATTTAATATTTTCAAACTTGATTCAGCCAATATGGAAGTTGTTGAGAGGTCATCTAAATAGAATTTCCTGAGTGTTTTCATTTTGTGTGCTCAGAGTTTAAGTTGAATCTCATTGTTGAAGAAGTAGAGATGTTATGTTTAAGTATATGATAGTATTTCTATATTTAAAGAGACATGAGCCACTGTAAATAAAATGTTTCTTCAGCATGATGACCTGTAGACAAAGCCTTAACCAGTTGAAAGTCAATGGTACTTTGTATCTTGGTGAAGGCATAGGTAAGGATGTTACCATCCCACAGTGCCTTGCCCTATGGTCCTCCACTGTCCTGGAGCCAAGTTGTCCCTTGTCTGGGGCCAAAGTTTCTCCTAGCCTCCATGGGAATGAGGGTTCTACCCTTTTTAGATGCTTTATACCTTTCCTAGAATGTCAATTATGCTCTCTTCTATGCTACAGAAACACAATTATAACTCCTATCTCTAAGTCAAGGACCTAGTTTACAGGTCTGCCTAGAGATAACAGGGAGAGGATATCAATGATTAAAGAAATTATTGGAAATACATTTCAGGTAGTTAGTGACATTGGTCCAAAATGGAGGAAGGGAGGGAGAGAAAGAGAGAGGGAGAGAGAGAGAGAGAGAGAGAGATGTCTTCTCCCATCATGTTTTTATATACCCTAGAATTATTTTGGAGTCCTATTATGACTCCTACATATAAGAGATCTCCTCTGAAGGTATAATCTTATCAGATTACCATAGGTTTGGTCTGTCTGTTTCAGCATCATAGTAACTAGCCTCAGTCAGTAAACTTTTGCTATTGGTTCTTATTTTAGGAGTCCATTAACTGACATTTTTTCTTTCTTTTTTCTTTTACTTTAACATTTACCTAACTTTAGGATAATTGGTGAAGGCAGATTCTATCAAGAGACTGAAGTTTTGTTTTGTTAGTGGTGGGTAGCTCTAGACCTGTGATTTTATTGGTGTGGGGAATCCCCAATGTGAAAACTCCTTCCACCAATAGAGACCAACCACTTCCCAGAATTAGATATAGGAAGATGTGAGAAGGTAAGCAACTTGACCATAGTCACCATACCACAATCAGTATGAGACACAATTTGAATCAGGAAAACCTGAGTCTAAATCTGGTCTTACTTACTAGCTGTATGACCCCAGGCAAGTCACTTAACTTTGGTCTGCCTTAGTTCCTTCAACTGCAAAATAAAAAATGTAACTCCTCACTCCCAGGGTTGCTACAATAACCAAATGAAATATTTGTAAAGCACTGAGCTGGTAGTAGTAGGTTTTTGCTACTGCTGCATAGTAGGTTTTTAATAAAGACTTGTTCCCTCTCTCCTCCCCCAACCTTCCTGACTGCAAAGTCAGCCTTCTTAGCTACATTGTGAATATTAATTTGAATTTTTAATTCTGTGTTTTTTACACAAAGGTTTTGAGATAAGAAGGTTTCAGAGTATGAAAACTGGAAATAATAATAAAATCAGAATACTGTTTCTCTAGCTATTTTATCTAAATGAGGCAAGTAGGATTTTACCTCTGAGACAAACATGATTTTCTACTGATTTAAAGCATGCACAGAGAGCGATATTTCACACCTTAAAAATAAGCCTTTCCTTATCTAGCTTCTCAAAACTGTAGCTTTTTATTCAGTAAAGTTCCCAAATCCATACCATCCTCCCACATAGTCTTAAGAAAACCTGGGATATTATCTTTTTACATTACTAGTAAATGAAAGAGTATTTTGTAAGCACAGAGAATCAAACTTCCATAAGCCTTAAAACTTATAGAACTAAATTTTCCTAGTTCCTCTTACCAACTAAAATGATTTTAAAATTAAAATGAAGTCACACAAGGTCTTGTCTGGACAAGCCTTCCCAAGCTGTCTCAGATCTATGCCATTTGTGATTTCTCCACTAGACTTGCAACATTTCTAAAAATACAAAGACTGCCCAAGAATAGCAGCATTAATATCTTGAAATAGTACCTCTGTGTCAATGTGTCTTCCTTTCTGTAGCTTTTGGTCTGGCAAAACTCAGCTCCATGCTTCCACCCAGTGGGGTTTCTTTGGTAAAAAATAAAAAGGCAAACATCTCATGGTATGAAGAACCAGAAACCAATGGTTCCCAAATGATTTTGGCCTTGGGACTCCTTTACATTCTTTTTTTTTTATTAAGACACTCACTTTATTTTTTTAATCATATTATTATTTTTAAAACAAATGCTTTATTAACTTCTGGTTTACATCATTCATTTCCACCAGATTTTGAGTTACAATTTTTCCCCCATTTTCCCCTACCCACCAGTCCAGAATAGCAGTCCAACTAGATATCCCCTCATCCAATCTGCTCTCTCCCATATCTTCTCCTATACCCCGACTCCTTTACATTCTTTAAAAAAATTGGAGGATCTCTCCAAAGGACATTTATTTATGAGTTATATCTATTAATACTTACTATATTAGAAATTAAAACATTTTAGTATTATGATGAAAATATTTTTACCTTACCCTCAAATGGTCTTGGGATTTTCATAGGTTCCCCAGATCACATTTCAAGAACCACTGGAAAAAATCTAATTGCTTTACTTTCCTCATAAGTCCCTGGGTTAATTTTGGAATATATTAATGACTAAGACAAAGACAGGAGAAGGTAGCAGTTAGAAGGTAATTCTTAGAGTTAGGAATTCCTGAATTCCAATCCTGTTTCTGACATATACAAGCTGTCTTCCCTGATCCTCCCAGATGCTAGTGCCTATCACCACAAAACCACCTTTTATCTAGCCTACTAATATGCTATTTTCCTATTCTCTAAATGATCTAAGCATAGGAAGAGGCAGTTCTAAAAGGAAGAAAGTTAAGGCATTAACAACCATCTAAAAAATGCTCCAAAATTTACAAATAAGAGAAATGCAAATAGAAACAACTCTGAGGTTCTACCATATCACCTAACAGATTGGCAATGATGAAAATTAAAATGACAATTGTTAGAAGGACTATGGGAGAACAGGTGCTCTAATAAACTGTTGGTAGAGCTGTGAAGTGGTCCAACTATTCTGGAAAGTTATTTGAAACTAGGCCTCCAAAGTTACTAAGACCCATTACGCTGATAGGCCTATACCCTCAAAGAAATTAAAGAAAGAGGGATAGGACCAATATGCATAAATATATTTACAACAGCACTTTTTGTTTTAGCAAAGAAAAAATGGAAGCAAAGTGGTTACCCATCAATTTGGAAATGGATGAATAATTAATTGAATATGAATGTAATAGAACATTATTTGACCATAAGATATTATAAAAGGAATAGATTAAGAGAAACCTGGAAATTCATATTAACTTATGCAGAGTAAGTGAGCAAATCCAGAAGAATAACTTATACAAGGCCCACAGCATTGCAAAGAAAAACACCTGTGAAAGACTTCAGAACTAAGATGAACACAATGACCAGTTATAATTCCAGAAGACTGATGATGAAGTATGTTTCCCTGGCAGAGATAAACTAGGAGTACAGAATGAGATAAACTTTTCAAACAGACAATGTGTAGGTGTTTTTTTTTTTTCGTAATTATACTTATTTGTTATAAGGGAGAGTTTTTCTTTCCCTTTTTTTTGGGGGGGGTTAATTAGGAGGAAGTGTTCGAGAGCCCTAGCATTACTAAAAAGAAAGAAAAGAGTAACAATTATCCTTTAAAAACAATAGAAAGCATTTTCAAAGGTACACAGGCAAAGTGCACCAGGTTTAGAATTGCCATGTTAAATTGGAATCGCATAAAAAACAACCAAGAAGTATGCAGTGAAAAAAAAAATATATATATATATATATATAACCAAAGTCCACAGTTTCATTTACAGCCCTACTCTCTATGTTCCTTTGTAGATTGAAATATTCATGTTTGCTGATGTTCACAAAGTCCACAATGTTGGTTCCCCCAATGGAATGTAAGCTCTTTGAGGTTGCAGAATGTTTGATTTCTGTCTATATATCCCTGATGTCTATCACAATATCTGGCACATAGCAGGAGCTGACTTGTGTTGTTTTGTTTTGTTTTTTACTGATAACTGTGTGACCATGAACAAGTTAATTAACCTATCAGTTTCCCAGACAAATCTCTAAGTTAGAGACAGTTATAAAGCTACATCAGTAGTTTGAGTTACCACACCTGCCATATCCTACACCAGTAAAATTATAGTTCTGGGCCAAAAAGAACAGCTGGGCATATTAAACTCCGTCCTATATTTCACAAAATGTGTTGCCATTCTACTGTGATGCCCTGGCATACACATGTGTGATTAACCTCTTCAAGATAAATTGGTACAGTGTAGTCTCTGTCAGACTTTATAATTTCTGCTATTAGAGAAGTTCAAATATTAATAATAAATACATTTACTGATGCTTTACTTTCTGCATCTAATAATGTTGGAATGGGGAGGGGCAGGGAAGGGATCTATTAGTCCATATTAGTTCTAAATTAGTGCATATGCTACATTCTGAATAATAATTTGTATATCTGAAACTCATCAGGAAAAGTAGAGTCAGTGGTTTAGTCATTTTTTCACTTCTATTAAAGCCCCTCTCTGATGCTACAATGTGGTATGAAGCTGATCTATGATTCTCAAAGGCTGTGCCAGTAGATCCCAAATTCAGATGCATTCTATAAAACCATAAAAAGTTTGAGGATCGGTCTGGTAGTGAACCAATTATCTGTCATCTGAGGACCAACCTGATCAAGTTCAGAGGGGCTCATCACTGAGCTGGCCACAAGGCAATGAATTTTTCAGCCCCAAGAACTCCTGAGATTAAGGAAAGGCTATCAGATTTGGCAATTAAAGAAAACATTAGTAACTTTGAAGAGAGAAGCTTCAATTGAATGATGTGGCTGAAAGCCATATTGCAAAGAGATGAAGAGAAAGTGAGAGGAAAGAAAAGAGACAGCAAGCATAGAAGAGCTTTTCAAGGAGCTCGCCTAAGACAAGGAAGAGAGATAAAGGATGACAGCTTGAGGGAGTCATAGAAGCTAATGAAGGAAAAGAGAGAAGCAGATGCTATCCAGAGGAATATGAAGATAATATCAATATGAAATAAAGAAAATGTGAAAATAGTCTCTATAAAAATGACCTCAACTTTTTTTCAATAAAGAGGCAAGGTTCTCAGCTGGTAGGGGAAATAGGGAGGTGTATGGGAATGGACTGGAATTTGAGGAGGGAATAGAATGTTTTGGAATAGTTTTTGTGGGGAATGAGTTTGAGAATCAATTGGGGAAAAATAAAAAAGAGGGCCCAGTTGAGGTTAGATAGCACACATTTGTAAAGTAACTAGTCAGCATTATTGTGGGACTTCCTCCAGCTTCATTTCAGCAGCTTATTAGTAGGAATGGAGAAGGTATGCAGTATATAAAATGATATGTAGTTCATTGTGTAACAGGACCCTAAGCAGACCAATGCATCCTGGCATAGTGGATAGAGTTGGACTTGGCCTTAGGAAGAAGTGGGCCGGGAAAGCCACAACTGCCAGTGTTCTGAGCAGTTCTCTAAGACCATTAGTTGCAGAGTTATTGCATTTTTATCTACGTTGATATGGAAAGTCTCCTCACTTGGGAGTTCCCTGCATCAATGTGGTCATAGATTTTGTTTCTAAAAAGCATAGGTCAAAGACAGTCCTGAATTTTAAAACCAAATAGTTTTAGCTGAAAGTGATGGGATAAGGGTCAAACCTGAAACCAGTGATCATCTGAAGACAAAAAAAGAGACAAGGAAATGCACAGAATTATGGACAGTGACGTGGTACATAGAAACAGGAGCTGAAAACAGGAGATGACAAGTTCACATATTGTCATGTCATAATTTTGTGATTAAAAACAAATCATTTAATTTTTCATGGCCTTAATATTTTCATCTGTAAGAGTGGGGTGATTGATTTACTCAGCCTCATCCCACTTAAAGTGATAAGATGTCTAAGGAAACAATTTCAATCATAGGCCTTAGACTAAAATTTGAAAAGTTCATTAACTTGAATTTTGTTCATAATTCAGACATGCTCCATGGATTATTTATAAATTATCAAGCAAGTTGACAAGTAATTCATTCAAGATGTTAAAGTGAGCATGCATTTCCAGCACATTCCTAAAGAGGAACCACTGGAAATGTGTTTGGGGATGGGGGGATAGAAGAGAGGGAGGAGAAGAGGCCTTGTCTTTAGCCTTTACCAGTTCTCCTTTCCCTTTATATTATTGATCAGAAGAGGACCCTTCAAGGTTTAAGTGATCCAGAAGATGTTGGACTTACCACCCTCCCACCATTCTCCCACTAATATCCCATAGTAGTTACTGGATCAGCTGATGGCAGTGTCTGCATTGGGGGCCAAGGACAGATGGACTTAAATTTTCCACACTTAAAGATCCTCCATGCTCCATATTCCCATGAATGAAAGATAAGGATTTCCAGTACACAGGAACTGTAATTACCTCCTTTAACATTTGTAGTCTCTGAACTTTAGCCAACTTTCCCCTGGACTCTCTTTATGTACTTATGTGAGAGTCACAGACTTATGGGAAGATTATTATCAATGTTATTACTAAACCACCTTAGTAAATCTATCACCTTTCTAAAATCCACAAGACTGGATGACTAAATTGACTCTCAATTTATAATCTTGGAGGGAAGCATACCAGTAAGGACTCAAGTCAATGACTTGGGAGAAAAACTTCCTTGATGCTTGAGTAGTATCCCTGGAACCCTGAGGTAAAGATTTGTCTGGTTTCTTTCTCTCTCTGGAAAAGTGAGGTTAGTCTCAAGTACAGGAAAAGTAATAATAACTTGCATTGCCTACCACACTGAGTAGTTAAGAGAAAAAGTTAAAGCACTTAAAGCACTACCTAAATGTTATTGATTTATTGTATGGTAGCACATTGAATTATCTGCCCTTTCTTTCCCACCTATTCTACAAAAATGAAATGACTGTGTTGGGAAGCAAGAGGGAGGGGATTGATGCCTACTACTCAGTAATTATGTCACTATTGTCATTCATTTATATCAGTTGTGTCTAACTCTTTGTGAACCCACTTTGGCTTTTCCTGGCAAAGATACTAAAGTGCTTTGCCATGTCCTTCTACAGTTCATTTTATAGATGAGGAAACAGGCAAACAGGCAAAAACAGGGTTAAGTGACTTGCCTAGGATCACACAGTTAGTAAGTGTCTGAGGTTGGATTTGAACTCAGGAAGATGAGTCTTCATGATTCCAAGCATAGTCCGATCTCCACTGTATCACCTACTCATATTCAATAACTATAATTTATATTAAAAGAAATATTGGGTAGAGTCAAGATGGCAGAGTAGAAACAGCACTTCTGTGGAGCTCTCCACCACTTCAAAATTATGTAAAAAGGGAACTCTGGAGGGCAGAGCCAAGATGGCGGAGTAGAAACAGCTCATCCAAGCCACTCTGCCCCCAGATTCCTCCCAAACTATGTAAAAGGGGACTCTGAACAACTTCTGGAGCCCCAGCACCCACAGAACACAGAGAAGCTAACCTCCCGCTGAGCACAGCCCAGCAGCCCTGCAGGAAGGACCAGCACAGTGGTCTGGGACCTGGCAGTACGCAGAGCATGGGGAGCTGAGCCCAGCGCCAAGGTTTGAGCACCAGGGCGGCAGGGCCAGCAGCCGGCTGGAGGAACCCCAGAACACCAGCAGCTGTGGCGACTCCAGAATTATCAACATAGACATGCCTAGGACAAAGTAAGAGGTTAGTGTCCTGTGGACTTTGGGACCGGTATTTAGGGAATGCGTCGGCTCCCTCCCCTGGGGGCTAGAAGCCACTGAGGAGACACGCCATTTTGTAGTTTTCAGAGGCAGCTCCAGCTCCCGGCCTGCAAATCATAGGGAGATCCAGCGATCAGTCTTGGGGGGTAATCGCTCCTGCTTTAGCATCCCTGGATCTGGATTGTGATCTAGGGTGGAAGTTGTGGGTGGGTTTACAGCTTGGCAGAAACGGAAGTTGCCCCCCACACATTCGGAATGAAAATTCCTCTATCTGGCCTTAAAGCCATAGTGTGGCAACGAGCCCAAAAGTCAAGCAATTAACTAGCAACATGCCAAGGCAAAGGAAACAGAAAAATGCAACCCTAGACTCCTATTTTGGGGGCATAGAGCAGGAAAAGGACTGTGAGGTCAGAAGTCCTGCTCCAAAAGCCCCAGGGGAAAACATGAGTGGGTTGCAGGCCATAGAGGACCTTAAGAAGGACTTTAAAAATCAAATAAGAGAAGTGGAGGAAAAATTGGAAAGATAAATGAGAAGGATGCAGGAAAAGTATGAAATGAGGGTCAACAGCCTGACTGAGGAAAACAACACCTTAAAAAATAGACTAACTCAAATGGCAAAGGAGGCCCAAAAGGGTAATGAGGAGAAGAATGCCTTAAAAAGTCGAATTTGCCAGATGGAAAAAGAATCTCAGAAGTTCACTGAGGAGATTCATTCCTTCAGAGTTAGACTGGAGCAAATGGAAGCTAATGACTTTATGAGAAATCAAGATGCTGTTAAGCAGATCCAAACAAATGAAAGATTAGAAGGCAATGTGAAATACCTCATGGGAAAAACCACTGACCTGGAAAATAGATCCAGGAGAGACAATTTAAAAATTATTGGACTACCTGAAAGCCATGATCAAAGAAAGAACCTAGAAATCACCCTTCAAGAAATTCTCAAGGAAAACTGCCCTGATGTTTTAGATCCAGAGGGCAAAATAGAGGTTGAAAGAATCCACCGATCACCTCCTGAAAAAGATCCCAAAAAGAAAACTCCCAGAAATATTATAGCCAGGTTCCAGAATCCCCAGATCAAGGAGAAAATACTCCAAGCAGCCAGGAAAAACAATTTCAATATTGTGGAAACACAATCAGAATAGCCCAGGACCTGGCAGCTTCTACACTGAGGGCTAGAAGGGCATGGAATATGATATTCCAGAGGGCAAAAGAACTGGGAATGAACCCAAGGGTCACCTACCCAGCAAAACTGAGTATTTTGTTTCTGGGGAAAATACAGTCATTCAGTGAATAGAGGACTTTCAAGCATTCTTGAGGAAAAAAACAGAATTGAATAGAAAATTTGACATCCAAAGGCAAGAAGCAAGAGATGCCTGAGAAGGTAATCAGGGAAAAGAAATCGAAAGGAACTTATCAAAGGTGAACTATTTACATTCCTATATGGAAAACAATAACTGTGACTCATGATATCTTTCTCACTATGAAAACAATGGAAGAAGGGTGTGTGGTCATATGAATACATATGTGAATGTGTGTGTATATGGTTACTGTTATATATGGATAGAGGGCATAGGTTGAATTTGTTGGGAAGGGAGAATACTCAAGGGATGAAATTATGAGGTGAGAGAGGAAAGTGGCAAGAGGAGATGGGGAGAGACAGGGTAGGGTACACTATCTCATGTAGAAGAAGCAAGGGGAAGTGGTTGCAAAGGAGGGGGAGAATAAGGAAGGCAAAATTCTCATTGAATTAGGTTCAGGGAGAGAATGACATACATACTAAATGGGATATCTCAACCTGAAACAGAATAGGGGGAAGGGGGATGAGAGGAGGGATGATGGATGGGAGGGCATCCTTAGGGGGAGGGGAGGTTGGAAGTACCCACTATAGAAGAGGGACAGGATCATGTAGGGAATGGACCAGGTCGGGGGTGGGATGAGTGGGAGGGAATTATAAGCAGTCTTGTACAATATATCTACTATGATAATGTTTTGCATAGCTAGACATGTACAACAAATACTGAATTACTTATCTCCCAAGAGGGAATGGGTGACAAGGGAGGAAGGAAATGGGTCTGAAATTTGAGGTCTTAACATTATATGTTTCAAATATATATAAATACTATCATTAATACTCTTTTGCTTATAATTGGGAGATAAGATGTGCAAGCATTGGGACACAAAGATTCACCTTCCTCTAATGGAAAAGTTGAAGGGGGTATAGGAGAAGGTATGGGAGAGAGCAGATTGGAGGAAGTGATATCTTGTGGGACTCCTATTCTGGGAGGTTGGGCAGGGGAATAACAGGGCGAAAATGATTGTAACTCAAAATCTGGCAGAAATGAATGATGTAAAACAGAAGTTAATAAAGCATTTGTTTAAAAAAAGGGGAACTCTGAATGACCTCTGGAGCTCCAGAACCCACAAAACGACACAGAGAAGCTAACATCCCACTGAGGATAGCCCAGCAGCCCGGTAGTGAGCAACCAGCACAGACCTCTGAGAGCCGAGCCCAGGTCCATGTGAGTTGGAGGTTTTAGCCCCAGGGGGCCTGAGCAGCAGCTGGCTAGAGGGACCATAGAACACCAGAAGCTGTGGCATTTCTAGAATTATCAACACATAGATGCCTAGGACAAAGTGAGTGGTCAGTGCCCTATGGACACGTCAGCTTCTTCCCCTGGGGGCGAGAAGCCACTGAGGAACCGGGCACAGCTTGTGCCACATCGCCATGTTGCAGCTTCAGCTCCTGGCCTGCAAACTGTAGGGGGATCCGGCGAGTAATCTGGGGGATAAGCCCTCTTGCTTTACCCTTCTTGTATCTGGACTGTGCTCTGGGGTGGAGGTCTTGGGGTGTGTGACCAACTTGCCAGAGTGTGTGGGGGCTTCAGGGAGGGCACCCAACTAATACCTCCAGCAGTTGAGAAGACCCCAACATTTGGGACAGAAGCTCCCCTGTATGGTGGCAGATTCCTACTGTGGCAACAAGCCAAAAAGTCAAGTAATTGAGTGGCGACATGCCTAGGCAAAGGAAACAAAATAAACAGAAAAATGCAACATTAGACTCCTATTTTGCGGGGCAAAGAGGATTGAAGCATGGAACAGGAAGAGGACTGTGAGGTCAGAAATCCTGCACCAACAGCCCCAAATGAAAATACAAGCTGGTTACAGGCCATAGAGGACCTTAAGAAGCAGATAAGAGAAGTGGGGGAACAATTGGGAAGCGAAATGAGAAAGATGCAAGAAAAGTATGAAATGACAGTCAACAGCCTGACTGATGAAAATAACACCTTAAAAATAGACTAACTCAAATGGCAAAAGAAGCTCAAAAAGGCAATGAGGAGAAAAATGCCTTAAAAAGCTGAATTGGCCAGATGGAAAAAGAATCTCAAAAGCTCACTGAGGAGATTCATTCCTTCAGAGTTAGACTGGAGCAAATGGAAGCTAGTGACTTTATGAGAAATCAAGATGCTATTAAGCAGATCCAAACAAATGAAAGAATAGAAAGCAATGTGAAATATCTCATGGGAAAAATCACTGACCTGGAAGATAGATCCAGGAGAGATAATTTAAAAATTATTAGACTACCTGAAAACCATGATCAAAGAAAGAACCTAGAAATCATCCTTCAAGAAATTCTCAAGGAAAATTGCCCTGATGTTTTAGACCCAGAGGGAAAAATAGAGGTTGAAAGAATCCACCCATCACCTCCTGAAAGAGATCCCAAAAAGAAAACTCCTAGGAATATTGTAGCCAGGTTCCAAAATTCCCAGATAAAGGAGAGAATACTACAAGCAGCCAGGAAGAAACAATTTCAATATTGTGGAAACACAATCAGTATAACACAGGATCTGGCAGCTTCTACACTGTGGGATAGAAGGGCATGGAATATAATATTCCAGAGGTCAAAGGAGCTGGGATTAAAACCAAGAATCACCTACCCAGCAAAACTGAGTATCACATTTCAGAGGAAAATATGGTCATTCAGTGGAATAGAGGACTTTCAAGCGTTCTTGAGGAAAAAACCAGAGTTGAATAGAAAATCTGATAGCCAGACACAAGAAGCAAGAGATGCTTGAGAAAGTAAACAGGGAAAATAAATCATAAGGAAAGGAAATATAGTCAGTCTTTTACAATATATCTACTATGGTAATGTTTTGCATAGCTACACATGTACAACATATTCTGAATTGTTTATCTACCCAGTAAGAGTGGGTGACAAGGGAGGAAGGGAATGAATCTGGAATTCAAAGTTTTAAAATCAAATGTTTTAAATATATATAAATACTATTATTAATACTATTTTACATATAATTGGGAGATAAGATGTGCAGGCATTGGGGCAGGGGGTTTTACCTTGCCCTACTGGAAAATTCAAAGGGGGTATGGGAGAAGATATGGGATAAAGCAGATTGGATGAGGGGATATTCTGTGGGACTGCTATTCTGGGGTCATGAGTAGGGGAAAAATGGGGAAAAAATTGTAACTCAAAATCTGACATAAATGAATGGTGTAAACCAGAAGTTAATAAATCACTTGAAAAAATAAAAAAAAAAAGAAATGTTGTTGGTTGACATAAAATTATCAAAACTGAATGTTGCAAAGTTATAAAGTACAAACTTTTCCCCGAAGAAAAGATATGAGAACAAAGTTCCCCTGCCAACCCCAATACCTTTACAGAGGTAGAGGATTTACAGTGTGGAATACTGTATAAAGCAACAGATTGTTTTTCAATATATCAATTAGTATGGGTTTTCTTGCTCTTGCTCTTTTTCTTTTAAAAAATCATTATAAGAGCTATACATGTACAACACATACTGAATTGTTTATCTTCCCAGAGGGAGTGTGTGACAAGGGAGAAAGGGAATGGATCTGGAATTTGTAGTTTTAAAATTAAATGTTTCAAACATATATATATATATATATATATATATATATATATATATATATATATATATATACATATAATACCAAAAAAATATAAGAGATAGCTCTCTGAGAGAAAGAAGAGAGCAATATACAGAAAAATTTAGGTGATGTAATAGAAAATCAATGAAAATCTATTTTTGAATGTAATTTGTTGAATGTGATAAACTTTAGAAGATCAGCTATCATTCCATACTTCCCTATTTTGATTTAGGTTACACCAACTCTCCAATACCTTTAATTATATTTTATTAGCTTAGCAAATCTAATCTAATATCCATGACTCTGATAACCATGTCAACCAATTAATCAGAATTTATACTTATTGCATAAAATAAAACTAAAGAACACTGAGGTGGGGGACCAGCTTGTACCATGGAAACTATAGCCAATGCCAAGGATTTTTGTCAAGAGAGTTTGAGCTGAAATCTGTCACTGAATTCTCCAACATGACCATCCAATAATGTTTTGAACAAGAAGAAGTAGAAAACTAGCATGTCCATCTTTTATAGAGGGAAGAACCAGGTTCGAGTTCTTCTTAAGTCACAATTTATAGGAAAGGGGCTCAATGTCATTCTCCCTCTAACAGGCTACCACTCATTTAGACTTTACCATGTTCTACCTTATATTGTTCATTTGTTTGTTATGTTCGCATGTATTAATACCCCATAGTCTTTTCAGGCTCTCTGAGAGCAAGAATGATCTTTTTTTTGGAGGGGGAAAGGTAGGGCAATTGGGGTTAAGTGACTTGCCTGAGGTCACACAGTTAATTTTTTTGTGTGAAGTGTCTGAGGCTGGATTTGAACTCAGGTCCTCCTGATTCCAGGGCTGGTGCTCCATTCACCATGCAACCTAGCCACCCCCCCCTTTTTAACTTCTTTAAAAGCTACCATAGTATATAATATAAAAACACTTCCTCTCCAGGTCATGCAGTCTCAACTCATGCTAATATTATTACCTCTTCCCTACTAAAGTCTTGGACTATATCCCTTGGAACTACTGGGACTTTGAGAAGTCAGCTCTGCCCTTGCCTTCCATGGATCTAGGCCTTCACCATGCTTCCTATCCATGCCATACCACCATATATGTATACTCAACTCCCCTTTACAGCTCATCTTCTACCATTTAAATGTAAGCTCTGTGGGGGCTGGGATTGTCTTGCTTGCTTCTATTCATATACACAAGATTTTCTGTAGCATGTGGCACATAGTTAACATTTGATAACTGCTTGAACTATCTATCTATCTATCTATCTATCTATCTATCTATCTATCTATCCATTTATCTACCTATTTAACACATTATGGCAACATCAGAAGACATATATGCAATGGACCATTTCATTCTTCCAGAAATTTGGACCATTTATTCCAAGTCCCTCACCTATTTTACATATGGGAGAATCGAGGCTCACAGAAGCTAAGTGACTTGTCCAAGGTTACTCAGTTACTAAGTAGCAGAGGAAGATTTGAACTCAGACCTTCTGATTCCAAATTCAGTGCTATTTCCAATGTAATAACCTGCCTCACTTCTTCCTAATATGGGGCCTTAGTTACTGGTACAGTTAATAGGAATAAGGATCTTTGATCTAGTATTGGAAGGGTCCTTGGAGGTTATCATGTCCAACTTCTTCATTTTACCAATGAGGAAAATGAAGCTCAAAGGAGTTCAGTGGTTTGCTTACACACGCACACACACAAACACACACACACACACACACACTCACAGAGAGAGAGAGAGAGAGAGAGAGAGAGAGAGAGAGAGAGAGAGTAGAGAGAGAGTGCTAGAGAGTGCTTGATTTAGAACCCAGGATTTCTTTCTACAAGTCAGGCAATCTGTGCCATAGAATACTTATTTTCTAATTAGTTTTGATTAGTACGTCCTTGATGTGATGTTTTGGCCATAATGCTATTCATGGTTCAGACGGAATTTTGGTAATATGGGTTTATTGGAGCTTAACAAAGATGTAAAATTGGGGCCAAGATTCTCTCTGAGGGTCTTTTAATTATCATTAGTCTATTAACTAGAGAAACAGTACAGATTTTTAATAAATTGATTTAACTGACCCAGACCATAGAGAAACAACTACAGGCTTTTCTGCTATACTTCTCATTTTCTCTATCTTCTTTTAAATCCAGACAAAATTAAGGTAGTAAAGAGGCTTGGAAAAATCTTTTCTTTAACTAATGGCCACACAGTCATCCTAGATTATAAGCCAAGGACAGGATTTATATGGGATTTGGATATATATTGAGTTTATAGAATTTCACAATTTCTTAGGACATATTATTCTATTAAGGGGCTTGATGCTTGGATTGTAAAATACTATTGTGGCCACTTAAGTTCCAGGATTTACTTATGTGTTACCCTTTGGAGCTAATTGGTGTTTATGTTGGATCTGAGTAATGGTATTCTTGGATTCTCTTGCATTTAAGAAAAATAAGAAATGGGGATTGGAACCCCCTCCACAAAACAAAAACAAACCCATGACCCTTGGCTCCCATGGTGAAACCATTTGCTACTTTCGCCAGACAAAAAACTACTGAATTCTGAGTCCAGAATATTGTACCCAACCAACAACTGGATCAAACTATAAAAAGACTTGCTACATTTCACAGAGGTTTCAAGCCTTGGCAAGAAGCAAATGAATGGCTTTGAGAGTGGTTTGAGTTGGCTATATTACCCACAAGTATTTCAGTGAGTCTCCTAGAGAATATTTCCAGGTGGTCAGAGTAAGTAAGGAGGCCCAAGTTTGGAGAAGATTCTCAGTGCTAAAACTGTTTGAAGAAAATAAGCATCTAGTCATTGTACAAAAGGCTCTTTTAGAGCTATAGCCATTGCAATATATCATTTGTAGGATCACACTTAGAAAATTGTATTTGGAGGACTTTGAATAACACAAAGACTCTTTTGCTCCTTTTATGGACTGGAATCACTAGGCACAGAAAAATTTCTTTCCAGTGTGCTTAAAAAAATCACAAATGTGACTATCACTATTTTTATTGTTGTTGCTGTCTTTTAGTCATTTTCCAATCATGTCTGACTCTCTATGACCCTATTTGTGGTTTTCTTGGAAAAGATACTGGAATGGTTTCCCATTTTCATCTTCAGCTCATTTTACAGATGAGGAAACTGAGGGAAATAGGATTAAGTGACTTTCCCAGAATCACACAGCTTTCTGAGGCCACATTTGAACTCATAAAATCACTTTTAGTTTCTTTGAAAACCACAGATAATTGAAGAGATGCTATACAGTTATAGAAAGGACAATATACAAATTTCCAGAAGAAAAGAGAGTACTAACTTAGTTGGTACTTTCTTATAGATCAGTAGATCAATGAATCCAGCTTCAATTTCTAGTGCAAAACTTAGATTTTGTTTTATCTATTTATCTTATTTATAAGCTTTAAGCAGATTATTTTTAAAATGGTGTATAAACTTTTAGAAGAAGCATTGAAAAATCAATCATTTGACAAGTACTTACTAAGTGCCCACTATGTGTAGACACACTCCTTGGTTCTGGGGATGCAAAAATGGGATGGTCCCTGCTCTCTTAGATTTTTAGTTCAGAGGTTGGAAACAAGAGGGTACATAAATACATAAGTATAAACAAAACAAATAAGAGGTAAATTGTGGTTGGAAGACCCTAGCATCTAAGCATATCAGGAAAGGCTTCATATAGGAGGTAGTGTTGGAACTGAGTTTTAATGGAAACTGGGGATTCTAAGAGGCAGAGATGAGGAGAGAGGGCATTCTAGCCAAGGGGATAATAGATGATGTGCAGTAAGAAGGCCAATTAGACTGAACTGGGGAGTATATAAAGGGAACTCATATACAATTGGCTAACTATAAGATATTACAATCTAGATATCCTGGAGACATCACAAATTTATTAGGTCTGAAACTCAACTAATTTTCTTCCCCAAACTCTCCACTGTTACAGAATTCATGATTTCTTTTAAAGGCACCACAATCCTTTAATTTTCCAAATTTAAAAGCATAGCATTATCCCTTATTCTTCATTCTTCCTCACTCCGCATATCTAATCAGTTGTCAAATTTTGCCATTTGTATCTCCATATATCTTACATCTGACACCTTCTTTTTATTCATATAGTTGCCATCTTTCACCACTTCTCATTCAGTTTATTGCAACAGCCTCCTAATTGGTATCCAAATCTTCATCTCTCACCACCCACATAATTCTTATTTTATTCCTTAAATAAATAAATAAATCCTTATTTTCCTTATTCAGTCCATCCCACATAATTCTGCTAAAGGAATTTTCCTTATTTACAAAAATGATTATGTCACTCCACTACTCAATAAATTCCAGTGACTCTTCTATGATGAAATATAAATTGTTCTGTTTAATTTTTAAAAATCCTTCTGGGGCAGAGCCAAGATGGTGGCATAGAAGCAGGAAAATTCTGTGAGCTCCCCCCATAACCATATCAAATACCTATAAAATATGACTCTAGACAAATTTTAGAGCTATAGAACCCACAAAGTGACAGAGAGAAACAAATCTCCCATTGAAGGCAGACAGGAAGGGTCTATCACAGCAAGCTGGGACCAAGTCCAGCCTCACAGGAGCCTGTGGTTTAAGCCCCAGGGTGGCCCTGACCAGCAGTGGCTGGAGTGGACTTCAGGAGAGTGGATCACCAGCAGCTGTGGTGGTTTCCATAATGACCAACCCATAAATGCCAAAAACAAAGTGAGAAGCCAGTGTGGAGCTCTGTTGAAACTGGGGGAGATAGAGTGTGGTCTGGCCTCTGCCCCCAGAACTAGAAGTGGCAGAGAAATGGGAGGTGTGCAGCCACAGCCACATGGCTGCTTCAGAGCTCCTGGTCTGCAGATCACAGGGGGACCAAGCAACCATTCAGAGGGTAATTGCTCTTGCTTTAAAATACTTGGATCTGGATTGCTGTCTTGGGTGGAGGTCAGAGGGGGTGTGACCAGTGAGCCAGAGGTTGTGGTGTCTGTAGAGAGGGTGCCCAACTAATAGCTCTGGTAGCTGCAAAACCCCCAGCAATTTGGGACAAAGCTCTCCTCGCTGGAAGCAGAACTCTACCATGACAAAGAGCTCAAAAGTCAAGTAATTGAGTGGCAACACAAGCAAGCAAAGGGAGCAAAGCAAGCACAGCAATCAAACCTTTGATTTGTTTTGGGGGGATAAAAAGGATCAAAGCATGGAATGGGAGGAAGACAATGAAGTCAGAACTCCTGAACCAAAGCTTCCAAGAAAAATATGAACTGGTTACAGGCCATGGTAAAACTCAAAAAAGATTTTGAAAATCAATTAAGAAAAATGGAGGAAAAATTGGGAAGAGAAATGAGAACAATGCAAGAAAATCATGAAAAGAGAGTCAACAACTTGACTGAAGAAAATAGTACCTTAAAAAACAGACTAACTAGGGGTGGCTAGGTGGCGCAGTGAGTAAGAGCACCGGGAGCACCGGCCTCGAAGTGGGGATGACCCGGGATCGAATCTGGCCTCAGAAAATGAGCACCTACACATAAATAATGACTAGCCGTGTAACCTTGAGCAAGTTACTTAACCCCAATTTCTTAAAAAACAAAACAAACAAACAAACAAACAAAAAAAACAGACAAACTCAAATGGCAAAAGAAGTCCAAAAAGCCAATGAGAAAAATGCCTTAAAAAGCCAAATTTGCAAGATGGAAAAAGAATTTCAAAAGTTTATCAAAGAGATCTGCTCCAATTCATATAAAAGGTGACTCTGAACAATCTTTGGAGCTACAGATCCCACAAAATGACACAGAGAAGCTAACCTCCTGCTGAGGACAGTCCAGCAGGCCTGCAGGAAGTGGCCACCACAGCACTCTGAGAGCTGACCCCAGGGACTTCAGATCACCAGCAGCTGTGGCAGTTTTCAAAGTTATCAACACATAGACGTTGAGGACAAAGTGAGAGGTCAGTGCAGTGTGGACTTTGGGATTCGGTAGTTTGGGAGTGTGGTCGGCCTTTGCCCCTGGAGCAAGACGCAGCTGAGGCTCAGTGGCTATGCAGCTGCTGCCACATGGCAGCTTCAGCTTCTGGTCTACAGATTGTAGGGGGACCAAGTGACCAGTCTGAGGGGTAATCACTCTTGCTTTAACCTGCTTGGATCTGGATTGCAATTGAGGGTAGAGGTCCTGAGGTGTGTGACCAGCTTGCCAGAGTGTGGGGAGGTTGGAGAGAGGGCACCCAACTAATACCTTCAGGAGCTGAGAAAACCCCAGCAATTTGGGACAAAGCTCACCTGTCTGGTAGCAGAGATCTATTGTGGCAAAAAGCCCAAAAGTCAAGTAATTTAGTGGAAACATGAGTAAATGAGGGAAGCAAAGCAAACAGAGGAATGCAACATTAGACTCCTATTTTGGGGACAAAAAGGATCAAAGCATGGAAGAGGAGGAAGACAGTGAAGTCAGAACTCCTGCACCAAAAGCTTCCAAGAAAAATACAAGCTGGTTACAGGGCATAGAGGACCTTAAAAAGGATTTTGAAAATCAAATAAAAGAAGTGGAGGAAAAATTGCGAAGAGAAATAAGAGCGATGCAAGAAAACTATGAAATGATAGTCAAAAACCTGACTGAAGAAAATAGCACCTTAAAAAATGGACTAACACAAATGGGAAAAGAGGTTCAAAAAGGCAGTGAGGAGAAGAATGCCTTAAAAAGCTGAATTGGCCAGATGGAAAAAGAATCTCAAAAGCTCCCTGAAGAGAATCATTCCTTCAGAATTAGATTGGAGAAAATGGAAGCTATGACTTTATGAGAAATCAAGATACTATTAAACAGATCCAAATAAATAAAAAAAGAGAAGGCAATATGAAATATCTCATTGGGAAAACCACTGACCTGGAAAATAGATCCAGGAGAGATAATTTAAAAATATTGGACTACCTGAAAGCCATGATCAAAAAAAGGACCTAGAAACCATGCTTCAAGAAATTCTCAAGGAAAATTGCCCTGATGTTTTAGAAACAGTGGGCAAAATATTATTTGACATGTAACTGGAAAATAAGATATACAGGCTCTCGGGCATAGAGTTCCACCATGCACTATTGGAAAGTTGGAGGGGGTATGGGAGAAGATATGGGAGAAAGCAGATTGTAGGAGGGGATACCAGTGGTATCACTATTTTTGGGGTGATGGGTGGGGGGAAAATGGGGAGAAAATTTGTAACTCAATTTTGTGGGAATGAATAATGTAAACTAGACATTAATAAAGCATTTGATAAAAGCTCATCGAAGAGAGTAATTCCTTCAGAATTAAATTGGAAGCTACTGACTTTATGAGAAATCAAGATACTATTAAACAGATACAAACAAATGAAAAAATAGAAGGCAATGTGAAAATATCTCATTGGGAAAGCCCTGACATGGAAAAGACATCCAGGAGAGATCATTTAAAAATTATTGGACTACCTGAAAGCGTTGATTAAAAAAAAGAACCTAGAAATCATCCTTCAAGAAATTCTCAAGGAAAATTGCCCTGATATTTTAGAACCAGAGGGAAAAATTAAAATTGAAGGAATCCATTGATCATCTCTTGAAAAAGGTCTCAAAAAGAAAACTCCTAGGAATATTATAGCCAAATTCCAGAGTTCCCAGATCAAGGAGAAAATATTACAAGCATCGAGGAAGAAATAATTTGAATATTGTGGAAACACAATCAGGATAACACAATACCTAGCAGCTTCTACATTAAGGGATTGAAAGGCTTGGAATATATTCTGGAGGTCAAAGGAGCTAGGATTAAAACCAAGAATCACCCACCCAGCAAACCTGAGCATCATGTTTCAGGGGAAAATATGGTCATTCAATGATATAGGGAACTTTCAAGCATTCTTGATTAAAACAAAAAAGAGAGTTGAATAGAAAATTTGACATTCAAATACAAGAAGCAAGAGAAGCATGCATAAGGTGAACAGGGAAAAGAAATCATAAGGAACTTATCAAAGTTGAACTATTTACATTCTTACATGGAAAAAAACAATAATTGTAACTTATGGAACTTTTCTCAATATGAGGATAGTTGAAGGGAAAATAAATGTATATGTATGTATATATACATATATGTCTTTATAAGAGGGTATAAGTGCATATGAATACATATGTGAGTGTGTACATATGTGTGCAAGTATACACATACAGAAGGACAGGATCAATTGAATAGAAAGGGATGATATTTAAAAAATGAAATTAAGAGGTGAGAGGAATATAATGAGAGGAGACAGGGAGAGACAGAATAGGGTAAATTATCTCATATAAAACAGGCAAGAGAAAACTGTTACAATGGAGGGGAAGAACACAAAGGCAAAAGGGAATGGGTCAGCTTTACTCTCATTGAATTTGGCTTAAGGAGGGAATAACATACACACTAAATTGGGTATTTTACCTTATAGGAAATTAGGGGGGAAGGGGATAGGAGGGGGGACAATAGAAGGGAGAGCATATTGGGAGAGGGTAGTTAGAACATACACATTTGAAAAGGAACAGGGTCAAAGTAGAAAACAGAACCAGTGGGGGGGGGGGGCAATATAGGATGGAGGGAAATATAGTCAGTCTTTCACAATATATCCACTACAGAAATGTTTTGCATAACTACACGTGTACAACCTATATTGAATTGCTTATCTTCCCAGTGAGGGTGGGTGATGAGGAAAGAAGGGAATTCAAATCTGGAATTCAAAGTTTTAAAATCTAATGTTTAAAAATTATTATTATCATTATTATTATTTATTTTATATGCAACTGGGAAAGTATATATACGGGCATTGGGCTATGGATATCCATCTTGCCCTACAAAAGCTGGAGAGGGGATGAGGAAGGATATAGGAGAGAACAGATTGGGGGTGGGGGTATGCAGTATGATCTCTGTTTTGGGGTGGTGGGTATGGGAAAGACTGAGAGAATATTTGTAACTCAAAATCTTGTGGAAATGAATGTTGTAAACTAAAATTAAATATAACATTTATTTAAAAAAATCTCTTCCTGTTCAGCCCTCTCTGCCTCAGTTATCAAAGTATTAAACCACACAGCTACACCCAGGCCATCCATTCAGCATCCAGAAGAGCAACCAGGTCAACCACTTCTTTGTTTCCTATTTCTCAATCAGTTTTTAATCCACAAGCAGACTTTACCACTTTGGTTAATAATTAAACCTAATACAATTATAATTGGGGTTTTTTTGTTGGGGTTTTTTTTTTAAAGAGAAAGACACCAGGGGCAGCTATGTGATGCAGTGAATAGAGCACTGGCCCTGGAGTCAGGAGGACCTGAGTTCAAATCTGACCTCAGACACTTGATACTTTCTAGCTGTGGGACCTTAGACAAGTCACTTAACCCCAATTGCCCTCCAAAAGGCAAAAAAAAAGGAGAGATAGAGAAAGATACCACTAGAGTGATAAGAAAAAAGTTATATATTTATGTTGGCAGTCCCAAAGCTGTCAGAAGAGATATTGTCAATGACCAAAATAGGAAGTGGGCCAATCCTAAGTATTTATTTGATATCTATGAAATATTAAAAATAGGAGCAAGATCTCCAGTATGTTGGATAGATTCTCTATTTGTTTGGGTTGGGGAGGGGAATGGGTAAGCAGCATGTAATTACAGAGAAACTTGGATCAGAATCATGTTGGGAACTATATAGGGTTGTGGGTTCTCTAGAAGGGTTAACTTTGTGGAAGAATGTCAGATGATAAAATATAGAAAATTTCTTCTTCCTTCTCCTCCATTAAAAAAGAGAAATGAATTCTCCTAAGCCCAACTTAAAGAATCAAGATCCAAAGAAAATTATTTTGGATATTAATGTAATTATAGCTAAAATGTTTAAATACAAATTTCCTGGTATCACTTAATAAAATAAGATGACATGGTAAAAAATAAAAATAAAAATCCTTCCCAAAGGGGTCCTAACTTATTTTTGCAACCTTGCACCTTATCCCCCACCCCTGCATTTTCTCATGTAGGCAAGCTCTTCTTCTCTTTCTCATGATACTTCCTCTTCCATTTCAGTATCTTGAAGTCAACATAAGTCCATGATAAATCTAAGCTTGTCTTTAGCTGCTTCCACAATATCCACAAGTTGGCATCAAGACTGCTTGAGTAGAACTCACTTGTCACTTCTTAAGGCACTCTATTTGACTTTGGGACAGCCTTTTTTCTTTATATAAAGCCCAGAGAGACTTCTGTACAATTTCCACCCATTGGCCTACAATGCACTACACAATCTGTGCCAAGAATCATGCCAAGTTGAGTTGATTAGTCAATCATATGAAGCATTTTTCTATTTCCTTTTGAAAATCAGGACAAGATTTGATCTTTTCCAGCCCTGTTGCCCCTCTCCTATTCTCCATAATTTTCCAAAGATTGCAAACAGTAACTCAGTAACTATAACCATAATTTCTTCCAATAGCCTGCCTGGCATGTCATTCTTTAGAAGTAGGTGACTTGAACTCATCAAGACCGTTTAAGTACTGTTTTGTCATCTCTTCACTTACTTTGGATTTCTGTTCCCTGTTAATTGCTACTAGTGTTCTATACTTTGTAGATAGATGGAAAGTCATTCTTGGCAAAGAAAGCAGAAGCAAAATAGGCCTCACATAGATCTTCCTTGTTTCTGTCATGTATCATCATCATCATCTCACTCATCCCAACCAGCAGTACTATTTACACAGAATGCTTTCTTTCATCATATACCTCAGCTTGTCCTAGGCCTCAGTGCTCCTGACTTTATTGTTACAAGCCTATGTCACTCTTCTAAAGTGTTCCTAAGTTTACTGCACTTGCTTTTTATCTTCTGTGAATATTTTTTTAAATCTGAGTTTGATTAATTTCCCCTGCAGCTACCAGTCTCTTCAGACAATTCTCTTTTATCTTACTCTTCAGAATCATTTGTGTTTCTATCATCAGAATTTTATTTCTGAGAGTGTGTCATCTCTAACCAAATGGAATTTTGGTCTCTAAGATCTCTAAACTCTTAGGAATCTTCTCTCCAAATCTGTTGTGTGTAATGATGTCTGACCTCACTCCCTTATCTACAACAAATTATGAAATGAAATTGTTGCCTCCTACCAAAGTCTTCTGTATACTTCCACATATGGATTTGTATTGATTAGAGTTAGGTACCAAATAGTTGCCATTATCATATCTAAATTTTGAAAAATAAAATTAAGAATTTTTGTGTAATATTCTATTTAAAGAGCCAAATTTTCATAGAGGTGAAATCTCCCATCAAAGTTAAATCATCTATTAGTTTTCTGAATTCTTCATTCATTTCTTCCTTCTTATAGGGTGTTATGCAATGCACACTCCTTTAAAAATAATTATATTTCTCTCTTCTCTGAGTCTCAACCAAATTACCTCCATTATATGTCACCTCCGTCTGATTAATGAATTTCTTCACCAGAGTTAGGTTACTGGGGTGGAAGGATTGCTATATTTGAAGCTAGAAAACCTGGATTTGAACCCCACTTTTAGTAGGTACTGCTTTTGTGACCTTAGACAAATCATTTGGCCTCTCCAATTTAGTTTTTATTTTCCTCATCCAATAAATGAGAATATTAGGTCAGACCATCTTTAATGCCTTCCCTGCTCTAATTCTGTGGTCTTCCTCATCTTTAATTTAATCTGCTCTTCTTGAATGTGGTATATTCTTCAATTTTGACATTTGAGTCAGGAGTCAGTTTACCTCTCCATGGGCAGGATTTCACCAGATTATTAATACTCTGTTAAGACTCTATTCATTTTCTCTATCCTTTTCCTATATATAATCCTAGGAACATTGCAGATTACAAGAACTTCCAAAGAGTTGTAAGGAAATTGCAATTCAATTCAATGACCTGGAAGAAGCAATGGGAGTATAGTCTGGCTTTCTAAGGAGGCCTGAAAAGACAGGGAGCAGGGGGAGACAGGAAAGGGAATCAAAGAGACTTGTGTAAAATGAGTTATATACACAAGCATACATTTCTAAGAGTTCTTAGTTTAATTTTTTTTCTTTCCCTTGGAGAGACTTCTGCCAAGATTTTTTTTTCTTGCATTAGAGAAAGAAGGGGGAAGGAAAAGCCACCCACAGGACTTTGTCCTTTTCTTGCCACGTGGTAGCCAGTGAGGGCAAGGCACCACTGCTCTGGTGGCCATGAGCAGAGAAAAGCAGAGTAGAAATAGAGATCATTGTGTGAGGCTGTTCATGGACTCGGCACAAACTGGATGAATCAAACATGTAGTAGACAAAGAGATGAAGAGGAGGGAAAAATGGGAATGGGCACAACTTCCAGACCAAAGTGGAGCAAGCTAGCTTAGGAACTGCCTATGATACAGCTGATAACATTGTCATCTTAGTGAGATCAAGCAAAAATCAAAGTCCAATCACTTAACTCTCAAACTAGTTTGGAGGAGTGGAGAGGACTATGTGCATATTGGGATGGAAGGGGGAGAATAACCCAAGACGCACAGAAGCTTCCGATTGTAAGTTTTGTTTATTAAATTGATTAAATATGCTATGCTACCTTATTGCATTAATATATCACATGGCCAATTGTGGTAAATGGTTGATCTTCTAAGGTTAGGGGACTATGACTGTACAGATAAAGACAGCTAATTGGTATGGCATGTTGGGGAGATATTTTTGGAAATTTTGAGTATACTCTAGATCTGGGATTAGGAACCTGTGACCTTGAAGTCACAAGTGACGTTCTATTCTAGGTCCTTTGGTGCAGCCTTTTGACAGAGGCCAAGTTTTACAGAACAAATTATTTTATTAAAGGGATTTGTTCTGCTTTCTGGGGGCAGAGCCAAGATGGTGGAGTAGAAACAGCACTACCAAGGTGCTCTCCCACCAGACCACTTCCAAACCATGTAAAAGGGGACTCTGAACAACTTCTGGAGCCCCAGAACCCACAGAACAACACAGAGAAGCTAACCTCCTGCTGGGGACAGCCTGGCGGCCCTGCGGGGAGTGGCTGGCACAGAGTGCGGGGTGCTGAGCCCAGGTCTCTGTAAGCCACAGTTCTAGCCACAGGGCGGCTGGGCCAGCAGCCGGCTGGAGGCACCCCAGAACACCAGCAGCTGTGGCGATTCCAGAATTATCAACACAGACATGCCTAGGACAAAGTGAGAGGTTAGTGCCCTATGGACTTTGGGAACAGTATTTCGGGAACGCGTCGGCTTCCTCCCCCGGGGGCTAGAAGATGCTGAGGAGACAAGGCACACTCGCCATTTTGCAGCTCCAGTGGCAGCTTCAGCTCCTGCAAACTGCAGGGAGATCCAGCGATCAGTCTTGGGGGGTAATCACTCTAGCTTTAACCTCCCTGGATCTGGATTGTGATCTGGGTGGGGGGAGGTCTGGGGTGGGTATCCAACTTGCCAGAACCGGAAGTTGTGAAGTCCCCAACGTTCGGGACAGAAGCTCCCCTGTCTGGTGGCAGAGCCCTACTGTGGCAACAAGCCCAAAAGTCAAGTAATTAAGTGGCAACATGCCTAGGCAAAGGAAACAAAATAAACAGAAAAAATGCAACATTAGACTCCTATTTTGGGGGCAAAGAGGATAGAAGCATGGAATAGGAGGAGGACTATGAGGTCAGAAATTCTGCTCCAAAAACCCCAAAGGAAAATATGAGCAGATTACAGGCCATAGAGGACCTTAAGAAGGATTTTAAAAATCATATAAGAGAAGTGGAGGAAAAATTGGGAAGAGAAATGAGGATGCAGGAAAAGTATGAAATAAGGGTCAATGGCCTGACTGAGGAAAATAACACCTTAAAAAATAGACTAACTCAAATGGCAAAGGAGGCCCAAAAGGGCAATGAGGGGAAGGACTTAAAAAGCCAAATTTGCCAGATGGAAGGGGAATCTCAAAAGCTCACTGAGGAGATTCATTCCTTCAGAGTTAGACTGGAGCAAATGGAAGCTAATGACTTTATAGGAAATCAAGATGCTGTTAAACAGATCCAAACAAATGAAAGAATAGAAAGCAATGTGAAATATCTCATGGGAAAAACCACTGACCTGGAAAATAGATCCAGGAGAGATAATTTGAAAATTATTGGACTACCTGAAAGCCATGATCAAAGAAAGAAAGAACCTAGAAATCACCCTTCAAGAAATTCTCAAGGAAAATTGCCCTGATGTTTTAGACCCAGAGGGCAAAATGGGGGTTGAGGGAGTCCATGGATCACCTTGTGGAGAAGATCCCCACGGGAAAATTCCCAGGAATATTATAGCCAGGTTCCAGAATTCCCAGGTCAAGGAGAGGTTACTGCAAGCAGCCAGGAAGAAACAGTTTCAATATTGTGGAAACACAATCAGAATAGCACAGAACCTGGCAGCTTCTACACTGAGGGATCAAAGGGCATGGAATATGATATTCCAGAGGGCAAAAGAGCTGGGATTGAAGCCAGGGGTCATCTACCCAGCAAAACTGAGTATTTTGTTTCAGGGGAAAATATGGTCATTCAGTGGAATAGAGGACTTTCAAGCATTCTTGATGAAAAAACCAGAGTTGAATAGAAAATTTGACATTCAGACACACAGTAACTGTGATTGATGAAACCTTTCTCAGTGTGAAAATAATGGAAGAGTGGTGTATGGACATATGAATACATATGTGAATATATGTATATATGTTTACTATTATACATGGATAGAGGGCACAGGTTGAATTTGGTGGGGAGAGATTATACTTAAGGGGTGAAGTTGTGAGGTGAGAGAGGAAAGTGGCAGGAGGAGATGGGGAGAGACAGGGTAGGGTAGACTATGTCATGTAGAAGAGGCAGGCAAGGGGAAGAACAGGAAGGCAAAAATGCAAAACCATATTCTCATTGAATATGGCTTGGGGAAACAATGACATACATACTAGGTGGGATATCTCACCCTGCTGGAGAGTAGGGGGAAAGGGGATGATGGAGGGGAGGGCATTTTGGGGGGAGGGGAGGTTGGAAGTACTCACTATTGAAGAGGGACAGGATCAAAGTAGGGAATGGACCAGGTAGGGGGTGGGATGGGTGGGAGGCAATTATAAGCAGCCTTTTACAATATATCTACTATGGTAATGTTTGCATAGCTATACATGTACAACACATACTGAATTGCTCATCTTCCCAGAGGGAATGGGTGAAAAGGCAGGAAGGGAATGGATCTGAAATTTGAGGTTTTAAAATTAAATGTTTCATATCTATATATCTATATCTATATACATCTCTCTCTCTCTCTCTCTCTCTCTCTCTCTCTCTATATATATATATATATATATATATATATATATATATATGGGATTTGTTCTTTGAAGTTTGAATTCAGCCAAATGGCCGCACTTGAGGACCTACAGGGCCACATGTGGCCTCAAAGCTGCAAAATCCTCATCCCCAGTCTAGATCCTACCCCTAGGCTTTCTCTGTATCTTGTAAAGCTTAGTTAACCTACTGATGAAGAGAGCAAAAGCCATGAGAAGTCAGGGACAAGTTTAGTCACAGGTATCTGGAGAACCATCTGATGTCCAAACAGTATAATATTACTTTGTGTTAGAGTAATAGAATGACTGAGTCATGAGAGACCAGTCTTTAAAGTATTCACAATATGCTTGGCTGAGAATTCACATAGAGGTTTTCTGAGCCTCACTCCATAAATGCAGATGGGAGAGCTTTTCTCTCCATAATTCAGAATATATGCAATTATTCAAATGTTTTCTGAAGGCTTACTTTTAATTGACTGCTAATGTTGAACATGCATATAAGAATTTGCAAGAGACAAATTGGCTTTCATTTCCCTTCCAGCTTCAGAATGAGGAATAAGAAATGTTGTAAGTCTGTCTAGAGGGGAGGATGGGCACATGACTTCTCTAGTTCATCATCGTTTATGTTTATTCTTTCCTGATTTTAAGGGAACGAGTGGCAGAAATGGAAGAGATCAAACTAAAACCTTATGAGTTTTGAAAAGAAGGAAAATCAAGAGTCTATCACAAAGTCTGTTGGTAACTGGGAGTCAATTCTGAGGAGCAACATGCTTAACCTAACCCCATAGTCCTACAAGCAAGGGAGCAACTCATACACTGGCTATTCCAAACCCAGATATGAACTTTGGTCAGGTAGTGGGGAGAAGGCATAGGAGGAAGAATATTTAGTAGTCACAACTTTAAGTTGAATTCACTCTCCTTAGGTGATATAGGAGAGTTTGGATCCAATTTGAAAGGTTTTTATCCCCTGGTTCCTGCTATATCTTCTCAGTTAATGTTCCTTTGTAAAAGCTAACTTTTAGTAAATGGATAATGGATGTTGAGAGAAAACCAATTGGTCAAATAGATATTGAAGAGAAATTAATTGGCACTTAGCTAGAGAAGAATATAATGGATGGGAATTCATGAATGATCATATTACACCATTTTCCACCCTTTCAGCATTACTTGTAAGACCTTATAAGGGAATAGTCACCAAATAAACTGGGGGGACCCAATCCACTAAAAAGAGATTAGGGAGACAGTTCAGACATTACACAAAGGGGTTCATCCTGACCAAATATTAGACCCTTTGTATAAGAAATGTTCTACTCCCTCTGTCTTCATTTCTGGAAGCAGGTTTACCAAGCCTCCATATAAATTGGCAGCAGAGCATAGTCTACATGTACTAAGATGCTCATTGACTAATTCTCCAATTGCAGTATCAAAGAATGGGCATTAAATTGAATGCTTATTGATTAGAAAATGTCTGGAAAAATTGTGACATATGAATGTGATGGAATTTTTTATGCTATAAGAAATGCTTATACGAAGAATTTAGAGGAACATGGGAAGAAATGGTTGAATTTAGGCAAATTGAAAAATTCTGAACCAGAAAAACCACTACCCAGTGACAACAGTAATATAAATGGAAAGGTCACTAAAAGGAAGTCAAACTCAGAATTGAAAATTGCTGACTAATGGTCCTGGAGAACAGTTAATAAAACTTGCCTTCACCTCTAAGGAGAGAAGAAAGGGACAAGAAAACAAAGTGCCATATACATTGCTATACACTGTTACTGTGTCATTTGTTTTTCATTCACTATTTTCCTTTCAAGGGATGGTTTAATTACTAGGTAGTGTATATGGAGATGAATACCTAGGAATGCTAGTGATGACCTTGGTGAGTTACTTTATCACTCTGGGCCTCAGTTTCCTTATCTGTAATATGGAGAGATTAGAGTAGAAAGACTCTAAGGTCCCTCCCAGCTATAATTCTTTGCTCCTATAATCTTGTGGGTCTCTCAAACTATGATCTTATGATTTTTTGTTGCCCACCTATATATTTTATAATTAAATGATCAGACAGTGTGGTATAGTGGATAAAAAAAAAAAACTGGGCTTCAAAACCAGGAAGATCTGGGGAAAATACCCTCTCAGCACTTCAGGCAATTGCCTAAGTTACAGAAAAGGTCCTGACCTACATTGATAAAAGGAATTTCTTTGTCCAGGGAGTTATTTATGCAAATGAAATCATTGGTTTAGTCTCTAATTATAATATTTCCCTTATTAGCTTAGTTTCTATGTCTCCTTTGAGCAACTTGGAACCTCTCAGCCCTGCTGCTCCCTATTGCTCTTTCTGTTGCAAATCTTCAGTATTCCAACTCTAAATTTGTGGTACTCTGATTGTATTGAAAAAAAATAAGATAAAAATAGGTATGCCTGTATATGTGCATATATACATATGTACATATGTGTGTACACATGGGAATTTGTTGGAAAAAGAATGGAGGTTTCAAATGCACAGTCAAGTGAGCTAAACAAAAAGAGTGAATAATGATGGAAACCATGGGAACAAATGAGGTTGGTCTGAATAAGAGAAGTTAGTAAGGGAATAGTGTCTGTAAGGAATCAGCAAGTTACAATGCAAACCAGAATGACATGTCAACACTAAGGGAAAAAGATTGTTAGTGAGGCAGATAAATAGTGAAAGATCTTCAAGAATTAATTGGCTCAAAGCACTGGCAATATGGAATGGGTTTCTTGGCACTTAGACATTAGATGCCATGACAAGACTCTTGAGATTTTTTAGCTCTATCATATAGTAGTTCTAAAAATTAAAGAGAAAGACTTTATCACCAGCAGTGAGGTCTGGGAACATAGATAATCAAAACAGTGGTGATATTTGCTGAACATGACTTTATCCATAGATTGAATGGCTAGAGGCTGCTGTTTGGCAAACTGAAGTGGGGTGATGACAAGCATATTGAGCTGGAGTACTTAAATAATACACTGATGAGCAGCTTTAGAAAAATAAAGTAATGTCAGAGACAGCTGGGAAATGCTGCATTAGATATATCAGTCTGGTACGCAGTAACTGGGAATGGTGGCTTCTTTTGAACAAGGGTATTAGACAGATTGCAAATCTAAGAGGTGGAATTATCAACAGTGGCTGGTTCTCCAATAGCAGATGCAGTCATAAATCATTGCCCAGCCAGCACCCATAAACAAGGATGGAGCATCACATGGTTGGTTCCAAACCAAGCCTTTCACAAGCTCTCCAAATTGGGCCTTCCATAGTTTGACCTTCAATTCCACTCACACAGAAATGAACGGTCATTTCAAAAAATAAAAATAATAAATCTGGTTCCCAATAAAATAGAAGTTTGATCACCCTTTGTATACCCTTATACTTAATAAAAGACCTAAACCCTAAAGCTGGGGGCGGGGAGAAATAACAGTGTTGATGGGGGCAATGTCATCCAAGTACACTGAAAGAAACATTTGGGTTCTAACATGTTTGGCTTAAGTTCCAAATGATTCAACTATTAGAAGAAGAAAGAAAAAGCCCCTAGGCTTTCTAGACTAGATGATTTACCAACTTGGCCAAATAGTCAAATTTAGCTTCCAACAGGTCCATCTTGTAATTACTGCATGAAGAGTTTCAATTTCTTCCTATTCATCTAGGTCAACCATTCTCTAAAATGTAGGAGAAAATTCTTATCGTGTAGAAATAAATGTAGATGTAGATATAGACATCAATCTGGAGGCCAGTGTCAATGTAGAAACGAAGCAGTGTTGCATAGTAGATATAAAGCTGTGTTCAAAGCTAGGAAGTCTACATTCAAGTCTTGCCTTTGATTTATCCCAGCTGTGTGACTTTGGGCAAGTCACTAAACTTCTCATTGCTCTAGACCAGTGGTTTCAAATTCAAAATAGAGACAGGAGTCACAAATCTGTATGTTAAGGACCCCTGCTGATCCCATATAATATTAGCTAACATTTATATAGTGCTATGTGCCAAGTGCTATGCTAAGTACTTTACAGTTATCTCATTTGATCCTCATAGCAACCTGGGGGGAGGGGTTAGGTATGCCTATTATTCCCATTTTATAGATGAGAAAACTGAGGCAAACAGAGATTAAATGATTTTCCCAAAGTCATACAGTGAATAAATGTCCAAGGCAAGTTTTGAACTAAGGACTTCTCAACTCCAGGTCCTGTGCTCTATCCATTGGACCACTTATCTGCTAAGTTTTTAAGTGTAATATTCTCTATGTTTTATTATATTTTCTTTCTTTTGTTCAATATTTCCCAATTACATTTTAGTACAGTTCAGAGGTGTTTGACACTTCTGTTCTAAGCAATTCTTTAAGACTTTAAGCTATGGAGAAGATGCCAACCAACAATGAATGGGAGAAGAACTTCCTCACATATCCCAATGAAACCCTAGATCTAGTCCTCATCTTTATTCCTCCCTAGATATATGTATCTAAGTCAAATTTATGTGCATCTCTGCACGTGTGTGTGTGTGTGTGTGTGTGTGTGTGTGTGTGTGTGTGTGTAGATAAAGATGGATAAGGTGAAAGGAAAGGAGAAAGGGGGAGAGTGGGAAAAGAGGGAGGAGAGCAAGAAGAGAGAAGCTAGCTCAATGATACTTGAATAACTATCCCCTAGTGTCCCATAACAAGTCAGTTGGCAGTAGCTTACAACTCCAAGGGGTTGCTATGCAACCAAAGTGAGGGAAAGAAGGATTTCCAGTCACCAAATATGCTCATGTAAATATACACAGGCTGGAATAAAACCAGTTATGTGTTTATGTAGGCACAAACATTGTACAAATTATCAGATAGAATGAACTAAAAGAATAAAATAGTTTTTCAGCTAGAAAGAAAAAGCAAAGAAAGCAGTTTATTTTTTTTAGTTTCCTCTCCCCTGCTCTTCTCTCCCTAGAGAAAACCTGACAGAGCCCTATGGAGTTAATTAGGTTTTAATTTAACTTTATCATTCCTACTACTGCACTAGTTATATAGCAAGAAGAAAAGGACAGTAGGTGAATGGTCAGCAATTAAATTGGAAAACTGACTTATGCCCCTAAAAGACCTCTCTCTCTTGGGTTGTATTTTATTTTCTTTTTTTTGACATGAAGAAGAGAAACTAGATCCTGTCTCCAAAGTGATTCTAAGTCATGGCTGGTGGTAATTTTGCCAAGGCTGGAGGTGTGCTTTGCAGAAACCCAGCCTGAGACCCTGGTACAACTACCCTTGAATCTAGCCTGCATACTCTGAGGTTATTTCATAAAGCCAAAAAAAACACAGAGAGGGCTAAATGGACAGACTTTCTCCCAGATACAAACATAACAAACTTTGGATGACCTTGCTCCTTTAAAAAGATCTAGAATTCCCAGAGGCTGAAATATAGATTGATCTCATTTGGGGAAGATAGAGGTGAAGGATGAAGATAGTTTCTGAAGGGTAATTGTGAAATGGAATGCCCTTCATTTGCAATTTCCTCCTAATTATGAAATTCCAATACTCATACCATGCTAGTAATCTTGGCCAACCTTTCCTCATATACTGCATAGTACAGATGCCTGAAGTGTTAATACCTGTACAACATTATGAGTGTTCACTCCTTTGTAAAACTTGATGTTTTCAGAAATTCCACACAGTCATTTTCATGCCCACTACCAAAAGGACATGGGGAGGTGTGACACATGCTGGTAATTAGGACATTCACTAGGGTTGAGTCACACTGTTCCCCTCAGGTAAGAGGGATGGGTTCCAAAGCAGATACAAAGCAGAGGCCAGATCAGGTCAGGAAATCTAGTTTCTCAGGAAGGCAAAAACCAAGGGACTGAAATCAGAAGTGAAGTTAGGGCAGGTATTTCAAGCCAGGGAAGTTTAACCTTGATCAATAAGCAGAAATGATGGTACAACATAGTAAAAATAATACAACATTTAGAAAAAGCAGACCTTGGTTCCACTATTTATTAACTATGTGGCATTGGACAAGTCCAGTTTCATCATCTATAACATGAGGTTAGACTAGGATTATCTTGAAGGAGACTTTAAGCACCCAAATTCTATTATCCTAAGATCCTATGATTGGTTATCTGATCTGATCCATCTCCCCAGAACTTTAGCCTTTAATGGGGCCAGCATGACTTATCCATTCCCATTTTGCTCTAAAGTGTCAGTATGGTCACAAGACCTGCCATCCTGAGAGCTGTAATCAGGGCAGAGTTGCTTAAGGATGTTGAATTCTCTGATAGGAGGCTTACAAAGCATTGAAATGCATGCAACATGTAACTGAAGATAGCACCTAGTTAGCAAGGGAAAGGGAATATACACTTAAATAGTACCTACTAGATGCCAGGGGCTGTAGTAAAAAAAAGTTTATAAATATTGTCTCATTTATTTTATTATCTCATTATCTTACTGAAACTTTGTGAGGTAGATGCTGGTGTTATCTCTATTTTAGCTTTGAGAAAACTGAGGCAAGGAGAGGTTAAGTGAATTGCCCCAAGTCACACAACCAAGTGTCTGAGGCTGAATTTGAACTCAGATTTTCTGACTCCAGTGCCCTACACCATCTACTTGACAGACTAGGTTCCAGTAGAAATAATAATTAAAATAGGAATCTGCCAGATGGTGTACTTAATATCCCATCATTGCTAAACCCCAGGTGAAGTCCTCTACAGACTGCCCCAACCGACCCTTGAAAAGTGGGCCTCTGTCTCCCTCTACTTCAGGGCTATGTCATGGGTTCTCACTCAGCCAATTAATCAAAGGCATCAAAATTTCCATTTACAGCTGAGGGGCAAAGTTTCTAACTACAGATATGCCCTTTTTAACTCAGCTTATTTGTAAGACTGTGGACTCAGGCACTACCTTGGTCTAATATCATGGTTCTAATATTTAATGGTTGACTATAAATATACTAAAAATGGCAACCACACTTCTATTTATTAAATTGCCATAATAGTTGCCATTTATATAGCACTCGTTTGCAAAAGTGCTCTACATCATCTTGTTAGTCAGTCCTTACACAAAGAATTAATTTCATTATCCCCATTTTATGGATGAGGAAATGCAGAAAGAGTACAGGTTGCTTGCTAAATAATATAGAGTAGTGAAGGTAGAATAAAAATTCACATTTCCTGAATTGTAAATCAACTAATTTTATGGAAGTATGTTAGATTTCCTTAAAGGCTGAAGAAGCTTAATTATTCCATTCCATTCCATTCTATTTGAGTCAAATAAGCAATGATTTCATAAACAGCTATTACTAGCATGGCACTATGATAGGCTCTGAGGGTACAGAGCCAAGAAGAAACTACCCCTGCCCTCAAGGAGCTTTTATTCTACTGTGGGGATATAGCATCTGTACAAGTGCCTAAATACAAATTATGTAGAAAGTAATTTCCAGAGAGAGGGGAAGGAGAGGGGAGTGGGATGGGGAAGAGAGGAGAGAACAGTCAGGAAATACATTCTAAGAGAAAGTAGTACCTGAGCTCTGCTTTGGAGGAAGGTACATGTTCTGTGATGTGGCAGTAAGGTGAGATTATTGTACTTAGCAGACCTGAGATGTGACTTCGGCAGAAGCTCTGTTTTAGGGGATGGAATGCCAGCTCAGATTGGGAGGTTGCATAACACGACAGCAAAGATGTCAAAAAGCTATAGATCTGTGGAAAAGCCCACTTCAATGCTCATCTTCCAATGACTCATCATTGTGGGGTGACCTTGAGGTCACAAAGGCGATCCTATAGGAGCACAAACCCTACCTAGTCCTGTCAAGCAGCAAAAGTGGCATGTATAGACCAAGATCAGAGTATTCTGTCATATATTAGGTGCTTAATAAATGCTTGTTGACTTAGCTTATTGACAGAATGTTGTCCTTACTCTCCTTCTTTGCCTACTGAGTGTTTATCCTTGAAGATTCACCTCAAAGGAAAACTCCTTTTGGCAGTTTTCCCTTATGGGTCAGTAATGACCTTGCTCACCCTATCCCCACTATACCCCAGACCTTACATAATATTTCCTTGCATACCTTTTGACCCAGCAAATACCACTTCTAGGTCTGTATCCCAAAGAGATCGTAAAAATGGTATAAGGACCCACATGTACCAAAACATTTATAGCAGTTCTTTTTTGTGGTGGCCAAGAATCAAGCGGATGCCATTAATTGGGAAATGACTGAATAAGTTTTGGTATATTAATGTTATGAAATAGTATTGCTTCATAAGAAATAATGGGCAGGCAGATTTCAGAAAAAACCTGAAAAGATCTACATGAACTGATGCTGAGTGAAGTGAGCAGAACCAGGAGAACATTGTACACAGTAATAGTAACATCGTGTGATAACTTAATTTGATGGACTTAGCTCTTCTCAGCAATGCAAGGATCTAAAACAACTCCAAAAGACTCATGATGGAAAATGGTAGCCACATCCAGAAAGAGAACTATGGAGTCCAGATGTAGATTGAAGCATACTATTTGTTCTCTCTCTTTTTTTGTTTCTTCTTTCTCATGGTTCCTCTCATTGGTTCTAATTCTTTAAAACATAACTAATGTTAAAATATGTTTAATATGAATGTATATGTATAGGCTATATCAGAATTCATAACATCTTGGGGTGGGGAGACAGAAGGAAAGGGGAGAAAATTTAGAACTCAAAATCTTATGGAAATAAATGTTGGAAATTAAAAATAAATAAATAATAATAGAAAGCATAATACTTTGTTTTGTAACTACAACCTTAACATATTATCAAGGGTCCTTAACTTTTTGTGTGTCATGGATCCCTTTAGTAGTCAGGTGAAGCCTATGGACCTCTCTCACAATGATGTTTTTAGCTGCATAAAATATAAACTCATAAAGAAAAACAATTCTATTGAAATATAATTATAAAAAAAACTTATAAAAACAAATTTACAGAGTTCAACAAAGAGCTTGGAGGAATCAATTGGGGAGACATTAGCATTTTTAGGGAAATTGAATCCATGGATTCATGGAGTTCACTGAGAGGATGGATAGAACCACGAATTAGAGGAGCCAGGTCATTCAGCATAAGAAAAGGAGAAAGGGTAAGATATTAAGAAAGAAAGCTAGGATTAAAGTGTCAACAAATATCGTCAATTGGTATTCATAGTATATGGTCTTTGTCTAACAAACAAACTGGAAAAACTGAGTCAGTATCTCTACTTTTATAATCTCACTTAAAGAAAATTAGGAGACATAGAGAGGCTACAAGTAAATGAAAGGATGCCTCACAGGTTCTCCATAGAAAGACAATTAAGGAGTTGACAGAGCTGATAGAATAATATCTCGTATTTACAAAGCACTTAAAGGTTTGCAAAGTGTTTTTATAAATACTTAATCTCATTTGAGCCTCATAGCAATCCTATGAAGTAGGTGAAACAGGCATTCAATGAAAGGAAAAAAAAGATAATTTCAAAAAGTGCTTGGTTTTCTCACGTTTTAGCTTTTGTGATGAGCACAAGCAAACAGATATAAATATGTAACCTTTGGCACCTTATGTCCCAATGCTTAATGGGAAGGGTAGAGAATTTCTGTGAAGGACATGACAAGATCTTTCAAACTAAGTCAACATACACTTTGATATTTATTAGCTTCAGATAGGGAAAATGGCAGAAAATATGATTCAGAATCAAGAAATGAAAGAAAACAAAAGTGGAAGTTATCATGAATACTCCCTTTAAGGAGTGAAAAAATTATTCACTAAGATGAGCAGCAAATAATATCACATAAATTGAAATTGATTACATTCTAATGGACAAAAAATGACTAGTTATCAACATGGCCATTTCAGAATCAACTATTAGTCATTGGATGATCTTCAATCTCTTTAAACAAGCTATGAAATCCGTCAAAACTATAATGGGTATAAATAAAGTAATTTCTCTATTGGCATTGTGTAAAGCATGCAAAAAACACATGACAGTATCAAAAAAGATGGTGACACACACAAAAAAAAACCACCACATGCCAGTGCAGATTATAGAATCACTGAATTGGTAAATACTTCAGAGGTCATCTATTCCACCCTTAACTTGAATAGGAATTTCCTCTACAACATTTCTCACCAGCAGTCATTCAGTCTCTGTTTGAAGGCTTCTAGTAATGGCAATACTTTATCTTCCTAGGATGCCCATTTCATTGTCAGACAGTTCTAATCTACATTACTTTTCCTTACATAAAGCTGGATATGTGTCATTGTTCCTAGTTTTTAATTCAACACAGAAGGAGAATGAGTCTATCTCCTCTTCCACATGAGAGTCCTTAAAATACTTGAGTATGGCTATCATGTCTCCCATAAGTCATCTCTTCTTCAGGTTCTTTCTGGTGATCCTCTTATCTCCTATTTTCTAATACTCTCACCATCTTAATAGCCATCTGCTGGACATTTTCTAGGCTGGCAATGTCCTCCATAAAGTGTGATGGCTAGGACAAAATTCAATACTCCAGTTATGAACTGGAGTAATATTAAGATTTGAGTGGCTTATAGTAAATACCTTGTTGTTTAGAACACGCTGATATTCCAAGGTCTATTGAACTTGGCATTAATCCTTTTCATTACCAACTTTGCTTGAGAAACAAACATATTGATTACAGAAACCATTAGATTGTGTTGTTGTTGTTGAAGTGTTGTTGTATATTTTTCTGCTTGGGTATATATCTACCAAGGCAATTCCATTATTGGAGAACTTGTGTTCTGTGAAAATACTCGAACCACATCAAGGACTTGGTTTTTAGCTAGTTACTGTGTCAAGGACAGCATTCAAAAACCTTCGTGCCATGCTGTGCACTCATTCTGGAAATGTACAGGATGATAAATAAGTTTATGGGATAGAGATAATAGCACTGTTTGAGTTGTCTTTAACCTTGAAGATGCAGCATCCTACAGACACAGAATTGCAGACTCTAAATAGGCAGTTTGGTAGTATTGTGAGCTCATGGGACAAATATGGAATGTTCTTTGATATCTTTCACCATGAAGTCAAAAAAAGACTTCATGTTAAATAGGAGTTCCTGCTGCAGAGACTGGTAATTAAAAGGGCAATGTCTGTGGAACATACAAAGTACACTATATTAACTAAAGCGATCAAGAAACTGATACATCATAAAATACCACAGTTGTAGATATTGATGTGTACATACCAAGGATAGTTCCTGAGTTACTTAGTGACATGGTTAGTGGTTGGTGGTTAAGGAATTAGAAACAAAAATGATGGCAGATAAAAGGAGTAACAAAAGTCAGGTGGCAGCTAGGTGGTACAGTGAATAGAGCACCAGCCCTGGAGTCAAGAGGACCTGAGTTCAAATCTGGACTCAGACACTTGACACACTTACTATCCATGTGCCTTTGGGCAAGTCACTTAACCCCAATTGCCCTCCAAAAAGCAAAAAAAAAAAAAGTCAGCCCCACATAGTTCTAAGATATCTCTTTACAGAATCACAAAATCTGAGACTCAGAAGGCACCTTATAACCATCTAGTCTATTTCATACACAGAAGGAATCCCCACTACAATATATCCAACAAGCAGTCCTCCAAGTTCTGAAAACATCCCTCCTCTGGGCAGCTCTATTTGTCTTTCTAATTTTTCCTCCACTTCTCTTATTTGATTTTTAAAGTCCTCCTTAAGGTCCTCTATGGCCTGCAACCCACTCATGTTTTCCCCTGGGGCTTTTGGAGCAGAACTTCTGACCTCACAGTCCTTTTCCCGCTCTATGCCCCCAAAATAGGAGTCTAGGGTTGCATTTTTCTGTTTCCTTTGCCTTGGCATGTTGCCACTTAATTGCTTGACTTTTGGGCTTGTTGCCACACTATGGCTTTAAGGCCAGATAGAGGAATTTTCATCCCGAACGTGTGGGGGCAACTTCCGTTTCTGGCAAGCTGTAAACCCACCCACAACTTCCACCCTAGATCACAATCCAGATCCAGGGAGGTTAAAGCAAGAGCGATTACCCCCAAGACTGATCGCTGGATCTCCCCACGATTTGTAGGCTGGGAGCCGGAAATGCCTCTGAAAACTACAAAATGGCGTGTCTCCTCAGTGGCTTCTAGCCCCCAGGGAGGGAGCTGACGCATTCCCCAAATACAGGTCCCAAAGTCCATAGGACACTAACCTCTACTTTGTCCTAGGCAAGTCTATGTTGATAATTCTGGCGTCTCCACAGTTCCTGGTGTTCTGGGGTTCCTCCAGCCGGCTGCTGGCCCTGCCGCCCTGGGGCTAAAACCTCGGCTCACATGGACCTGGGCTCGGCTCGGCTCCTGCGCTCTGTGCGCTGCCGGCTCCCAGACCCCTGCGCTGGTCCTTCCTGCAGGGTGCTGGGCTGTCCTCAGCGGGAGGTTAGCTTCTCTGTGTCGTTCTGTGGGTGCTGGGGCTCCAGAAGATTTTCAGAGTCCTTTTTTACATAGTTTGTGGAGAATCTGGGGGCAGAGAGGCTTGGACGAGCTGTTTCTACTCCGCCATCTTGGCTCCGCCCCTGGGCAGCTCTATTTGTAAGGAGAGTTTTTCTTCACATTGAGTTCAAATGCCTGCCTTTGGTGCTTCCACTCTGCTTTGATTACCCATTCCTTTTTACAGGTGATCACTCATCCTAATTCTACTCCCTGGGATCAAATGAAATGAGTCTATTTATTCCTCAT
Organism: Gymnobelideus leadbeateri; assembly: GCA_011680675.1. Taxonomy (NCBI): domain Eukaryota; kingdom Metazoa; phylum Chordata; class Mammalia; order Diprotodontia; family Petauridae; genus Gymnobelideus; species Gymnobelideus leadbeateri. The sequence goes on from WOXC01010276.1 coordinate 343,583, forward strand.
CATGACAACCATTCAAATATTTGAAGACAGCTATCATGGAACCCTTGAGTCTTCACTTCCACAGGCTAAACAATCCAAGATCCTTTAGTTGATCCTTAGATAACATCAACTCAAGCCGTTTCACCAACCTAGTTTCCTTCTTCTGGATACTCTGCAATTTATCTATGCTTTCATCCTCAGGTATAAGTCGTTGAAACCAAAAGAGAGACCAGCTCAGTCCAATGAAATTCCATGAGAGAAACCTGGGCCAGGACTATTGGGTATACCAACATGTAGAAAGCGTCCCCTGAGAAGGGCATAGAGACATGAGACCAGAGGTCAGGATATCTTGCTTCAGGAACAGCAAGAACTGATTTTGATCAATATGGCCAAGTTATATTTTGGTAGTACTATGGCTAAGACAGGCATCCACATACTGGATATACAGAAAATGGGATACCTTGATTTGCCAGTGCAGTTCCAGCTGCCTAGGGATGCTTATTAGAGCAAAAGAAAAAATATACATAATATCAGGTTTCTAGAGGCACAAGCCATTTAAGTAAGTCCAGTACCTTCATAGTTAATTGAAAAACACAGGGCCTTGAATGAGTGTATGCTTAATGAATATTCATTGGAATTAGATTGCATTTGCTTCAATGCAAATTTGGCACTCTTCAAACAGACCAGAAAGAGAATCAAAAGTGCCAAAGGAGAAGCTCACAAAAGGCTTATTATGACTATAGGGGAAATTATCACACCTCAACACTAAGACAATATTAAAGGAATGTTCCCAGGGACATTAGGAAACTAGGGCCTGGTTAGATACCTATTCTTATGTATGTTTCATTTTTCTGCTCCAATTGATTTTTCTGCCTTCTGATCAGTGGTTTTTCATAAGTGATCCCCTATGCCTGGAATGAAAATATATTTTCAAAACACAGCTGAGGTACTGCCTGTATGAGATCTTTCCCGATTCCTTCCATCCCTAGTTATTAGCACTCTCTCCCTCTTGAAATTGTATTTCCCATGTTTATTTACTTGTGTCATGTTGTATCCTCCAATAGAATGTATCTTGAGGTATGTTTCATGGTTAGTTTGTGTGTCTCCAGCACCTAGTATAATGTTCTGTACATTGTTGTTATTATTCAGTTGTTTGGTCATGTCTAATTCTTCATGATCCTTGGAATATAGCACTCCAATATTGTCCATAGGGTTTTCTTAGCAAAAAGCCTGGAGTGGTTTGTCATTTACTTCTTCAATAGATTAAACTAAACAAAGATTATATAACTTGTTCAGGGTCACACAGCTAGTAAGTGCCTAAGGTCAGACTTGAACTCAAGTCTTCCTGACTCTAAGCCCAGCATCCCACATCCACTGAGCCACCTAGGTGCCCTGCACATAGTTGGTGCTTAATGTTTCTTCAACTGAATTTGATTGAACACTTTGCCTAATCGGAACCTATGTCTATCAGGACTCCAGATACCCACATTTTGCCTTCAAGTTACAACAGGTAGACATGGCTCCCATGTTTCACCTATCATCATGAGGTGATGAACTAGCCTTCCTCTTTATTGGGTTGTTTGCTTCCACCAATTCCAGTTATTTCCTGCTTCTTCCTGGTTTCTGTTTCTGACTTTTCCGTTCCAGACTCTTCTTCACTTATCCTATCTAATTTATCTGCTTAACTTAACTTAATCTGTCATTTCACTACCTTCATTTGTAGTTGCCTTTTCCATCTCTTCCTCTCCCCAGGATTTGGATCAGTGTTTCCCCTCCAGCTATACTTATTGAAGAAATAATAACACTCTACCCATAGCTTCCCACAGGGGACTTGCTACAGGTCCCTTGTTAGCATGCATTCAAACTTCACTATCAAACAGAGCTTTGGCAATGGTGCCAATTAATCTTATCAAGACAAATCTTTTATCTCTACATTTGGGTTTCTCAATGGCAAAAAAAGTATATATATATATATATACATATATATACACATATATATATACATATATATATACATATATATATACATACACATATATATACATATATATATAATAATGTTTATGCTAAACCATTTCAAATGTCTATTTGGTACACTACCTCATTCCAGTATGACCTTTCCACCACTTAAATAAAAAGCAACAGAGAAAATTAGCAAACTTAATTGCAACAAAGGTGATGATTTTTGTTTTCTAATCATTTATTAGATGTTATTCAGACCCAGCTTCATTCCAGTCTCAAGCACTTTGAATCAAATCCTCATTTTGTGCATTATTACACCTAAAACTAAGGTAATACTTTTCATTTCAAAAAATGCAGGCTCACAATTAGATTTCTAACTGGTTAGATGGGTAATTGTTGCTATAGATATAGGACGCATAGTCCCTTTCTGCAGCACATTCATAATCATTCCCAAACCCAATAGATGTATACTATTCCATAAAGTGTGATCATAAAAAAAAAAAATCAAATTTGTTGAGTGCTATTTATTCTCTCAGAACCAAAGATGACTATTTGTCCCGTTACCATCATCATTTTAGGTTTCAATTTCAAAATCTGTTCTCCCTTGTCCCATTCTCTCTAGAATAAGAATGCTACAAAAGTTCACAGCAATATTTATTGGCCTCTTAGGGGATACTAACAGCAACCAGATAACCAAAATGCTTAACCACTCATAATTCAGAGAATCCAATTCCATTTATAAGCCTAAGAGTACGTGCAGACCTAAATGTCCAACAACAGACTTGTTAAATAATTCACACACAATAATGTAGTTGATTCAATTAAATAATACAATTAAGATCATCAAGTATGAGAAAAATTAAGAAATCTGGGAAGACCTTTATGAAATAATGCAAAATGAGGAAATAAGTGGAAGAATGGAGTACAAATTTATTATGTTCATATGGAGAAAAGTAAATAAAAACAAATTAACAAAGCTTCATTATAGTGACCAGGAGGGAATTATTGAAAAAGTCTTATGATCCCTTAGGTGATGAAATTGATTTATTTAAATCTAGGATTCCAGGATCCTAGATTTAGGACTGGAAGATACCATAGAGACCAAGACCAGAACTGACATTTTACAGGTGAGAAATCTGGAACCGAAAGAAGTTAAATGACTTGCCCATGGTCACATTTTATTTCAATTAGTAAGCAAATGTTGCTAGTTGTTTGTGTGACATCCAAAGTTAAATTTCTTTTTTTCTTCCATCCTTCCTTCCTTTTCCTCTCTCTCTGTCTCTGTCTCTCTCTGTCTCTCTCTCTCTCTCTCTGTCTCTCTCTCTCTCTCTCTTTACTGGATCTGTGGTTTCATTCATTAGGGAAGCTCCCACTGTCAAAGGAGATCACCACCTTCTCTGCAATTTATACTGTTTCCTGGGGCCACTAAGTAATTAAAGGGTCACAGAGGTAATATGGGTCAGGGGCAAATGTTCTACTCAGGTCTTCCTGACTCTGGTTCCAGAGTGCTATCTACCCTACCATGCTACTTCCCAAGTTTCCACTAAAACAATTAACAAAAACTATTTTTAAATGATTTCAAAGAGTAAAAGGGGATTTCTTTAGATTTCATTAAAGGGGTCAACTGCTGCCAAATGAATCACTAACACCTCTGGAATAATATAGCCTGGTCCTAACTGGGCCATATAGTTCCCATATCATTAATGATTGTTATTTCTAAATTAAGCTGAGTATTAGTTCTAAGCTACTTTGTATATGGGGGATTGGGAGTGATAGTGTTGATTAGAAAGGGATATGGTACAAAAGATTATCTCTTTAAAGCTGTTTGGCAGCTTTCAAAGAGGGTGGTTACATAAGATGACAATCACCACCACCCCCAAAGCCATCTCAGATGACTCTTCAGGAATATTACTTTAAGACCTAGGCATTGCCTAGGTACTCAATCTTACCACCTAAGATACTACACTGGGCTCGTCTTTTGAAAGTACTTTCCTGTTTTGATTGTATTCAGGGAATAGGACACAATGAAAAAGAATATAAATTTAAAGCATAATGAATTGCAATTTAAAAAATCTTCATTACTTCTAAAATTGATTTAGCAACAGATATGCCTGAGTGTGAATGAGGGAATACAGAATTTAATGGGATGAAACAAAATTCTTAAAGGAACCATTTGGCTTACATTTGTGTCCTAAAGCTCTGTGTATAGAAGGGACAAATAATAATGAAATGGTAAATGGATATTTTGGGGGCTCATATGGATGTAATTTGACCTGCCTGTATACTAGAGCACAGGGGACTTTAATTTTAATGGCAGAGGATTTTCTCTGTTTTATTGTATAATGAAAGCCATAGACATATGTGACAATTTGGTGGGGTTATATATCTTGTATTCAAACATTTTATAAAGTGTTGTTTGAAAATATCTAATATAATACCACTATGTATTTGTTACTGTGACATAAATAGGTATTCCAGGGTAAATAAAATGATGTACAGGAATGCTAACATTTCTTGCCATCAAATAAAGAAAATAAATCTTATCAGTATTGTCCTTACTACAAAACACTTATTCAAACAAAGCTACTTGAACTTTAAGCTACAAAACTGTTTTCAGCTTAATAGATATTTGTATTTGAAGTAACTTCTTTCAGCCCAAGACTTGACTCCTTTAACTCCCTTTGAACATTTGACTCAAGGGCCATCTTTTCCTCCTCTAATTGGTGAATTTATCCTCAGACCTTCTTTAGAGGAAGCATCCATGCCAAGCATGTTCGTCGCCAAATATGTTCGGCTCCAGACCTAGTTTAGACTATAACTCCCAGGACGTATTCTGTACCTCAGTGTCCATCTTCATACCAACAAGGTAAGCACTTAATAAACGCTGTATCATTTATATTCTATCTATATCTATCACTACCATTTTCATCATAGAAACTTGTGCTTCCTATGCCTTGCAGTAAAATTGTTGTATAGATTATGTGTAATCCATTTTTGGAGATACATTTCTGTACTGCAGAAAAAATGAATTCTCAAAGTTCTGAAAAGTTCTAAGAATCTTATGAAGTTAAATACAAATCACAGAATTTCAGAGATTGGAAGGGACATCTAGTACAACCCATACCTGAGTAAATATCCTAAATACAATATCTCTATCACCCTGCCTTTGCTTAAAGATCTTCACTCTCAAGGTCTCTCTTAAAAGAATTGGAATTCATTGTGTGACATGGGAGACACTGGCACAGAACCTCTCAGCTTGGTGTGACCACATCAGAGAAGGTTGTGTGGCTCTATGAACAAAGCAGAATTGAAACAGCTCAAAGGAAACACAGGATGTGCAAATCTAGAGAACCCACCCCAACTGTTCTCACAGACTATCTGTGCCCAACTTGTGCTAGAGCATTCTGAGCTCCTATTGGTTTGATTAGCCACAATTAGACACACTGAAACTTGTAGCACAGTGATGTCATTTTGGTACTCTTCAAGAACGAAGGACAACTATCAATCAAATACCTTCAGTGAAGGGAAACCTATTACCAATCAAGGCAACCCATTCTACTGACCAAAAGTTCTAATACATGATCCCTTTCTGTCACACCTAAATTTGCTTGTTTCAACTCTATCCTTATTCCTAGCTCTTCTTTCTGGGCCTAATGAAAAGAAAGCATGCATACCATTCTATTTCAGGATATTTTTCTGAAGGCAACTGCATCGTTGGTGATTTATAGGTCTATTTCTGGCTCTTAAGTATATTCTTTGTATTTGGGAATCTTACTACCTTGTTAGCACCAGGTTATCTCAGCATCACGAAAGCATCCATACATTCCTTTAGAGTTTATAACTAATCAGTCACTCCAAAGAGCAGCAGCAAGCATTCTTCACTTTGGTATTTGGCTGCCTTCCCTCCAAGATAAACATCTAATAATATGTGTGGCTCCAACATGGTCTAGGGAGATTCACTCTAAGAAGCAGGTTCATAAGTATCTATAACTGGCTCCAATCACCACCACTGAGGACAGAGGAGGCAGTAGGGTTATCTTAGTTACACTTCTTTTCTTTAATTTTTTTGTTGTTGATTTTTAGTTCCCAACATTCATTTCACAAGATTTGGAGTTACAAATTTTCTCCCTGTCCTTGTCCTACCCACCACCCCATAACAACGATCCTACTGAATACCTTGTCCCCCAATCTGCTCTCTCTTATATCCTTCCCAATCCTCTATCTGACTTTCTTGTAGGGCAAGATGGATTTCTATACCCCAGTGCCTGTATATCTTATTTTCCAGTTGCATGTAATGATAATAATAATAATAATAATAATAATAATAATAATAATAATAATAAGTTTTTAACATTTTATTTTAAAACTTTGATTTCCAGATTCTTTCCCTTCTTCCCTCATCACCTACCCCTACTGGGAAGATAAGTAATTCAATATAGGTTGTACATGTGTAGTTACACAAAACATTTTCATAGTAGATATATTGGGAAAGACTGATTATATTACTCTCCACCCTATCCCACCCCCCATTTGTTCTGTTTTCTACTTTGACCCTGTCCCTTTTCAAAAGTGTGTTCTTTTAACTACCCTTCCCCCAAACCTGCCCTCCCTTCTATTGCCCCCCCATGCCCTCCCCCTACTTTCCTGTAGGTAAAATACCCAATTTAGTGTGTATGTTATTCCCTCCTTAAGCCAAATTCAATGAGAGTAAGGTTGACCCATTCCTTTTTGCTTTCCTGTTCTTCCCCTCCATTGTAACAGTTTTCCCTTGCCTCTTCTATATATGAGATAATTTACCCTATTCTGTCTCTCCCTATGTCCTCTCATTTTATTCCTCTCTCACCTCTTAATGTTATTTTTAGATATCATCCCTTCCTATTCAACTCATCCTATGCCTTCTGTCTATGTATACATGTACACATATACACACACACTCACATATGTATTTATAAACACATATACCCTCCTATATAAACATATATATGTATGTATACACACACACACACACACACACACACACACACACACATATATATATGTATGTATGTATATACATATATTCCCTTCAACTATCCTCATACTGAGAAAAGTTCCATGAGTTATAATAGTTGTTTTTTCATTAGGAATGTAAATAGTTCAACTTTAATAAATTCCTTATGATTTCTTTTCCCCATTTACCTTCTTGTGTTTCTCTTGCTTCTTATATTTGAATTTCAAATTTTCTATTCAACTCTGGTTTTTTCATCAAGAATACTTGAAAATCCTCTATTTCATTGAATGACCATATTTTTCCCTGAAGCATTATACTCAGTTTTGCTGGGTAGGGTGATTCTTGGTTTTAATCCTAGCTCCTTTGACCTCCAGAATATCATATTCCAAGCCTATTAATCCCTTAATGTAGAAGCTGCTAGGTCTTGTGTTATCCTGAGTGTGTTTCCACAATATTCAAATTATTTCTTCCTGAATGCTTGTAATATTTTCTCCTTGACCTGGGAACTCTGGAATTTGGCTATAATATTCCTAGGAGTTTTCCTTTTGGGATCTTTTTCAGGAGGTGATCAGTGGATTATTTCAACCTCTATTTTGCCCTCTGTTTCTAAAACATCAAGGCAATTTTCCTTGAGAATTTCTTGAAGAATGATTTCTAGGTCCTTTTTTTGATCATGGCTTTCAGGTAATCCAATAATTTTTAAATTATCTCTCCTGGATCTATTTTCCAGGTCAGTGGTTTTTCCAATGAGATATTTCACATTGCATTCTATTTTTTCTTTTTCTTTTTTTCTTAAGCAATTGGGGTTAAGTAACTTGCTCAAGGTTACACGGCTAGTCATTATTTATGTGTGGGAGCTCAATTTCTGAGGCCGGTTTCGATCTCGGGTCATCCCAACTCTGAGGCCGGTGCTCTTACTCATTGCGCCACCTAGCCGCCCCTTGCATTCTATTTTTTCATTTGTTTGGATCTGTTTAATAGTATCTTGATTTCTCATAAGGTCACTAGCTTCCATTTGCTTCAATCTAATTCTGAAGGAATGATTCTCTTAAGTGAGCTTTTGAAATTCGTTTTCCATCTAGCAAATTCAGCTTTTTAAGGCATTCTTCTCCTCATTGGCTTTTTGGGCCTCTTTTGCCATTTGAGTTATTCTATTTTTTAAGGTGTTATTTTCTTCAGTCAGGTTGTTAACTCTCTTTTCATTATTTTCTTGCATCATTCTCATTTCTCTTCCCAGTTTTTCCTCCACTTCTCTTATTTGATTTTCAAAACCCTTCTTAAGTTGCTCTATGGCTTGTAACCAGTTCATATTTTTCTTGGAAGCTTTTGGTATAGGAGTTCTGACTTCATTGTCTTTATCCCATTCCATTCCTTGATCCTTTTTGTCCCCAAAAAAGGAATCTAAGGTTTGATTGCTCTGCTTGCTTTGCTTCCTCTGCTTGCTCAGTCAATTACTTGACTTTTGAGATCTTTGTCATGGCAGAACTCTGCTTCCAGAGAGGTGAGTTTTGTCTCAGATCACTGTGGTTTTTGCAGCTGCTGGAGCTATTGGGAGGGCACCTTCTCTGCAGCCCCCACAAGCTCAGGCCCACTGGCCACACACCCCAAGCTCTCCATCCAAGACAACAATCCAGATCCAAGCAGGTTAAAAAGCAAGAGCAATTATCCTCTAAATGTTTGCTTGGTCCCCCTAAGATCTGCAAGCCAGGAGCTCTGGAGGCAGTCATGTGGGGCAGCAGCTGCAGCCTCTGCAACTCTGCTACCCCTTGGACCATGCCCTTCCTTTCCAACAGAATTCCCAACTGACCTTTTACTTGCTCTTTGGTGTTTATGGGTTGAGGAGTCTGGAAACCACCACAGTTGCTGGTGATTCACTCTCCTGAAGCCTGCTCTGGCCACTGATGGTCAGGGCTACCCTTAGGCCAAAACTGCATGACTCATGCAGGACTGTAATTGGCTCCCAGCATACTGGAATGGACCCTTTCTGTAGGCCTGCTAGGCTACCTTCAGCGGGAGATTTGTTTCTCTGTCACTTTGTGGGTTCTATAGCTCTAAAATTTGTTTAGAGTCAAATTTTATAGGTATTTGAGGTGGTTATGGGGAAGCTCACGGAATTTCCTGTTTCTATGCTGCCATCTTTGTTCTTCCCCACCCCCCTTAGTTACAGTTCTGACAAGGTAAGCTTTATTTCTCCATTGTACTGTAACCATGCGGGAAGCTTCTATATTTTGTGTTTCTTTTATTTTCTACATGTTTCCTAAGCACATAGCAGATACTCAGAAATGTTTACAGATTAAAATTGAGTGTTAAAATATTGTTCATGGAACATAAATTCTTTAAATTACATTTGTATAGACATATAAAGGATTTTCTGAGCATGTCAAAATAATAATAATGATATCTAGCATTTATGCAGTGCTTCAAGGCTTGCAAAGCAATTTACATACATGATCTCATTTGATCCTCACAATAACTCTGTCAGATAGGTGCTATGGTTATCCCCATTTTATAGATTGAAAACTGAAGCTTGAGAGAGGTGATATGAATTGTTATGGGTTACAGAGCTATTCAGTATCTGGACAGGATTTAAACTAAGGTCCTCCCAATTCCAAGGCTATTGCTGAATCCATTGCACCATCTATCTGCAAAATATCTATAAGTTGCTTTGGACTAAGGGTGCCTAAGGAGGCAGCTAGGTGACACAGTGGATAGAATGCTAGGCCTGGAGTCAGGAAGACCTGAATTTAGACACTTACTAGCTGTGTGATCCTGGGCAAGTCACTTAACCTCTATTTGCCTTAATCCTCCAGAGAGGGAAATGGCAAACTACTCCAATATCATTACCAAGAAAGCCACATGGACAGCACTGGCATACTATGGTCCACAGGGTCATGAAGAATCAATCATGACTGAACAACAAAAACAACAAAGGGTACTACATTCCAAATACATAAATTGAAAGAGAGGGGAATAATAAATGCAAATGACAAAGACCAGTCATAAAAAACTTTTTGAATTAGTAAGTATGATATTTTATGTTTGGCAACTTTAAACTGGGGATTTTTCAAAGACTTTCAGAAAAGCAGAGGTTTCTGGGTAATGCACAGATTACAGAAGAGAAATGCATCATTTTTGATCAAAAAGTGAAATGGTTCAATGACATAAAAAGATAAATTGGTTATGGGCACCACAATACCTTAAGCTTGCCCTCTTTAATGATACAACAAGGTATTAGTCAAAGCTACATCAAAAGAGGTAGCGGTATGCTGGCATAGGTGACTGAGAGTTAGCCTTTGAGTCAAAAAATCCCAGTTCAGTCCCAGACATTGACACACCTTGACTGTCTGATCCTAGGAATTCAACTTAAGCTCTCAGTGCCCCCAGATGCAAAGTATCTCTCTAAGATGCAAATGAAAATAGAAAGAATAACAAAACAATTAAAAAGTAAAACTATAAAATTATAATGACCAAGCTTGGTTCCAAAGAGGAGATAGGAGAAGACACCTCCCTAGTCTCACCTTCTTTGCAGAGATGGGAACTATGGGTATGAAGTTCTACATATAAATAGTAGATTTTTTATATATATTAGTTTGTGAAACTTTTTTTTGTTTCTTCCTTTTTTACCCTTCTTTATGATAAGAAGTGGCTTTCCAGAAGGGGGTAGTAGGGTTTGTAAATTCCTCAAAGAGCATGCTTTTGTCTTTCTTCATATCCACAATTTTTAGTCCAGTGCCTGAGACTTAATAAGACAGCTAAGTAGTGATATGAGTTCAAATGAGGCCTCAGACACTTACTAGCTATGTAACTCTGGACAAATCACTTAACTTCTGATTGCCTCTGTTTTCTCAACTATAAAATGGAGATAATAATAGCAGCTCCCAGGGTTATTGCAAGGATCAAACAAAATAATGCTTATGAAGCATTTAGCCCAGTACCTGGCACTTAATAAATGTCTATTTCCTTCCTTCCTAATAAATACTTGCTGATTACATAACACAAAAATAAAATACATCAATAAAATTTATTTTTTAAGAAAAGAGTAAAAGTTGTGAAAAAGTATAACACTGATATGCATTAGGGGACGGGATTTCATCCAATATTATGTACTTCAATAATATCAGAAATCCAGTCCAGACACAAATTGATGGTTTGGTTAGTTAAGGTTTTACTCTTAGGAAGGAACCATACTTCATTTTTTCTCTCTCCCTTTCTTCCTGTTTCTCCCTTCTTACTTACCTCCCTCCCTCCTGCACTTAGCTTGCTCACAGCAGGAGCACCTGCAGACTTCTGATTGTTTTTCTGTCTTTCATATGCTGCCATTTCACCTTGTGGAGTCAGCTCCTTTGCAGTTTTCTGGATATAAGAATTGTTTAATTATAAAAGATGTCTCTAAGATTGCCATGCTTACTGGTGATTAATATGCTGAATTTTTAAAATTGATTTAAATTTAAATTGATTAATATGCTAAATTTTTTAAATGAGCCCTTTGCTTATCATTTTGGTTATCTGGAATAAGGAATAGCTTCCTACTCTTTTCAATTTAACTGTTTAACTATAACTGCATAGACAGCCAGCCTCAAAGACAAGACCCAGGTCCAGCTCCTGCTCCTGACACATACTGTTCTTTTGATCTTTCCTCTACATCATACTGACTCTTTTCTTAAATGACTTTTTCCCCATAACAAAAATGATGCTAGGAATAAAGGAAGTACTCAGTATATACTTTTATTGATCAAACTTGCTGAATCTTGTGCCCCAGTAACACATTTGCAATTTTAACAGGAAATTTCAATACCATTCAATCCCATTAAGCCAAAGATGTGACCAATGTTGGAGAAACAACATGAGCAAATCACCAGTTCAATGGATAGAGCACTACTTCTGGACTCAGATGCCCCAGGTTCAAAGTCTATCTCTGACACTACCTGTATTAACATGGGTAAGTCACTGAATCATTCTAAGGCTCAATTTCCTATAAAACGAGATATTTGGACTACATGGCCTCTGAGGTCTCTTCTAGTTCTTGATATTATTACCCTATGAACCAAAATCAATCTTTCTATTATGACTGGATCAATAAAAGCATGCCAAACCAAGAATTTTACTCTAGCAAAGATGGTTGTGATATTCACATCTTGAACTCTTCTTACTTTGTTATTATTGTTGTCATTCAGTCATTTCAGTTGTATTCAAGTCTTCATAACTTTGTTTAAGATTTTCTTGGCAAAGATATTGGAGTGGTTTATCATTCCCTTCTCCAGGTAATTTTACAGATGAGGAAACTGAGGCAAACAGGGTTAAATGACTTGCCTATGGTTGGTCACATATCGAGTAAATGTCTGAGGCCAGATCTAAACTCACAAAATGAATCTTCCTGACACTAGACTTGGCATTCTATCTAGTACCACCTGGCAACCCTGGTTTCTCACCTATCAATCAATCAAGCATCTATATAAAGAGTTCCCCTAAAACAAATGAGTAAACTTTATCTTATTTTCATTTACTTTTAATTTGGAAATCTTGCTTTCAGCACATTCAATTAAGATATCAATGTTATCTTTCATTTGGTTAGGAATTCTTAGTCAGTCTTTGCTTTGGCCCACATATATTCCCATGCTGTCCTTTCCTAGTTCCTGACATTACCTACAAGCTGTGTAAACCAAGGTTCTCACAGAGAAGGCCAATGATGAAGACAGGGTTTGGAGAAGGAAATAGCAAAACACTCTAGTATCTTTGCCAAGAAAACCCCAAAGGGGGTCATGAAGACACAACTGAAAAATTACTGAATAACATAAAAATAGGTCTAGGGAATAGATCTATGATTTCACTGTCATATGATACTCCCTTGTAAGTAAACTCCACTAGCAATGTAGGTCTGGGCCTTCTTTACAACATTTGAATTAAGAAAGTTGCCTAGGGCAGTGGTGTCAAACCCAAATAGAAACAAGATCCCCTAAACTGTACGTAAGGATCCTTACTGGCCATATGACTTTGAAAAACACATGTTAATATTATATATATTTCATTGTATTATTTTTCATTTTTGGTTTTTGGGGTTTTTTTGCCTTTTTTGGAGGGAGGAAGGCAGGATAATTGGGGTTAAGTGACTTGCCCAAGGTCACATGGCTAGTAAGTATTAAGTGTCTGAGTCTGAATTTGAACTCAGGTTCTCCTGATTTTATGGCCAGTGCTCTATTCACTGTGTCATCTAGCCACCCCTATCTTATTTATTTAAAAAATATATATTTCCAATTGCATTTTAATCTGTTCGGGTCACTCTTGGGAATGTTGTGGACCACATGCCTGTAATTCGTGTATTTGACACCTCTCACATAAACTAGACATTTAGGTAATTTGCTCAAGCTCACATAGTCAGTATGAACAAAAGTCTACCTGGCTTACATGGCTGACTATCCATCTACTATACCACAATTTATCAGGATTGAGGTATCTTTAAAATGACATAAAACATCACTTCTAAATATGACTTATAGGCAGCAAACCTCATTTGAAAACAGTTTTGCATTAAATCCAGAAAAGCCATTTTATTTTGTGGAAAGTCAAATCAACAATAGGGAACCATCAAAAAATTTTGAGCAAGGGAGTAATATAGATAAACCTAAGATATAATATAAAGACAGAACAATAATACTCTAAATGAAAATTTAAGACATGAGCAATGTGGGAACTATAATAATAAGAAAAAAGCATGGTCTGTGCTGTCAAAAAATTATGATCTTTTGCTGAAATTCATTTCCTAGAAGCCTCAAATCTATACATACTAATGGTTGGTATTTTCATTCAAAACCTTGCAAAAGTTCCCTCTCCATCCCATTGTCCAGAAATGCCATCATTATGGATAATAGAATCATAGATTCAGAGCTGCAAGGCACCCCAGAGACTGTCTAGTTTACCCCATTTATTTGAAAGACGAAGGCCAAGCGATTATATAAGGTCACACAGCTAAGAACTGAGATGACTAGGTTCTCTGACTCCCTAACAATATTACTTTTCAGTATATCATATAACATGTGCTGCTGGTCTCCTTCACTCTCTTCCATGATTTCACATATATTATATTGGGTTGGTGAAGGAACTATTTCTATGCAAAAACTATTACAGACATGGGGGAATAAAAAAAACAAATTTCTCTGTGTTGCTCAAGGAAATGGATAGTCTTGGTTGACTAGATTTGAAACTAGATATGGCTTTCTAGATTACTCATTACTTTAAATTGAACCCCAAAGCAGATTACAAGGGTTGAACAGTCATTCTGAGTCAAATTAAACATATCAAGACATTAAGGATAATTGATTTTTTTTCCTTTGTTCAACTACTATTCAAGTCATCGTACAAGAAAAAAATAATTAGTTTGAAAAACTTTCAATCTGATGGGTGGGTGAAAAAATTGACCAGTGAGTCCAATTAAATCTCAGAGGAAGAAATTAAAATGAGAAAATCCTTACAAGTCATTTTGACAGGAAATTAACTTTTGATTAAATACTATGATTAAAAACTTTCAGGAGCCAAGATGACAGAGTAAGCAGTAAATTGCTATAACTCTCCCATATTCACCTCCAAACAACCATAAAATAACATCACAAAACAGTCTTAGAACAGCAGAACCAACAGAAAGGTGGAGTGAAACAATCTTTTAGTCCAAGAAATTTGGCAGATCAGCAAGAAAGGTCAATCTCATTCAAGTAAAAGGGGAATGCAATCCAGTACAGGAGGCATCTCAGCAAGTCAGTAGCAAGCCCTACCTCAGTAAAACAGCAGGAGATACTGAGCCCTAGTGTGGTGTAGCAGGTAAATGCCAACACTAGGAACACCTATGTGCTTCCACATATCCAGGGGAATTGGCAGACTCCAGCTCTGAGAACCACCACATGCTTCAGCATAGCCCTGGGCAAACAGACAACCTCCAGTGGTCAGACCTCCTTGTGCTTTAGCACAGACCCAGACAAATAGGTAGACACCAACCCAACACACCAACACTACAGGTACCTAAGCAAACAGGCAGCCATGGAGGTCTTCCTGAAGCCACATGCTTCAGCATAACCTCAAGCAAACAGGCAGCCTCCAGGGACCAGACCACCAAGTGCTTTGGTGCAGCCCTTGAAAAATGCAGAAAGACCCCCAATGGCCTTTACCATATTTGAGACAACCAGCACTTTGACCCCAAATCAGTGCCAGGTACGTTGCCACATCCCTATGACCTCCAACAGTACCAGTCACCTCCCACTCCACCCCCTCAGCATAGTATCAGACACAGGGTCCCCCACTGTCCTCAAGACAACATCAGTGCAGCACTAGTTGAACAGCCAGGACCTGCAGCCCCTGGAACAAAAAGCATGAGACAGTATCCCTTTCATGTTGGGAGCAGAGCTCAAATTTAAAACAGAGGAAAAAGGCCAAAAAAAGATGAGCAAAAAAGCATAAAAAAAAGAATCTGACCATGGAAAGTTATTATGGTGACAAGGAAGATGAAGACACAAACTCAGAAGAGAACATCAATGCCACACCTACAGGCAAAACTCCAAAGAAAAATGGGAAGTAGTCTCAAGCCCAGAAAAAACTCATGGAAGAGCTCAGAAAAGAGCTTAAAAATAATATGATAGTTAGAAGAGAATAGAGAAAAGAAGTGAGAGTAATACAAGAAAAATATGAAAAAAAGACTCAACAGCTTGGAAAAAGAAAACAACTATTTAAAAATTAGAATTGGTCAAGAGGAAAAGGAGTTACAAAAATCCACTGAAGAAAACAACTCCTTAAAAAAGTGCAATTTGCCAAATAGAAAAGAAAGTACAAAAATTAACTGAAGAAAATAATTCCTTAAAGTTAAAATTGGGCAAGTGGAAGCTAATGACTCTATGACACATTAAGAACCAATCAAACAAATTCAAAAGAATGAAAAAATAGAAGAAAATGTAAAATACATGATTGGAAAAGCAATTGACCTGGAAAATAGATCCAGGAGAGACAATTTCAGAATCACTAGAATACCTGAAAGTCATAATCAAAAGGAAGACCTGGATAGATCTTTCGAGAAATTATCAAAGAAAACTGCCCTGATATCTGGAAACAGAGGACAAAATAAGCATTGAAATAATATACTTATCACCTTAAGAAAGAGATCCCAAAATAAAAACTCCAAGGAACATAATAACTGAATTACAGAACTATAAGGTCAAGGAAAAAGTACTGCAAGTGGACAGAAAGAAACAATTGAAATATCAGGGAGCCACAATTAGGATTACATAGGATGCAGCAACTACATTAAAGTACTGGGGATCATGGAATATGATATTCCAGAAGGCAAAAGAGATGAGATTACAACCAAGAATCATCTATACAGTGAAATTAAGCATAACACCTCAAGGAAAAAAACAATCATTAAATGCAATAGAAGGATATCAAAATTTCATAAGGAAAACAAAAAATTGTCGATGTTAGAAAGGATGTGGGAAAATTGGAACACTAAAGCATTCTTTATTGAGTTGTGAGCTTATCCAACCATTCTGGAGACTAATTTGGAACTATGACCAAAGGCATAGTGTGTATTGTGTGTACCCTTTAATCCGGCAATACCACTCTTTTATCCCAAAGATACCTTTTATGTTAGGTTTTTATACCAAAGAGATAAAAAGAGGGGAGACCTAAACATATATATATATATATACATATCACTCCTTTTTATGGTGGCAAAATATTGGAAATTGAAGAGATGCCCATTAATTGTGGAATGCCTGAACAAATTGTGACATATGGATGTAATGGAATAAGGAACTGTACAATAAGAAATTAATGAGAAAGTTTCAGAAAAAACCTGGACTTGTATGAACTGAGGTGAAGTGAAATGACCAGAACCAAAAAAATTGTAAATAGTATGACCAACATTGTATGATGATCAACAATGAATGACTCAGCTTTTCTCAGCAACACAATTTTTTCATGAGAAGTGCAAAGGACTCAAAAAGGAAAATGCTATTCATATTCATATAAAGAACTGATGGGCTCTAAATGTAGATCAAAGCATAGTTTTTTCACTCACTTTTTTCATTTTTGTGGGTTTTTTTTTCTTTTGGTCTGTCTCTTTATTTACAACTGTGACTAAATGGAAATGTTTTACATGATAGTTCATGTATAATTTATGTGAAATTGCCTACCATTTTCTTTTTTTTTTCTTTTTGGAGGGCAATTGGGGTTAAGTAACTTGCCCAAGGTCACACGGCTAGGTTTTTGTTTGTGTGTGTGTTAAGTGTCTGAGGCTGGATCCGAACTCAGGTCCTTCTGACTCCAGAGCCGACGCTCTACTCATTGCGCCACCTGGCCACCCCCCCTTGCCTACCATTTTCAAAAGAAGAAAAGGAATAAAAAAATGGAACTCAAAATCTTGTAAAAATGAATGCTAAAAATTGTCTTGCCATGTAATTGGGAAAAATACTATCAAAAATAAATTCCATTATTATAGAGTGAGAGAAGCTAAGACATGTTGAGATGCTGGGTAAAATCTCTCCATTTGGTTTCTTCTAATTCTGATCTTTAAAGAGCACTAAAAAAAGACTAAATATGCTTTTTTAAAAATATTATCAGCTACTAAAGAAAGCATGTTGCCTTAAACTCTTGTTTTTCATTGTTAGAGAGAGAGAAAGTTTTCATTCATTCAATTTAAAGACCCAACATCAACTTCAGAGGCAATATGGCATATGGTAAAAAAAAGAAACAGATTGAAAACCAGAGTTTCATAGAATCAGTCAATCAATAAACATTAATTAAGCACCTACTATGTGCCACTCACTGTGCTGTTTACTAGAGTTAAAACTGCATTCAAAAGTTAGGAAGCAAAGAGTCATATAAGTTATGAGGAGGAAGGTCAAGACTAGAGGTGAGAATCAAGGTAGTCTTTTCAGTGACATTTGAATTGAGCTTTAAAGAATGTATAAGAATTCAACAGATGAAGAAGGGGATATAGGGCATTCTAAGCATAAGGGACAACTTGAACAAAAATATGGCCGTGGGAGAGCATGAAGTGTAGAGGGGGAGCAGAAAGAAATCCAGTTTAGCTCAACCATCTACAATATTCATAAGGGAGGAAGCTGAGATAAAATAGGGAAGGGCATAGAGGTATCACCAGCCTGCAGAGGATTTTGAATACTGGAATTTGATGTTTTATCAGCAATGATAATAATAATAGCACCTAATGTTTATATTGTGTTTCCTATGTGCCAGGCCCTGTACTAAGTATGGTGGTAAATCATCATCTTTCCCTATTTACTCTTTGAAATTCCATTGTACCCATCCTGTTGATGCAACCAGAACCTATACAGGATTACTGAAACAGATTATCAGGGTTCACTGAGTTTTATTTCTGTGATGCCTATGCTCTGATCATAATAAACTAGCTTTTTTTTTTTTTAAAGCAATTGGGGTTAAGTAACTTGCTCAAGGTTACACGGCTAGTCATTTGATTTATGCGTGGGTGCTCATTTTCTGAGGCCGGATCTGATCTCGGGTCATCCAAACTCCGAGGCCGGCGCTCTTACTCACTGCGCCACCTAGCCGCCCCTAAACTAGCTTTTTTTCTCCCCATATCTCCATATTATTGATTATGTAATATAAGTGACAGCAGTACCTATCAACAGATCCTTGGACAATTTTTATCACAGTTTTAACCCTTCACCTCAAACTCCAAACTAATTTACAATTATCTCATTTGATCCTCAGAACCCTAGGAGGTAGGTATCGTTACTATATCCAATACATAGTGAGGAAACTGAGCCAAGCAGAGGCTAGGTGACTTGCCCAATACTGCACAGCTGGGAAGTAACTGAGGCCAGATTTGAACTCAGGTCTTCCTGACTCCAAAAATACATAAGAAAAAAATTTATGAAAACTGTTTAAAGGGTGGATTGGAGAAGGAAGAGAGTAGACATAAGAAAGTTTGTTAAAAGGCTAATTGAATAGTTTAGATGGACAGTAATGGAGACAGATGTTAGAAGTGGTAGCAGCAAAAATAGAAAAGAGTGACAGATGAAAGAAATGTTGCGAGATAGAACAAACACAATGGGGCAACACATTGGATATGAGAAAGGAAAGGTAGTGGAAAGAGAGAATGGTTGGGGAAAAGCCTACTGGAGATCTTGAGTGAACAGTGCTATCACACACAAAAGTACTAAATCAAAACATGGGAGTGCTTTAGGAGAAAAGACAATTAGCTAGGTCAGGTTGAGTTTGTGGTGCCAGGATACCAGGTGGAAATTACTTAGAAGCAAATGGAGCTGTATGTCTCCAGTTCAGGAGATAGATCAAGACTGATGGCACAGATTTGGGAGTTGTGATAAATTGTGTTTTTATGATTTCAATATGCAATGTGAGTTATTGGCAAGAGTAAAAGATTCCATAGAAATGGAGTTTTATTTTAGGAAGGCAAGCATGCAACTTGATCCTGTTGATGCAGAGAGAAGGTTATGAATGATCTCAGCTTAAGGTCTGATCTGGGATGGCAGAAGCTCTTGTTGTTGGACTATTTGACCAGGGAGGTTTTCAGAAGCAGTAGGGATAGGAAATTCTGCAGAACTGGGCAGGATGAACTGAGTTAGAGCACATCAATGTGCACTGGAGAGAGCCAGATCCTCAAGTCTTGAAACTATTTTCTATCTAAGTTGTATCATAGGTTTTTTTTTAATCCAACAACCAATCATATTGAAAGTAAATATGTTATTTTTATAGAGGTAAACATATGGCTTTTCAAAATATACTGAGTTTTGCATACATTAAAATACTCATATCAAAACATGTTTACACATCTTGACAATAAGCAGTCATTAGAAGCATTGGTGAGGTTAATGTTTAAATCTATGACAGAAGTCAACCACAAAGAGGTATTAATTGGAGCCATGAGAATAATTGAGATTATCAAGGGAGACAGAAAAGATTTGAAAGGAAAACCCTTAGGGAATAACTACATTAAGTACCCAACTGCTCCAAAATCTTCCCATGTCCCCCAGTACAAAGAGAGGAAGAAAGGGTGTAGGGCAAGGGTTGGGGGGGTGGCAAGGACAGGAAAAGAGTATGGGACAAGAAGAAGAAGAGCTTGTCTGAAGAGAGACTTTGCCACTCATATAGTTCTATTCCTTCCCTATTAATCTTGATTTACTTCACTGACTTATTTTAAGTTTTATGGACGTAGAAATCATTTTTATTCTGAATGTCCATGCTGCCCTCTACATGCTCCCATAACTATTTATCTGTTGTACCTGTGGTACTTGAGTGGATGGTAGTGGTAGCTATAACCACAATTGCCATTTTCTGTTCTCCCTGGTTCCTGACTACTTGCCTTTATTTTGATTCACTTTTCTGCATAAACCACTAGCTTCTTTATAAATCTCCAGCTTCTGATTATTATTTCTTTCCACTAGGTAAATATAGAGATCCATTCACAAGGTTATACATTGACATTAAACACATTCATTCATCCATTCCTTGTATATGGAATCCTTGGAGAAGGTAATGGCAAACCGCTCCAGTATTTTTGCCAAGAAAACCCCAAATGAGGTCACAAAGAGTTGAACCCTACTGAAAAATGGCTAGACAGCAACATATAGATTCCAGCAAACAGAATGTACTATTGCCATAATCTCATTCAAACCTTGATTCTGAATATAGGGCATTACATTTATTATGCCACATCCCTCTTCCCTGTCTAGCAGATGTTACTCCTTCCCAAAGGACATTCAATTATCATCACAGCCTCCTACCTTTATTGTTGTTTAGCTTCATTATCCTGCATTTAACAAGCACCAGCCTATCCCTTGATCCAGGTGTCAGGCAGAAGTTAACTTCTTATACTTGCTCTCCATCCTCATGCTCGTATCTAGGTCAACTGGTCTCATAAATTCATAGATCTGGAACCAGAAAGGACCTTGGAAACAATTTAGTTCAACTAGCGCATTTTACAGATGAGGACACAATTCCAGGGAAGTTGTGATTTTCTCAAGATCACACAAGTTAATACTCAGGTGTCAAGATTTGAACCCAGGACAGGAACACTACAACTTCAGAGCTAGTAGCTTCTACCACCCTAACTTACTTCCTTGTTCGTGATCAAGATCTCCCTCTCACAGTTTCATTGCAGGAGAGTTTCCTTGTTATCATCTTCCAAGATTTCATAGAAAGTATTATTTTTCTGCAAATAACATCTTGGGAAGGAAAATATTATCTCCCAAGGTCACATGGATAGTTGTGGCAGAAAGCAGAACAAGAATCTAGGACTCATGACTTCTAGCCTAGCTCTTTTCATTCTAGTACACTGACTCTTTTCTCTGGGTGGTCACCTTCATCACCCTAAAGTACTCAGCTGATTCCTGTTGCTAAATCAACAAGTTTTAGAAGAGGTATGTTATAGCCCTTTATAAGACTATATTTTTTCCACATACTGCATAAGTAGAAGTGAAAAGTATTTTGGGCATATTATATACTATTGTGAAACTTTAGAATTAAACAGCAAGGTGTAATTAAAAAGCACATATAATCTTAAATTACATTAACTTTAATGCTTTTATTTGTAAGATGATTAACATGCTTATAATAATCTTTCTAAAAAAATATTTCTGGGGTGGCTAGGTGGTGCAGTGAGTAGAGCGCCAGCCCTGGAGTCAGATGGACCTGAGTTTGGATCCGGCCTCAGACATTTAACACACACAAAACAAAAACCTAGCTGTGTGACCTTGGGCAAGTTGCTTAAACCCAACTGCCCTCCAAAAAAGAAAAAAAAAATATTTCAGAATGAGCCCTAATGCTTTAGATCATAGATGACTTAGAAAATGCCTTGCCGGGGGGCGGAGCCAAGATGGCGGAGTAGAAACAGCTCATCCAAGCCTCTCTGCCCCCAGATTCTCCACAAACTATGTAAAAAAGGACTCTGAAAAACTTCTGAAGCCCCAGCACCCACAGAACGACACAGAGAAGCTAACCTCCCGCTGAGGACAGCCCAGCACCCTGCAGGAAGGACCAGCGCAGCGGTCTGGGAGCCGGCAGCGCACAGAGCCCAGAGCGCAGAGCGCAGGAGCTGAGCCGAGCCGAGCCCAGGTCCACGTGAGCCGAGGTTTTAGCCCCAGGGCGGCAGGGCCAGCAGCCGGCTGGAGGAACCCCAGAACACCAGGAACTGTGGCGACCCCAGAATTATCAACATAGACTTTCCTAGGACAAAGTAAGAGGTTAGTGTCCTATGGACTTTGGGACCTGTATTTGGGGAATGCGTCAGCTCCCTCCTCTGGGGGCTAGAAGCCGCTGAGGAGACACGCCATTGTGTAGTTTTCATAGGCATTTCCGGCTCCCAGCCTACAAATCGTGGGGAGATCCAGCGATCAGTCTTGGGGGGTAATCGCTCTTGCTTTAACCTCCTGGATCTGGATTGTGATCTAGGGTGGAAGTTGTGGGTGGGTTTACAGCTTGCCAGAAACGGAAGTTGCCCCCCACACTTTCGGGACGAAAATTCCTCTATCTGGCCTTAAAGCCATAGTGTGGCAACAAGCCCAAAAGTCAAGCAATTAAGTGGCAACATGCCAAGGCAAAGGAACAGAAAAATGCAACCCTAGACTCCTATTTTGGGGGCATAGAGCGGGAAAAGGACTGTGAGGTCAGAAGTCCTGCTCCAAAAGCCTCAGGGGAAAACATGAGAGGGTTGCAGGCCATAGAGGACCTTAAGAAGGACTTTAAAAATCAAATAAGAGAAGTGGAGGAAAAATTGGAAAGAGAAATGAGAAGGATGCAGGAAAAGTATGAAATGAGGGTCAACAGTCTGACTGAGGAAAACACCTTAAAAAATAGACTAACTCAAATGGCAAAGGAGGCCCAAAAGGGCAATGAGGAGAAGAATGCCTTAAAAAGTCGAATTTGCCAGATGGAAAAAGAATCTCAAAATTCACTGAGGAGATTCATTCCTTCAGAGTTAGACTGGAGCAAATGGAAGCTAATGACTTTATGAGAAATCAAGATGCTGTTACACAGATCCAAACAAATGAAAGATTAGAAGGCGATGTGAAATACCTTATGGGAAAAACCACTGGCCTGGAAAATAGATCCAGGAGAGACAATTTAAAAATTATTGGACTACCTGAAAGCCATGATCAAAGAAAGAACCTAGAAATCACCCTTCAAGAAATTCTCAAGGAAAATTGCCCTGATGTTTTTAGATCCAGAGGGCAAAATAGAGGTTGAAAGAATCCACAGATCACCTCCTGAAAAGATCCCAAAAAGAAAACTCCCAGGAATATTATAGCCAGGTTCCAGAATCCCCAGATCAAGGAGAAAATACTACAAGCAGCCAGGAAGAAACAATTTCAATATTGTGGAAACACAATCAGAATAGCCCAGGACCTGGCAGCTTCTACACTGAGGGATCGAAGGGCATGGAATATGATATTCCAGAGGGCAAAAGAACTGGGAATGAACCCAAGGGTCACCTACCCAGCAAAAACTGAGTATTTTGTTTCAGGGGAAAATATGGTCATTCAGTGGAACAGAGGACTTTCAAGCATTCTTGAGGAAAAAACCAGAGTTGAATAGAAAATTTGACATCCAGACACAAGAAGCAAGAGATGCCTGAGAAGCTAATCAGGGAAAAGAAATCAAAAGGAACTTATCAAAGTTGAACTATTTACATTCCTATATGGAAAAGCAATATCTGTGACTGATGATATCTTTCTCACTATGAAAATAATGGAAGAAGGGGGGTGTGGTCATATGAATACATATGTGAATGTGTGTGTATATGGTTACAGTTATATATGGATAGAGGGCATAGGTTGATTTTGTTGGGAAGGGAGAGTACTCAAGGGATGAAATTATGAGGTGAGAGAGGAAAGTGGCAAGAGGAGATGGGGAGAGACATGGTAGGGTAAACTATCTCATGTAGGGGAAGTGGGTGCAAAGGAGGGGGAGAATAAGGAAGGTTAAAAAGGCAAAACCACATTCACATTGAATTTGGTTCAGGGAGAAAATGACATACATACTAAATGGTCTATCTCAACCTGCAGCAGGATAGGGGGAAGGGGATGAGAGGAGGGATGATGGATGGGAGGGCATCCTTGGGGTGAGGGGAGGTTGGAAGTACCCACTATAGAAGAGAGACAGGATCATGTAGGGAATGGACCAGGTGGGGGGTGGGATGAGTGGGAGGGAATTATAAGCAGCCTTGTACAATATATCTACCATGATAATGTTTTGCATAGCTAGACATGTACAACATATACTGAATTACTTATCTCCCCAGAGGGAATGGGTGACAAGGAGGAAGGAAATGGATCTGAAATTCGAGGTCTTAACATTAAATGTTTCAAATATATATAGATACTATTATTAATACTCTTTTGCTTATAATTGGGAGATAAGATGTGCAGGCATTGGGACACAAAGATTCATCTTCCTCTAATGGAAAAGTCGATGGGGGTATGGGAGAAGGTATGGGAGAGAGCAGATTGGAGGAACTGATATCTTGTGGGACTGCTATTCTGGGAGGTTGGGTAGGGGAATAATGGGGGGAAAATGATTGTAACTCAAAACCTGGCGGAAATGAATGATGTAAAACAGAAGTTAATAAAGTATTTGTTTAAAAAAAAAAAAAAAGAAAATGCCTTGCCCAAGAGCACTGGAGAACCAGACATTGTACTTAAGAGAAAATTCACATTTGCAGACTGAGTCCCCAAGGGTGGCCATTACTATAAAGGTTCCTGGATTTCCCATGGGTATACCCTTCCCACTGGTGCATTTCCAATTAACAGTCAGATAGTAGAAATAATTATCTCAAAGCAAGTCTTCATTAAGATGGCCTAGAAAAAAACAGTAGTTACAAAACATTCTCCCCTCAATTTTGAGATACACTTTCCCAAAGACGCATGCGGTATAGGTGAGAGAGTACAGTGGTAAGGAAGCATGTATTAATTGTTTCTAGACCATTCTCCTGATCACATGGTTTGTGTTTGTTCTTTTGGTCCAAATTTATGATTTTGTTGTTGTAGAGAATTCTGGGTGATGTGATTACCTCTAACAATATAGGTCACTAGTTGTCCTCCAACTTGTAGTCTCAGAGAGTTATCTGGGGCACAGAGAAGATAAGCTGTCTTACCCAGGTTCACAGAGTTGTTGTGTCAAACAGATGAGTCTTGGACCAAGTCTTTCTCAGTATGAGCCCAAGTGCTCTATCCACAATACCTCTCCACTTCCTGAAAATTCCTAAATCCATGGGTACATTTATTTGAAGGAAGAGAAAGTTCCTTTGATAAATTTTACTATAATGGTAATGAGAGCCAACAGTGTTGTTTTTAATATCTCTCATTTAATATTTAACATGAAAATAATTAACTGAAAGGGGAAAACTTTGGTATCCACCTATCACTCAATTCTTACCTGTGGCTCCAGGAAGCTATAGCATTCACATTAACCACACACCAATAAAAGTATCTCAGTAGGCTAGCTAAAGCAGATTGAGGGTAACTGACAAGCTTCAAACCCATTGGTGAGTTGGGGAATGTCTACCTCAAGCATGTAAAGACTTCTCTGGTGCAAAGGGCAGATGAGAACAATTTGTTCCAATGGCCAGGAGAGCAGCTGAAGCAGGCTCTGTGGAGCACTTAGAGTTTGGTCAGACATTGAAGAGGCTGAGGGCATCCACTGCATCCTAGGCCATAGCCAGTCATCCTGGCTTTTATCTTGTCACTAAACTTCAACAACTCTAGAAAAAAGAGTGAGGCTAGTGACTTTGTATAACTCTACCTCACAAATCCAATTCACATGCAAGTCAAGACATGACCCATTAGCCACTGTTTTACCCCAACGTTGTGATGTCATTCATCCCCTATGGAAATGAAGGACAAATAACAATAAACAACAACCTCAACAGGTTAGATAGATATTCATGCATGTATATGTACATATGTGTAAAAAATATTTAGGAGCCCAAAGGAGAAAAGAAAAAAACAAGTCTCCTTCCTTTCATTAAAGACCTAAGATACTATACTTATGTTGCCAAATGAAATCACTCTGTTAGTTGGTTTTGCTTAAGTGTTTATTTTTTTTCTTTCTAGAAGGGAAGGTTCACTGCAGTGAAGACAGAGAGTGTCCTACAGTCAAAAATGACTGAAAAAATAAAAGCAGTAAGAAAATATAAAAATATGTATACTGTAATAAGGCTGAATGAGTCTATAATAGCATACCAGGGAGTATGTACCAAAGCTTCCTTGGAAACTTCTGGGGACTCCAAGGACATTGATTACACATTTGTGGATGCCAAGCTGTGATCCAGTGCTGAGAGAACTTGGTATTTTAGAATGATGTGGCAAAATAAAGCATGGTTCCTTGGTCTTCCCCAATCCCCCCTTCCTTCCCCCCCATGACAGCAACGAGGAGGCAGAATACCAAGTCTTTTAAAAGAAGGCTGTGACTCTACTGTGTGACAAATAGAGTTTCTGTGTAAGGTGATGGAGTAATGAGTAATACTCATTCCTTCTATGCTCCTAGCTCCAACTGGAGCATAGAAACAATGGTTAGGTTATCAGTTTCCCCTTTGTTTCCATGTCTGAAGAAGAAACCCTGTGAGTTTAAAAAGATTCATATTTTTCATCTGGGGTTGGGCTTGGGGTGGGAGTAGGAGGGGTGGGAGTAGAAGTGGACTTATGACAAGGAAATCTGTATCAGAGGGAACAGCCACCAGAAATATTAAGCTGGGCTGCTCAGTCAAGGTGAAAGTTCATTTCTATGACTGGCAGCATCACAAAACTGTTTTATGTTCTGACCATACTTAAATATTAACCTCCCAGCCAATTGCAACCCATCATCATAAATCAAGTTTCTGAGTCCTATTAATTCTGATAATTCTGTTAATGCTTGACATGGTTCATCCATGTTTAATATTTACTTCTGTAGGGGAATAAGTTAACTTCCCCATACTTGATTCAAATTTCAAACTGGTTCCTTTTTTCCTTCTCTTGGGTACCCTAGAAATGAATAATTGCTTTTATCATATTAACATCATCCTGAGAAATAGGAATTTGTTAATAAGCCAATGATGGGAAGAATGGGGAAACTAAGCTGCTTAATTTGAGTTCAGGCTTTCCCAGAAGTAAACCTAGTCCATAATCCACCATGATCCAACAGCCTCCTCATCCTAGAAGATCCCTCCATTTCTATGGTACCTTTCACTGATTGTCCAGTTCTTCCCAGAAACTCCATTTTAAGTACAGTGCCCAGGCCATCTATGTTCATTCCTTCATTCTTCTTTGTTCTCTGCTCAAGATTCTCCAGACTTCTTTCCCTCCCCTACACAGCAGTTTGATATCTTCCTCCATTAGAATGTAAGTCCTTGGGGCAGCTAGATGGTGCAGTGAATAGAGCACCAGTCCTGGGGTCAGGAAGACCTGAGTTCAAAACTGACCTCAAAAACTTAACACTTACTAGCTTAGCTGTGTGACCTTTGGCAAGTGACTTAACCCCAATTGCCTTTCCAAAAAGCAAAAAAAGAAAAAGAATGTAAGCTCCTTGAGGGCAATCTTTTCACTTCTCCTTGTATACTCAGTACTTAGGGCAGTACCTGGCACAATAGTTGGGTACAGGACAAGAAGAGATATAGGACTCCAGTTTCTGTAGGCTCATTCAAGCAGTCTTTTAGTGTTAGAACTTGATGCATGTACAAATGCACACACATAGATCATGTACGAATATCACTTCCCCTCCTCTATCTACTATGATTAACATTTCTTCTCTTTTCTAAGTCAAAATTGTCTGAGGGAATTTAAAGAAATCCAGGAAAGCTAACACAAGGTTGTCATATAGTACAGACTTAGAGTCAGGAAGAGTCAAATTCAAATCCTGTCTTAGCTGTGTGACTTGGAATAAGTCACTTACCCTCTCCATTTCTGTATCTGCAAGCTATGGGATTTGGAGTCAATAATCTCCAAGGTTCCTTCAAAACTCTAAGTTTGTGATTCTGTGACCTTTCTGAGAGGGAAATGAAAGATATAATATACTTTACTTTTGTTATGAAAACAGTTTTCCACTAGTTTCATATTTTGATGAGGTTATTTCATATTCTATGATGATACAGAATTGTTGGTCCCAATGTTTGAACAAATTAGAAACAGCTGCCCCTGGTGATTGGCTGAGCCACTACAGAGTGTCCATCTTGGCATTCAGTCTCTTACTGCTGTTACATCATCATGAGGGTGTATGATACCCATGGAACCATCGCCATTACTGTTATAATTGCCATGGACACATGACTTAGCCCTTCAAATTCACTTGCAGCTGGAAGCTGCTCCTTTTTCCCCACCAGCAACTAGAGGGATCAGCTGCTCCCACCATCACCTGCTTTGTTTGTACTGAAAAGGGATTCTCCCTCTGTTAGGTCTGATGTCATGCCATTGCCCCTAGTGATCATTTCTTCCTCTGGTAAGTGGTGTCCTTTATTACTATGTCCCACCCCTTCTGTGACCTTTGATGGGTTTAAGAGAACTGGACTAGGAATACTAATTAGAAACCAATCTGTCATACAGTTGAAAGATCAAAATCTAAAGCTAGAAAGTACTATGGAGGTCATTGAATCCAAACCCCTCACTTTAGAAGTAAGGAACATAAAGTAAAGAGAGGTTGCTACTAGATGAAGTTATAACACCTGAGAGAGACAGGAAGCAGCATGTGCCAGGTAAGTCAAACCATCATCCCCTCCTCAACCACCACCTCTTATCAGGTAGCTATGACTCAGGACCTTGAACCCATGATCCCTAGAAATAGTAGTGATCCATAGACCAATTGTCTTACTTCCACCCCAAGCCTCACAGCTATCATCGAAGGAAAAAATACTTGCAAAGGGACCAACTTCCTTTGTGACCAACGACACCAAGTGAACAATTGCCACCAATGAGAAGTTAAGCTCCAGAGGCCTAAGAATGACAACCCCCCCCCCCGACTTAAGACTACCAGTTCTGCTCCCAACTTAGTCCCTGTAGCCATCATCCTAGGAAACAAACCTTGTGAAGATGGGCCACAGCAACTCTTTCTTAGGGTGTTTCAGCCTGTACTTCCTCAGTAGCCACTGACACTAAAGCAGAAATTTTCTTGCCACCAAAGCCCTGGCACCATTATATGGTTCAACATCAAAAAATAGATACGGTTTTATCAGTGGAAATGACATTAAGGATAATGTATCACCATCTGTTTTGCCACTGCACCCCAAGGACCATAAGACCATGTCCATCTGACTTGGAGTTGAAACCTCTTATATGTGGTCTCCTATATATGTAATCCTCCCATAGTATCTTGGTTCAAATTTGGATCTGACACTCACTACCTATTCAGGAATGTGTAATAAACATTTAACAACTGGTTCTCTAGGAGAAAACTGTACACAAGACATACTTTTTAGTTGAATTTGCATTAGTGAGTTTCTCCATTGCTTTCTTAAGTCCAGACAATCAACAAATCAATGAATCCTCAATTTGTGGCATTTGTAGATTTCTGAGGTGTAAATGCTCACATAGAAAATTTAACAATTGGTTTTCTCAAAGCAGTACAAGCTGACTCTAATACACTACTCTACCTGTTTGACCTTGGGAAAGTCACTTAACCTCATTTAGCCACAGTCTTCTCACCTATAAAATGAGGGAATTGCATTGGATGGTCATCTTTAGATCCATGATACACAGTCATTCACCTCATTAGGTCCAACTTTGCTCAACTTTTCAACTAGAGGGTTGGACTAAATCCTCTCTGAAGTCCTATGATCCAAGATCTATGACCCTCTTTCCTATACTAGCACAATCATTCTACAACATTCTGATACTTGGAAATATCAAAAAGCAGCAGTCTACAAACTTAAAGACAAAATTAGAAGACCGAAGATCTCTCATCTTATTCAAAGCCATATCATTTATAAAATCCTAATTACTGGATGTCAACCCAGTCTTAGCTCATCATCCTTCTAGTTCTTTCTAATTCCCCGTATTTACAGGAAATTAGTACTTCAAATGTATTATGATCTAGTACAATCTTTTACTCATCTGTTATTGTGTGGATTCCATGGCTAGCATTAGGAAATTTTCTGCATAGGACCAAAATTTTAAAATGACTTGACAGTACCATTTGTCAAATATTCTACAAAATCATCTGTTCTCTATATCATCCATACCCTTGGCTTCAAAGTGGGTCTTCAGATTCAATGTGCTATTAGAATGAATTCCATTTTATGCTATCTCTTCTGTATACTTCAAATGTATTCATGCCCCAAATCCACTACTTCAGAAGTGAGAGAGGGCTCAAGAAGTGAAATTAGCTGACACATATTGGATATGTAAACCTAACCAGGGTTATCTGATCAATTTTCTGCTATGGAAGCATAAAACTTTAACTGAATGAAAATAAACATGATGGAAAAGAGTGCTTTGAATCTACACATGTATTTTTCTATCAGCAAATGTATTTTTCTATCAGGGAACATGGAAAAGTCAACTTCATCACTAGCAAAACAGTGCCTTAAGCTCCCTCTGCTGGCTGTGTATTAACCTAGAATTATTTATAATGTTATTCTTACTGTTCCAAAGAAATTAATGTTAAAAACTTTTTTTTTTCTATAATAGAGTTTGATCTTCAATGGGAATGCCAAAAGAAATAACCAGTTTCAAGTTGGAAAATGCAAACATTATGAGTTTTGGCTACCAGTGAGAGAGAAAGTCACATCTTAAAAGAATAAAGAAGCATCAGAATATAACTAACATTTGGGTTTGTATAGCATTTTCTAAATATTGTCTGATGTTATCTTCACAATAACTCTCAGAAGTAGAGGTCATTTTTATCCCCATTCTACAGATGGAAAAAAAAGTGAAGCAGATAGAGGTTAAGTGACTTTCCCAAGGTCTTACAGCTAAATATTGTCTGGAGCTAAATTTGAACTCAGGTCTTCCTAATTCTTGGTCTCTTTCTACTGCACCACCAAGAGTATTATGTTCAATTTAGGGCACATGGTTAAAGGAAGGACATTGATAAGCAGGAAACTGTGATGAGGAGGGTAACCAGGATAGTGATGAATCTTGAGTCCATGTTATATTGAGGAAACAATTAAAGAAATCAGGGTGATAATTCTTTTATTTTTCTCTTCTGTTCATGCTTTTTTATATATTTTATCATTTTTTCCATATATAAAAATAATTTTAACGTTCTTTATTTTTTAATCTTAAGTTCCATATTCCCTCTCTCCCTTCCTTGAGAAAGCAGGTAATTTGCTATAGATTATATATGTGCTGTTCATATAAAACATATTTCCATATTAGCTATATTGTGAAAGAAAACGCAGACAAAAAACATCAAACAACAAGAAAAATAAAGTTTTTTTTTGAAAGTATGTTTCAATCTGTATTCAGACTTCATTAGTTCTTTCTCTAGAGCTGGGTAGTATTTTTCATAAGCCCTTTAGAATTATCTTGGATCATTGTATTATTGAGAATAGTTGTCATTCACAATTTATCATTGTATAATACTGTGTTCAATGTTTTCCTAGTTCTGCTTACTGCACTTTACATCAATTCATATGAGTCTTCCCAGGTTTTTTTTTAAATTATCCTGCTCATTATTTCTTATAGCACAATTGTATTGTATCACAATAATATACCACAATGTGTTGACACATTTCCCAATTGATGCACATCCCCTCAGTTTCCAACATTTTTTTTTACTTTGTTTAACAAATGCTTTATTAACTTCTGGTTTACATCATTCATTTCCACCAGATTTTGAGTTACAATTTTTCCCCATTTTTTCCCTACCCACCATGCCAGAATAGCAGTCCCACTAGATATCCCCTCATCCAATCTGCTCTCTCCCATATCTTCTCCCATACCCCCTTCAGCTTTGCCATTAGGACAAGGTGAATCTCTGAGCCCCAATGCCTGAATATCTTATCTCCCAATTACATGCAGAATAGTATTAATGATAGTATTTACATACATTTGAAACATTTAATTTAAGACTTCAAATTTCAGATCCATTCCCTTCCTCCCTCGTCACTCACTCCCTCTGGGAAGATAAGCAATTCAGTATGTGTTGTACATGTATAGCTATGCAAAACATTACCATAGTAGATATATTGTAAAAGACTGCTTATATTTCCCTCCCACCCATCCCACCCACCACCTGGTCCATTCCCTACTTTGATCCTGTCCCTCTTCGAAAGTGGGTACTTCCAACTTCCCCTCCCCCTAGAATGCCCTCCCCTCTATCATTCCCCCTCTCATCCCCCTTCCCCCTACTCTCCTGCAGGGTGAGATATCCCATTTAATATGTATGTGATTCTCTCCCTGAGCCAAATTCAATGAGAATAGGGTTTTTTTCTTTTTGCCTTCCTGTTCTTCCCCTCCCCTGCAAATACTTCCCCTTGCCTCTTCTACATGAGATAGTTTACCCTACCCTGTCTCTCCCCATCTCCTCTTGCCACTTTCCTCTCCCACCTCTTAACTTCATCCCTTAAATATCATCCCTTCCCACCAAATTCAACCTGTGCCCTCTATCCATGTATACCTGTAAACATATATACACACATTCACATATGTATTCATATGTCCATATACCCTTCTTCAATTATTTTCATACTGAGAGAGGTTTCATCAGACACAGTTATTGTTTTTCCATGTAGGAATGTTAATAGTTCAAATTTGATAAGTTCCTTTTGATTTCTTTTCCCTGATTACCTTCTCAAGCATCTCTTGCTTCTTGTGTCTGAATGTCAAATTTTCTATTCAACTCTGGTTTTTTCCTCAAGAATGCTTGAAAGTCCTCTGTTCCACTGAATGAACATATTTTCCCCTGAAACAAAATACTCAGTTTTGCTGGGTAGGTGACCCTTGGGTTCATTTCCAGTTCTTTTGCCCTCTGGAATATCATATTCCATGCCCTTCAATCCCTCAGTGTAGAAGCTGCCAGGTCCTGTGTTATTCTGAATGTGTTTCCACAGTATTGAAATTGTTTATTCCTGGCTGCTTGTAGTATTTTCTCCTTGATCTAGGAGTTCTGGAACCTGGCTATAATATTCCTAGGAGTTTTCTTTTTGGGATCTTTTTCAAGAGGCAATTGGTGAATTCTTTCAAACTCTATTTCCCCCTCTGCGTCTAACAAATCAGGGCAATTTTCCTTGAGAATTTCTTTAAGGATGATTTCTAGGTTCTTTCTTTGATCATGGCTTTCAGGTAGTCCAATAATTTTCAAATTATCTCTCCTGGACCTATATTCCAGGTCAATGGTTTTTCCCATGAGATATTTCACATTGCCTTATATTCTTTCATTTGTTTGGATCTGTTTAACAGCATCTTGACTTCTCATAAAGTCACTAGTTTCCATTTGCTCCAGTCTAACTCTGAGGGAATGACTCTCCTCATTGAGCTTTTGAGATTCTTTTTCCATCTGGCAAATTTGGCTTTTTAAGGCATTCTTCTCCTCATTGCCTTTCTGAGCCTTTGCCATTTGAGTTAGTCTATTTTTTAAGGTGTTATTTTCCTCAGTCAGGCTGTTGACTGTCATTTCATACTTTTCTTGCATCTTTCTCATTTCTCTTCCCAATTTTCCCCCACTTCTCTTATCTGCTTCTTAAGGTCCTCTACGGCCTGTCGCCAGCTTGTATTTTCATTTGGGGCTTTTGGTGCAGGAGTTCTGACCTCACAGTCCTCCTCCATGCTTTGATCCTCTTTGCCCCTAAAATAGGAGTCCACTGTTGAATTTTTCTGTTTATTTTGTTTCTTTTGCCTAGACATGTTGCCACTTAATTACTTGATTTTGGGGCTTGTTGCCACAGTAGGTCTCTGCCACCAGATAGGAGAGCTTCCCAAACGTGGGGTCTTCACAGCTTCCGGAGGTTGGGTGGCTTCTGTAAAGCCTCCACCTGCTCTGGCAAGTTGGATACCCACCCCAAACTCCCCCCCCCCCGACCACAATCCAGATCCAGGCAGTTTAAAGCAAGAGTGATTAACCCCCAGACTGATTTCTGGATCTCCCTACAGTTCGCCGACCAGGAGCTGGAGCTGCCACTGATGCTGCAAAATGGCCTCTGTGCCACGTTTCCTCAGCAGCTTTTCGCCCCCAGGGGAGGAAGCTGATGCATTCCCCAAATACTGGTCCCAAAGTCCACAGGGCACTAACCTCTCACTTTGTCTTAGGCATATCTGTGCTGATAGTTCTGGAATCGCCACAGCTGCTGGTGTTCTTGGGTCCCTCCAGCTGGTTGCTGGCCTGGCTGCCCTGGGGCTAAAACCTCGGCTCACATGGGCCTAGGCTCAGCTCCCAGAGCACTGCGCTGTTGGTTCCCAGCACACTGTGCTGCCCGCTCTCAGAGCACTATGCTGGCCGCTCCCTGCAGGGCTGCTGGGCTGTCCTCGGCAGGAGGTTAGCTTCTCTGTGTTGTTTTGTGGGTACTGGGGCTCTAGAAGTTGTTCAGAGTCCCCTTTTACATTGTTTGGATGTGGTGTGGGGCAGAGCACCTTGGAAGTGCTGTTTCTACTCTGCCATCTTGGCTCCACTGCCCAGTTTCCAACTTTTTGACATGACAAAAAGAGCTACTATAGTTATTTTTGTCCATATCGGTCTTTTTCCCTGTTGTTTTGTTTTGTTTCATCTCTGGGATAGAGAGCTAGTATTGGCATTGCTGGGTCAAAAGATATGCACAGTTTTATAGCTCTTTGGCAAAGTTCCAAATTGCTATCCAGAATGATTAGATCATTTCACAACTCCACCAATGGTATATTAGTGGGGAATAATTATTCTGGAAAAGAAGACTCAAGGGAGACCTCAATGATGTCTTGTCATGTGATGGGAGGGAATTAACTTATTCTGTTTGGCCCCCGAGTGTAGAACCAGAAATTGAAAAGAAATTGAAAAGAGAAAGATTTAGGATTGCAGCAACAATTACTGCTATGCAGTAAGGTGGTCCAGAGTTAGGAAAACCTGACTTCAAGTCAAATGCTTATTAGTTGTGTGTTCTTGGGCAGGTCACTTAACCTCCATTTCTTCAATTGTAAAATAGGGACAATAATACCACTTACCTTACAGGGTTGCTATGCGTATCAAACGAGATAATATTTGTAAAATCCAGTGTCGGGAGCATAGTAAGCATTCTATAAATGCCCATTCCCTTCCCTTTCCCCTTGAGCTCTCCCTCATTTGAAAGATTCAAGTAGAGCAAGCTATGGGGAATACCATTTGGTTAGGGGTTTGACTAGATACTCACTTAGGACCCTCCCAAAAAAATCAATCAGTAAACATTTATTAAGCACCTACCATTTGCCAGGTACTTTGCTAAGCCCTGGAGATACATAAAGAGACAAAAGACAGTCCCTATCTTCAAACAGATTATGATCTAATGGAGGAGACAACTATAAAATGCACAAAAAAAGTTAAGTAAAAGTACTAAATGAAAGTTCTTTTATTAAAACAATTTTAATGAGGGGCGGCTAGGTGGCGCAGTGAATAGAGCGTGGCGCAGTGAATAGAGCGCCGGCCCTGGAGTCAGAAGGACCTGAGTTCAGAGCCGGCCTCCGACACTTGATCCACACAAACAAAAACCTAGCCGTGTAACCTTGGGCAAGTTACTTAACCCCAATTGCCCTAAAGGGGCGGCTAGGTGGCGCAGTGAGTAAGAGCGCCAGCCTCGGAGTTGGGATGACCCGAGATCAGATCCGGCCTCAGAAAATGAGCACCCACGCATAAATAATGACTAGCCGTGTAACCTTGAGCAAGTTACTTAACCCCAATTTCTTTAAAAAAATTTTTTTAATGAAATGTACTTTTTCTCTCCTTGAAGGAGCAGTCATGGTAAGGAGCCTCTCAGTATTTAGTCAGGCTGGTTGCTGCTTGGAAAGCCATCTTAGTTTGTTGCAGGACCATATTCCAATCTCAATCAGCATGGAAGAATGAACTTTTGACCCACCTTTAAAGACCCAGGGTCATCTCTGACCAAGAAGAATCATCAGAGTAAGGCTGAAATGCATAATACTCATGATTAGCTTTCCTTAAAACAATTACTGTGCATATCTCACAAATTCTGAACTTAATCTCTTCTTCTAACCATATGAGCAAAGCAACAAGGTTCTCTCTTTTAAAAAGGGAAGAGAAAGTCATCTTGCTATCATCTTATTTCCCAAGGAATTCCCAGGAATTGATCATCTCTAAAGCTACTAGCAAATAAGCATTTCCTAGGTAGCACTATGAGGTATCACTTTCCCAAGGATATGGTAAAATAGAGTGGTTTGCATGGAGTTCTCTTTGCTAGGGAGCTCTAGGCCATCATGATTCAAGTAAGATCACTGGTAAGAGAGATCATCCAGTCAAGTGATTCTTAGAAAGACCTAAGGTTCATATATTTTGACAATAATAATACTTCTAGAACCCCCAAAAGTTTGCAAAGTGCTTTTGTATACATTATTTTATATGATCCTAGCAATATATTCCTGTGAGACAAGTACTACTGTTATTATTATTACTATTTTGCAGATGAAGAAGGCAAAATTCAAAGTGGATAAATAGTTTCCCATGGTCACATAGCTCGTACTGTCAAAGGCAGGATTTGAACTCTGCTTATCCCTAACAACAGATACAGTGTTCCTTTCCATGACTCCATGCTCATAGGTATAGGAAAGCACTTTGTAAGACCATAAAACCCTGCATTAAAATGAGTCATTATGTGTCTTCTATCCATCAGTACATATCTTAAGCAATACAAACTTTTTCAGGTATATTCTTTTTTTTGAGGGAGGAAGGCAAGACAATTGGGGTTGTGACTTGCCCAAAGTCACACAGTTCGTGTCAGATGTCTGAAACCAGATTTGAACTCAGGTCCTCCTTACTTCAGGGACAGTGCTGTATTCACTGGTCCACCTAGCTGCCCCCAGGTATATTCTTTTCCATGTCTTTCTGCAAATTCTCCAAAGAGAATCTGCCCTGCAGACAGGCCTTTTTCTTGTTCTTTCAATATTCATGGATACCACAGTATAGTACTTAACCTAACCATCTGTTTTCCCTTGGACAAGATAATTGTGGCCTCTCTGTATGCCCATGGTAAAAGCTTCTGACTGACAATACTAGGGCATGTCCATAATCTATATGCTCTTAATCTAATCCTTATAAGTACCTTTAAAAAAATAGCAGTTGTCTAACACTTATATGTGCCAGACACTATGCTAAATGTTTTGATCCTCATAAAAGCTTTGGAAGGCAGATGCTAATACTATTCCCATTTTATGTCAAAGAGGACTTAAGTGACTTGCCCAGAGTCACACAGTTAGTTTCTGAGGCTACCTGGGACTTTGTCTTCCTATCTCAATGCCTCTCATTTTAGTCACTACTCCACCTAGCTGCCACCAGGTAATACTAGTGACCTTTGATACGTTTTTCCAACTAGCTCAACATTAACTCATAATCTTATAAACCACACAGGCTGAAGCTTATAAGTCAAGTCAACAAGTATCTATTAAATGCTCACTTTGTTCCAGGCACTGTGCTAAATTCTAGGAATATAAAGAAAAGCAAAAAAAAAAGCAGTCTCTGCCCTCAAGCAATTTACATTCTAAAGGGGAAGGGGAAGACAACATATACACAGTCATTGAAAAGCAGGGTTGGGGGGAGGAAGGGAGAAAGAAAGAAATCTCCAAAGTCAGAAACAGAGACCAGAGAAGAATGAATGGAAGATTGAACAGGGCTCCTCTAGGCACTTTCTTTAAAATGAGAATTCTAGGAGGAATTGATTGATCAAAAGAAGAGGTAGAGGGATCTTCCAGGCTGAGAAAATAGCTGAGATCAAGTCATCTCCCAGGATGAGAAAGAGGAGAAGTCTAGATTATAAGGAGAAAGGAGAGAAGGAGAGAGCATGACTGGCCTGGGCAATTCCCTAGAATCCAGGAGGGATTCGCTAATCTGAGAAAGGAATAAGGGCTGAGGAGTCTTCTAGGGTGAAAAGTCTCAGATTCATGTCATATGAGGGTCCATGTCAAGTTACTACATTCACTATTGTTGCAGAAATTCTGGAGGATATGCAGGAGATAACTCCAGGATTTTGCCATGAACTGCGGTCCACATCATTCATTCAACAAACATTTATCAGATGCTTTATGACCCATTTTTTCAACAATATTTTTTTTTTCTTTTTGGAGGGCTATTGGGGTTAAGTAACTTGCCCAAGGTCACACGGCTAGGTTTTTGTTTGTGTGTGTTAAGTGTCTGAGGCCATATCTGAACTCAGGTCCTTCTGACTTCAGGGCCAGCACTCTACTCACTGCACCACCTAGCTGCCCCTCAACAATATTATTTTGATACTTTATAGCTATGAGTCATGGAATATCACAGTCCCTGATGAATTAAAACTTAAGGTCACCAATAGGCAATGGAGAGGTGCATAGTGGGCATGAAGAGGCTGTAAAGAATTAACAGGAGAAATAATATAAAGGATATCATCAGAGAGATGTATGATCAGAAATAGAAATGGGTTGGTCGTGTACCAAGAGTGAGAGATAATGGACAATCCATATATCCCACTGGTGTTCATGTAGAGACACAAGGACAGACATCATCCACGGACATTTGGTGTTCTCTTTAAAGGGTCTCTGAATGGACATGGACTAGAGTCTCATAGGATGAGAAAGTGTGGATAAGTTGGGATCTGAATCTCCTGTAAGGAGTGCACACATTGATGTGCACTAAAGAGATAATTCATTTAAATTACTCTGTAACCTTCAATTACTGTGCAAATGTGGTTTTTTGTTTTGTTTTGTTTTTTTTACAATTACTGAATTTAACTGCTAAAAGGCATATTACTAGTTCAGGACTGTCATCTCCATCAACCAAAATGTTAAAAAAAAAAAAAAAGGCTTATATGTGAGGATGTAGGTTAAGTGTAAGATGTACTGAGGAAAAACCTTGCACAGATTGGGTCGATTTTTTAAACCTATCTAAAAATATATAATTAAATGGTCACACATTCCACTATAATTTAGTCAATAAATATTTATAAAAGATCTGAATGATAGCCCTTTCATGCAATTAATATGGTCATGGAAAAACCTTCTCTACCTTGTAGAGCAAATGGAAAAAATGTTCTTTTCATAGCAACACTTTTTCATTGTTTCTGTCAGTGACATTATTAGTTATTTTAAGTGCATGTAATTGAATGTTAAAGTTAAGGAGGGCATTTTTACAGGATCGGCAGAAGAAAATAAGAACATCACAGCTGCAATCATTCAGCTGCAGTGTCTTATTTTCTGGCTCTCATTGCTAGTGCTGATTTCAGAGAGTGCAAATGTGCTTCTCATGTCATTTTAGAAGCAAAAAAAGAAATTATGACTTTACAGCCCATTTTCTTTTGTGGGAACAAAAAGCTAGGTCCTAGAATACATATACTGGGCACAGAGTAGGCCGTACATTCATGCTGAGGGGGATATAATACAGTGTGGGTTATATTGGATAGAATACTGGGGGTCAGGGCTTCTGGTTTTCAGTTTATTTTCCTGGATCTGTCATTCACAGCTGTATGATCTTAGCCAAGTCAAAATACCTTCGTTTTCTAATCTTTAAAATAAGAGACTGAACTAGATAATCTCCATGTTCCTTCTTGCACACCTAACCCCCAACATGCCATGGTTAATGAAAAGAAATATTCTATAGAAAATCTTATGTGAAAACATATTAAAATGTTGACCAAAAATGTCCAGCTATATCTATCCTGAGTCATTGCTTGTTAACCCAGTACAGTAGCTAGAGAGTTGGGCTTGAAGTCAGGGAGACCTGAATACAAAGATCAGACATTTACTAGCTGTGTGACCCTGGACCAGTAATTGAACCTCTCTATGCCTCAGTTTCCTCAACTGTAATATGCAGATAATAATAGTACCTATTTCCCAGGACTGCTGTGAGTATCTCAGGCAGAGCATAGTGCCTGGAACACAGTAGGCATTCATTAAATATTTGTTCCCTGTCCTCTTCCCTTCCCACTATATATCTCCAGAGTCTAACATAGTGCTTTATGTAAAACTAGAGATAAGGACTGGCCCGGTGATTTCATTATTATGGGAAATTCCCAAGCAAAGAAAATCTCTCTACTGATGCAGGTGGGCTCTTCTTCTGCAATTCAGTCTAAGAAAACTGCCTATGTAGTTTTGGAAGGCTGCCTTGAGAGGTTAAGTTATTTGTCCTGGGCCATCCAGTCAGTATGTGTCAGAGGGAGAATTTGAAACCAGTGCTTAGCACAGTGCCTGGCATATAATAGGTGCTTAATAAATGTTTATTAATTATTGATTGACTTCAAAGCCAGCTCAGGGAGCTTTATATAATGCCATGATGTCTAATACTGTCAAAACATAGTAGGCACTTAATAAATGCTTGTTGGATTGGATTTAATTTTAATTGTTTTTTTTCCTTTTGAAGCATTTTAGCAACGGTTCAGTTCTATAAATATCTATTAAAATTATTATGTGACAAGCACTGTGCTAGATGCTAGACAATAGGAAAGGAAAAATAATAGGAAAAGCCAGTCCTGCCCTCAAGCTTATAATCTGCTCAGGAAAGCAACATGTATACAAATAAGTAAACACACACAAGAGAAATGGTTTCTCCCATCAGCTTTTTTTTCTTCTTTTTATTAAAATGGTGGTTGTGGTAATGACTTACCCAAGGCCACACAGCTAGTGAGTGTCTGAGGCCAGATTTGAACTCATGAAGAAGAGTCTTCCTGACTCGAGGCCCAGCAATCATCTCCTGCATTACCCAGCTGTCCCACCCCCATCAGCTTAATGAGAGTACAATTTGTGCCCCATTGTTTAAAGGTATCTGAAGGGCTCCTCCCTAAAGACAATACACCTACAGGCTATAACCTTGACATTGGGCTTCCCTCAAAGATGATTGGTGACCAAGAGTCAGAGGGATGGATTCTACTCTCCCATTATACTCTATATAAACTGAACAGTTGACTAAACACACAGATTCCTCCTTCTTTCTGTTATTGGGTTTCTCTCTTTGCCTTTTCCTCATAGTTTTCTTTTTCTCCATTCACTTAACCACCACCTTGGTTCAGACCCTCATCCCCTCTCACCTAGATTACTGAAATGGTCTTCTATTTACTCTCCCTATCTCAGTTGTCCCCCTGATCCAGTCTATCTTCCAAATAGCTGTCAAAGTAATTTTCCATAAGTGCAGATATGACTGTGTCACTCTCTTACTCAACAAATCCCAGTGGCTCCCTATTGCCTATGTGATAAAATATAAACTCAGGTTTTTAAGGCCTTTTATACCTTGGCCCCTACCTATCTTTCTAGCTTCATTATATATTGCTCTACTTCCCATACTGTATGGTTTAGTCAAACTGGTCTTTGCTCTCTTCCTCACACATAGTACTTACTCCTTCATTTCCATGACTATATGCTAGTGGTCTCCTATACCTGGAATGTACTCACTCCTCATTTCTGACTCAAAAGATCCCTAACTTCCATCAAGACACAGCTCAAGTACCACCTTCTAGCCAATGTCTTTTCTCATTTCCCCCAAGTGCTAATACCCTCCCTCATTCAACTACCTTTTTTTAACTTCCTTCTATTGATTTTCATATTCTTTAATTCATATTTAATTTAATTAATATTCTTTAATATATGTATGTGTGTGCATATATGTATATAGATTTACATTTTATTAATAATAATATATTATACTTATATTTACTTCTGTATTTGCATATATAGACTTACATTGCCTTTCTGACTTTCCCACCATGCCCCCAGAAATTCATTATTGGGAAAACCCAATCATTTTGCAAGATCCCATCAGCCTCAGTTCTGTATTTCATTACTACATTCTGTCCCTTTTCTTTTTCTTTTCCTCCTGATGAAGTCCTAATAAAACTGGCCCCAGCCTCTAGTCTAACTTCCTTCTAGACCTCACTGAACAACAGACATGTTCTGATATAACCACACAATCTAACTTTAATCACACCACTGGCCCCCAGACTCAATCACAGGCCTCACCAGACCAGGTATGTCCATGTGATGGAATGCTAGCCACTTCCTCTAGCTAGCCTCTGCACCCAGATCCAATCCTCATGTTTAAACAGGTGTGTCCATGCACTCAACCACAAACACATCATCTATTTAGCCCAAGACAGGACCACAATACCTTACTATCCATCTTGACCAAACAGGACCACAATAGCTAGCCAATCAGAAAACAGCATGACAAGGATGTTTGACCAATGAATAGAAAGGGATTCTACTAAGATAGCACTTTGCAGTAAAGAACTGACCTAGAGTAAACTTATGACATAGAGAGACTTATTATAATATCATTATCATACATAAATGCCCCCCCAAATGGTTTTTTCTGTATGCGTTGTGGGTAATTGCATATACAGTTCTACCAAGGCTGGGACCCCTTCCATTACCTGATGGCTTAACAAATCCCTCCTACCTTTTTAATATTCATAATTTCTATTGTATAATCAGCATCATTGCACTATAAAATTGCCTGTGTTATCCTAATAAGTTGCTGGTTCCTCTTGGAACTCAACCTGTTGGAGAGTGTTACTGTCAATAAATGACTTTATTTAGATTGGAGGTGATCTGAGTTTGAATTCTTTGAGATGGTCCCACTGCAACAAATCATGAAACCTCAACACTCCAACCCAGGAACTGGGAAAAATCACGTTAATCAATACACATGCAAAAAAAGAAAAAATTCTAAACTTATGTATGACACTAAAACAAACATTCCCCCCACACTCTCCCCGCAAAAACCAAATACCCTGATTTGTAGACCCTGCCCTTCCCTGAGCTGTGGTTTCTGCCCTTAAGGCTTCTTATTCAGTCATTCCCAGGCTCTGGATAGTGTTATGTTAGGATGGTATGAAAAAAATGGATTTGAAAAAAAATCTATCCTATTAAATCATATTATAGTCTTACAGCTGGCAGGGGTTATGGAGAATGTGGTCAAGAAGGAGATCCTTCTTAGGACCCTAAGAAGAGAGGATTTGGAGAAGGGTGTCTTATTATTTGGGCAGCATAGAAAAACATGCTCCCTGGGTTTTAGAAAGAACATGGGTGTCTGGGAAAATCAGATGCTAGGGCTGATTTGTACTTTGATCTGGGGTGAGTGGAGGGGAAGAAAGACCAAAGGAAACAGCTTAGTCCCTCCATCTCCATCCTCCTCCCCACTCTCTAGGATGGTTTGGCAGGAAAGGAGGAAGGAGGACATTGGAACAGCTGCTCACAGATTGCTAGACTTCATTGTTCTTGCTCCAATCCATCTATGTGTGTGTGTGTTTGCTGCTGCATTTCTGGTGAGTTTGTTCTTTGGCTACTGCCAGGGAGATGTTCAAGTCAAAAATGGGGGTAGAGCCATGAACTCTAAAACTTCTATTTAGGTAGGGAGCCATCTTCACCAGTACAACATAAACTTGTGAACAAAGGATTTTTTAACTGTTTAATTTCATATCACAAGGGCTTGGCATATAGTAGGTACTTAATAAATAATTGTTGGTTAATGATTTTTTAAAATGTAGCAAAGTGTATATATGTGTAGAAGTGGTGTAGGGGGAAATTATTCCTTTCCCTCTCTTCAAAGCACTTAAATTATCACTTGTATGAGAAGTTCATGGCAAGCTGTACTCTGTTGTCCAATTAGCCTGAGAGCAGACTTTTCCCAGGTTGGGAGATTACCTCAAATTCAAAAGTTTTCTAGAGGGAGGTCTTCTAGAGAGAGATTTCCTCAATAGCATGTTTCTTGGAGAATGAAGACCAACAGCAGAGATCATCTTGAAGCTGAAAGGCCAGTACCAAGTCTTAGGGGCAGAACTATACCTTGCTGATGAATTATTTTCTGGAGTGAGTTGGATGTTGCAGGTAGACCCTTG
Organism: Gymnobelideus leadbeateri; assembly: GCA_011680675.1. NCBI lineage: Eukaryota > Metazoa > Chordata > Mammalia > Diprotodontia > Petauridae > Gymnobelideus > Gymnobelideus leadbeateri. Next base: position 387,421 of record WOXC01010276.1, read on the forward strand.
AGATTGGAGTCACGAAAGCCTACTTCAAATCCAACATCATACATGTACTAGCTATATGACCCTGGGCAAGTCACTTAACTTCTGACTGTCTCAGTTTCCTCATTTATAAAATGGGAAGATAATAGCACCCACTGCACAGAATTGTTTTGAAGATCAGTATTTATGAAGCATTCAGCATAGTGCTTTACATGTAGTAGGTGGTTAATAAAAGTTCAAACAAATAAATCCATGGGATGGGACTCCCTTGGGAAGTCTAATCTGAGTGTTTGATGAACTTCTGCATCTGTTCATAGGCTACCCTGAGTTGCTCCTCTGTATCTTATACATTGTCTCCAGTGTTGAAATAAAAGCCTTCTCATACTCAATATCCATTTCCATAGGAGTTGGAGATTCTATTATACACACTTGGGCTACATGAACACAATCTGTATCTAAACTTTATTTGGGGTATTTCCCTATGTAATAGAGTAAATGACTGTCTTGAGAGCAGTACCCCAGGATTTGTCCAAACTTGTATGGGTCCAACTATATAATAAATAAAATATATGCCAAATTAAATACAAAGTAACCACATGGGTTGGGGAGGGAGGATATGAATAACTGGGGGGGGGGGGAGTAAGGAAAGGCCTAATAGAGAAGATTATCATTCAAACTAGACCTTGAAGAGAGACAGAAATTCTAAGAAGCCAGGATGAAAAGGGAAAGAATTACAAATATGAGGGAGAGCCTTGTAAACAACTAGGCTTAGTTACAGATAACTTACAGATAATATCATAAAAACTATCTCCTTTTATGTGACTTTTACAGAGAAGGACAAATTAGGATTTAATGAAAATATATCCATTATTTCATTTTTCCCCACCCACCACCCACCTCAATCCTGTATTTGCTGTTAATTCAATTTTTAATTAATTAATTTTTAATTAGCAAGCATTTATTTTCTCTCATTTCCACCTCCCTTAAACTCCCAGGGGGGAAAAAAGAGAAAAGTAAAACATTTGTAAAAATGTGTAGTCTATAAGCATTCACTGAGGGCTTCTATGTGCCAGTCATTCAAAACAAATTCCCATGTTGGACGTGGCCAAAAATATGTGTCCCATTCTACATATTTGGTCCCTCACCTCTCTGTCAAGATGTAAGTGGCACTCTTCAATATCAAACCTCAGGAATCATGATTTAGTCCTATTTTTCTTCAGCCTATATTTCTCTGGGTCATTTAATCCTCAAGAGGATTGCTCCCTGAAGAGTACAGCCTGAGTTGGGGAATAAAACAGATAAATTTTCTTTCATGATACTCCTTAGAACAACACACGATGTCACCCTTTCTTTATCTCTGATTGTCAAGAGAACCACAACCAGGCATCTTGTGTGGCCGTATAGAATAGGCAATTTGTAAAACAGGACCATTCTTGAGTCTCAGTAGAAAGGTCATTTTCTCTCTTTTTCAAACTCCAGAAAGGACATGTTCAGGTCAAACAAGCCTTTCATAATTTGTCTAGCCTTTGTTCAAAGAAAACATCTCTAGCTGAGAGAAAGAATAAATGTCACCCCTTCCTAGAAGAAAATGCTATATTTTTCCCATGTTCCAATTAATCATTTTCTTATAAAAAGATTCATCAAAATCATAGCACAAAATTATTTTCCTCCAAAAACTGCCTATCTGGGTCATTGGCCTCTACATGACCTCCATCTCCACTCACCCTAAAATCCCTATTTGTCCCAATTTTTAGTTTATATGGGTGTGTATGTGTGCATGTATGTTTAAGGCTTTAACTATTTGGAAATTCCTATAGCAATAAATGTCATATTGAGAATTAATGATAATCTCCTTGAACAAAAATCAAATTCTTTTCTGAAAGCAGATTTCCTGTCTGGAGGATCTGAGAGAGGTGTTACCCTCTAAGGAACTAAGAGTTTCCAGAAGCATGCTGCAAGGGTCCAAGTCAGTTTTTGGAAAGGAATGCTGTAATTCTTTTGCCTCCTGGTTTTATTTTAGTTAAAATAAACTTTAAAAATCTCAAGAGCTGATATTTAAGGTGTCCCCCATTTCTTCTGACTTGCCTTAATTCTAAATTAATTGAGTGAAAAAGTGATCATGTTTTGAATTTAGGGAAACATTTATCATAACTTAATTAGGAAATTCAGTCTAATGAGACAACTTCCCACATCTTGAAATTGTCCCTGCTCAGCAAATCTATTTCAAAAAGTGTCTATGGAAGGACAAATCATAGTTTCCTTTCAGCTCAGAGTTGAAAAAACGGTGGTGGGAGGAGGTGGGGCAAAGGGTGGGGATGTGTTCACACTTTCTTTTTTAATCATGCCTCCATACCTAAGGTCAAGGCCATCCAACATCCTAAGTGCTTTCAGCTACTAAATTCTAAGTTACACAAGGATAAGAGCTATCTTATTTAAATTTTATATCTCAATGCCTAGCATGGAGTTTTGTATACATTAGGCACTTCATAAATGTCCATTATTATGGTTGTTTTTGTTTGAATTCTATTTTCTCCTTTCTCTAAAAGTGACCCTTTGAAGCAGAAGAATATTAGAATGCTGTAAAGGACAATATAGTAACATCCATTTGATGATAATGAAGATTAAGATGCCAAAACACCCTGACACCACAATGTTGGATGACCTTCTTCATAAACTATTTTGTATAAATTACAAGGATGTGAAAATAGAGCCATAACTGAGGGCAAACAACAGAAGGAAAAAAAAAAACTGTGCCAGGGAAAACGCCATAAAAGCTGTCCTCAAATGAGCAATTTCAAAATAAACTAAGTTGGTTCTATATGGTGGATGATTGGGGGAGAGACACCTAATGCCTCAGGACACAAAGCCTCATATAGGAAGAGATCTGGAGAAGCAAGAACTTCACTTTAGGGGGAAGATGCATAGACCCTCAAAAGACCATAAATTCATTGCCATTAGGTTAGGGAATAGTGCGGAAGTAGACTATGACCTTGGGTATGGCTACTTAGGAAGAAAAATTGGGAAAAAAAGTGTTATCTGGTAAGATTTGTGTTTATTAGTACTGTAACAAGATAGTCACAATCTGTCTTTCATCCCAAATCTCTCTTCTTCTGAGCTTTCCAATTTCTTTCAGTGACACCATTATGATCACAATCACCCAGGTTCTTAACCTGGCTAGAAACACCAACTCCTTGTTTACCCCACACATCCAATCTGTTGTCAAAACTTGTCATTTCAACTTTTACAACATGTCTTGTATACATCCCCTTCTCTACATTCATATAGCTACCACCCTTATAGAGGCCCTTATGTAACCTTTTGCTGTAATATTCAATAGCTTTCAAATTGTTCTCCTTTCCTCTCCACTCCAATCCATCCTCTGTTCAAGTGTCAAAAATGATTTTCCTGAAGCTCAGGTCTGGCCCTGTCCTCCCACTTGGCTCCCACAATCAATAAACGTCAATGGTTCCTTATTACTTCCAGGATTAAATAGAAAGTTCTCTACCTGGTATATAAAACCCTTCACAATTTGACCCCTCCTGACCTTTCTTATTATTATTACACTTAACTCCCCTTACTTCACCCCATGATCCAGACACATTGGCCCATTTGCTTTCCCTCACACATTATACTTCTACTTCCCAACTCTGTGTATTTGCACTGGCTAAATGCCATGCCTAGAAGGCTTTTCTCTTTGATTAAACCTCCTAGCTTCCCTGGCTTCCTCAGCTCAAATCCCATATTTTGCAACAATCTTTGTTTCCCATAACCCCCTGCTTCCAGCCCCTTCCCTCTGAGATTACCCTCCATTTATGCTTGTATGTATAAAGTCATATGCATGTTCTTTCCCCATTAGAAAGTTAGCTCTTTGAGAGTTAGGAATTGTGTTTTTGCCTTTATCTTTGTAACCTAGCACTCGATAGTGCCTGGAACACAGTAAGCACTTAATAAATGCTTCTTGACCACGTGCATGACTAGTTATTGTAAAGCTCATGCAAAACAACTCAAGAAATAAAAGCCATTGCAAAGTCCAAATGCCAGTAACCTCAGTCTTCTTCAGTATTTCCTCTTATTTCCTTCTTTAGAATAGGGGAGACAATTAAAAACAGGGTCTTTTTTTAAAGGTACTTTTAACTTTCAACTATCACTTCACAGAGGAGAGTCAGGAGAAGGGGTGAAGAGGTGGTGGGAGAGCCTCCACTGGAGCCCCTTTGAGGGTGGGGCCAGGGACGCTGACTGAATGTAGTCCCAGGCCGTGGCTGCAAACAGGGGAAGGGCATGCTGGAGAGTATGTTATAGTTATGGTGTCTTGCTGTCTGTGGTTACTGGCAGGAGAACAGAAGCCCTGCTTTGGGTACCATGGCAGACAGGTGAACTGATGCTTTCAGTGGTCTGAGAGTCAGCAAGGAGCAAGAGCTTTGCCAGAGGTGCTGGGGGCCCTGGGCTCTGCACAGGGGGTGGAGAGGAGTTCCTGGGACACCCAAGGCATATAGTGACCACAGCTGGGCTTGGATTACAGACTGTTTACAGAGCCTGACCCTAACATAAAGTTAACTATCAAAAAATAGACTGTTAGAAAAATGAGTAAGGAGCAGAGAAAGAACCCAACCACAAATACTTATTATGGTGATAGAGAAGATCAGAGTTCAAACTCAAAAGACAATGAAGTTAAAACAACTACTTGTAAAGCTTCAAAGAACAATGTAAAATGGTTTCAAGACCAACAGTTGTTGTTGGAAGAGCTTAAAAGGGTTTTGAAAATCAAATAAGAGAGATTGAGGAAAAATCAGGGGAAAAATGAGAGCAATGAAAGGATATAAAGAAAAGTATGAAAAGAAACTCAACTATTTAGAAAAGGAGATCAAAAAACTTTTGGAAGAAAATAACTCCTTAAAAATTAGAATTGGGCAAGGAGAAGCTAATGATTTCATATGACATCAAGAAATAATAAAAGAAAATTTTAAAAATGAAAAAATAGAACAGAATGTGAAATATCTCATTAGAAAATAAATGTCCTGGAAAACAGATTAAGGACAGATAATAGAAGAATTGTTGGACTACCTAAAAGTTACAATTACAAAAAAAAAAGTGTAGACACTATACTTCAAGAAACAATTAAGGAAAAAATGCCCTAAAGTCTTGGAACTAGAAGGTAAAATAGAAATTGAAAGAATCTACCAGTCACTGCCTGAAAAATCCTATAATGAAAACTCACAGGTACATTATAGCTAAGTTTCAAAGCTCCCAGGTCAAGGAGAAAATATTACAAGTAACCAAAAGGAAATAATTTAAATATAGTGGAACAACAGTAGAAACAACACAAGATTTAGCAGCTTCTATATTAAAAGACCAAGGATATGGAATATGATATTCTGAAAAGCAAAGGAGCTGAGTTTGCAGCCAAGAATAACCAGCCGAGCAAAGCTAGTGTAACCTTCCATGGGAGGGAGGGGGGAGGATATTTAATGAGACAAAGGATATTCATGTATTTGTGAGGAAAAGAGAAGAACCGAACAGAAAATTTGACCTACCAGAATCAGAAGAAACAAGAAGGTAAACATGAAAGACCAATTATAAGGGATTTAATAAGATCAAACTGTTTACTTATATGGGAAAACATTATCTGTAACTCTTAAGAAGGTTATCATTACTAGTGTAGTTTGAAAAAGTATACATAGATAGAAAGCTTGGAATTGAGTTGATTAGGACAGTACAATCCTAAAAACTAATATTGCTTAGAGAGAGGTAAAATTGAGCAAATTATCTCATACAAAAGAGGTGTAAATGGAAGAACTGTTACAGTTGATGGGAGGGGAGGGAAGCTGGTGAGGGAAACTTATTATCATCAGAACTAGATTAAAGAAGGAATAACATATTCATCTAGTAAGGTATAAAAAGACCTCTTACTTTAACAGAGAAATAGGAGAGTAATGGGATAGGATAGGGGAGGAACTGTTAGAAGAGTATGCAGATTAGGGAGGCAGGATTCTGAAACAAATTAAACTTCTGAGAAGGATAGAAGAAAAAGAGAGGGGAGAGAGAGAGAGAGAGAGAGAGAGAGAGAGAGAGAGAGAGAGAGAGAGGGAGGAGAGAGAAAGGAGAAGGTTAATGGCTATGTGTCCTTGAGCAAATCACTTAACCCCAATTGCCTTGCCTTCCTCCCTCAAAAAAAAAAAAAAAGATTCAGAATCTTAAGGGGAAAAAAGGAGAAGGAAAAGGAGGAAGAGGAGGAGGACAACACACAAAAATTTGTGGAGCAAAAGCATTAATCAGAGGACAATTTATATCTCTAAATGCTTAAATTAATAATGATGGAATTAACAGTGACGGAATACTATTGTAGTGTAAGAAATGATGAGCAGCTGGATTTTTTAAAAAAGTGGAAAGATATTCATGAAACAATGCAGAGTGAAACAAGCAGAACCAAGAGAACATTTTACATACAGTTATGGCAATATTGTTCAAAGAGTAACTGTGAATGACTAAGCTATTCTGAGTAAGATGAATATTAAAATCAACTACAACAGACATATAAAGGAAGATGCTATTTAACTCCAAAGAAAGAACTACTATATGGAAATATGTATTGTATAGTTTCATATCTATACATATCTATGTTAAATGTTGGCCTTCTCTAGTGCTGGGTTGGGAGGGAAGGAAGCAGACAGCTCAGAACCCAAAACAAACAAACAAATAAATAATAAAAGGGTAGGGTTTAGAGATAAAGAAAATTAATTCAGTTTTGGTCATGTTGAGTTTAAGATGTCTATGGGACATCCAGTGCAAAATGTCTAATGGTTGGAGATTGGAGCTCAGCAAAGAGGTTAGGGCTGGCTAACTCGGTTTGAGAATCATCCACATAAAGCTAATTGAATTCGCAGGAGCTGATGACATCACCAAGTGAAATAGTTTAGAAGGAGAAAAGAGGACCCAAGACAGAACCCTGTGAGACACTCATGGTTAGCAGCTGTGACTTAGATGAAGATGCAGCAAAGAAAAGTGAGTAGGAGGAAAACCAGAAGAGAGTAATGAGATGAAATCCTAGAGAGAAGAGAGTATAAAGAATAAAAGTGATTTACTGCACCAGAGGCTGGTGAGAAGTCAAGAAAGATGGGGATTGAGAAGAGACCATTAAATTAGGTGATTAAGAGATTGTTGGTAACTTTGGAGAAAGCAGTTTTGGTTGAATGATGAAAGGCAAATTGTAGAGAGTTAAGAAGAGGCTGAGAGGAAAGGAAGGCACTGCTCTAGCCAGTAGGCATATAAATATGGAGAATGCAAAGAGCTCCCAAAGAGCTTACATTCCATTAGGGGAGACAATATGGATCAATCACTCAGTTACCCATCCAGCAAGCATTTACTAAGTGCCTACTATATGCAAGGCTGGTAATAATAATGCAAAGGATAAAAAAAATCACAACACAAGGAACTTAAATTTTAATATTAACCCAAAAAATCAGATTCATATCTGTCATTCTCTTGATATTGGACATATAAATATCATCTCCTGATGTTGGATACCAAAGAAGCATTTTGGCTGTCTGTTCCTTTTTCTATTTGTCATCGATTTGTATGATTGCATCTTTTATACCTTTTCTCTTGTTTAATTCTTCATTTGTCATGCATGACAGCCTATTCATACCCAACGTATGTATGCCTCTCTATTGACTCTGGAGTAATCTTCAGATGCAATTTTTTGAAAATTGTAGTGTCATAAAACTCACGATCATATAAATGCATCAGTAGAATAATGCTATTAAGTAGCTACCCATCAATTGGAGAATGTCTCAACAAATCATGGTATGTGAAGTGAATTGGTTATTATAAACCACGAAGAATAACAAAATGATGGATTCAGAGTAATATGAATGGACTTGCGAGTACAATGAGGAAAATCAAATGAACAACTAATGGTCACACTAATAATGTGAGGGGAAAACAGCTTTGAAAGCCCTCAGAACTCTGACCAAAGCTGCAATCAACCAATCCTGATCACAAAATATTGACAATGAAATACCTCCCACCTCTCGGCAGAGATGTTCTGCACCAGAGATGCAGAATGAGAAATGCCTTCTTAGATATGGCATTGTTGGTTGTGCTTACTAGATCATTAAATTCATTTTTCAATACCGTTGACCAATTAATTACACAAATGTTTTTGCTGCAATTCAGTTGGTAAGTTTGCATCTTTCTTGATGTACACAGTTGTTCTTGCAACAAATCAGAATCAATAAACCAACAAGTATTATTAAATACTTACTATGTGCTAGGCATTATGCTGAATGCTGATGATATAAATGTAAAGAATGAAATGGTCATGGTTTGGTCACCACAATTTCTTTTTTATACAAACAACTGAAAATCAATACTGGAAAGATGAACAGTTAAGGCAACACAATTTTAAGTACTGGCTACTTTTGGCAGGCAGCCCAGAGCCAGTAAGATTACTTGTGTCTTCCTCTGTCTCTTCCTCCCCCTGCTGAGTACAAAGGCTACAAGGAATCACTCCATGGTTCTGCTGATAATTAGGGACTTTGAGTGAAATCTGTCTTGTGGGCAGAGGGAAGGAGCCGAGAACCCAGATGGGTTCCAGTAGTTTGCTCTCATCTACACATCTGTCCATTCTCAGCAGTCTCTGGACCATCCCCTTGCTTCAAAGTCTTCAAGGTCTTCACCCTGCCAAATAACTCCGAGGACTGCAGGGCAATAGTTAGGGTGCCCAAAGCAGGGTACACCACTCTGACACCACAATCATTGTGCTCCTAAAACTGGAGGAACACATTTAGTAGGATCTCCAGTCAATGGCAGAGATGAGAGATACCCCTATCTTTCTCAATCCTCTCAGGGTACTGAAGATCCCTGGGGGAGGTGTGGAATGTAATGAACATGGCCCACAGATTGTGGGGCCAGAGCAAACCTATGTTTCTTATGTATGTTATATTTATGTATATAAGTGGCAGTGGGGAGGTGAGGGAGGGGCTGAAGTCCCCTTGCATGATCATCATTTGTAGTAGACTTCTCATTAGTGAGAATACGTTCAGTGCCCTCGGCTTTACTGTAGAGAGCCTGGAATTTAAGGTGTCTCCTCTCTATACTGGAAGCCAAAAGACCTTTGCTTCTAATGTAGTCACAGAGCCTCAAATAATCATTCTTCATCAATGAGGAAAGTTGTCTGTAAGGGGCTTGAGTCCTGGGTTACTACCTTTGTGTGTATACAGGCAATATATAGCTATTTTTGCCTGCATATGTGCATGTTTGCATATATATGCATATACATATGAGCATATATATGGATACTCCAGACCAATAAATATATCAATAAATTAAATTGTAAGCTCATTGAGATCAAGGATTGTTTTCTTGCCTTTTTTTGTATCCATAGTACTTAGTACAGGACCTGGGGCATAGTAGGCTATTAATATTTATTGATTTATTAATTGATTACTAGATCTGTATATATTCAAACATATTGAGATTGCATATGCATCATAATATAGTAATATAGTCTAAACCAATAGTTATGTGAATACATATTTTCTGTGGTATATATATTATGGGGTATAATATATATAGTGTGTGTGTGTATAATAGGTAAGCAGCAAGACCTGTCTTTATTAATATTTTGTATAAGCAGCCGCTAACTTTACTAACCTAAGGGCCAGCCTTAGGTTGTGATCTCAGGAGGGAATGAAGAGACCAGAGAGGAGAGAGAGAAACAACCAAACCACATGGCGGGCGCCTGGGGGAAAGAAAAGTGGCTCCTTAAGCATGATTCAAGCATGATCTCCTCATGCTTGGGGAGTGTGAACCAATGGAGGAGGGCTGGAACAGTCATATCAGCTGTTGCTCATCAAGCGAGCAGTCTCCTGGGAGACTTCCTTGTGAGCTAGCAACTGGACTGTGGCCATCAGCACTTCCTCATCTCTCACAAGTACACAGGGGCCTTGGAACCAAGAGACCTGGAGGCAGTTCCTGATTTCCCGTGGGACAAGAAGCGCTTGGAACTCACATTGTCCTGTCCGATTTTGGAGGTAGAATTTCTAGAGACGTGAGAGCCAATGAAGAAGACAGTGAAAATCAGAGATCTGTTCTTGCTCCACAACCAGTTTGCTCCTTAACCCTGAAAAAGTATTTAGTTTCACATTTTACTTTGTATTTTACCATTTGTAAAACTTAAAATGCCATTCAGAATTTTCTCTTCTATGGATATTAGGAGAAATCACAGTAAAGTTGTTGGTTAGTTGTTTTTCAGTCATGTCTGACTCTCTGTGTCCTAATTTGGGATTTTCTTGGCAAAGGTACTGAAATGGCCTGCCATTTCTTTTTTATTTATTTATTTATTTATTTTTTGCTTTTTTGGAGGGCAATTGGGGTTAAGTAACTTGCCCAAGGCCACATGGCTAGGTCTTTGTGTGTGCGTTAAGTGTCTGAGGCCGGATCTGAACTCAGGTCCTTCTGACTCCAGGGCTGGCGCTCTACTCACTGTGCCACCTAGCCGCCCCATGCCATTTCTTTCTATAGTTCATTTTACAGATGAGGAAACTTAGACAAATGGGGTTAAGTGACTTGCCTAGGGTCACACAACTAGTAAGTGTTTGAGATCAGATTTGAATTTGGGAAGATGAGGCTTCCTGACTCCAGGTCAGTAATCTATCCACTGTGCCACCTGCCTGCCCCCAAAGTAAAATACATTGTGGTTAATAGCACCTTTTATAGGAAGAAGAAAAAGGATTTTTTAGTGCTCCTTCATTTGCTAACACTGAGGCAGCAGGTTTGGTTTCCCATGAGTGGAAAACAAGAAATTGGAGCTCCCTTTGCAGCTTTGTCACTTGCTGTGTGTGAGCTGGGGCCAAAAAAAAAAAAAAATTAAGCTTGCTCTTGGGTGTTTTCCTGGCAAAGAAAAGACAACAGAAATGAATATAATTTATGGCATCACACCTCCAAATTATTGCTCCTTAGATGCTATTTTATCCCTTTTTAGGAGTTCAATTTTAAATATTTCCGGTGCAATTAGGGAAAATTTGTCCATTTCAGACACTTGAAAAATTGTTCATAACATTTTTCTTTATTGATTTTATCTGCTGCATTTCTTATGACCCTGGCCAACAATGGGGAAGAATAATTGAGAAGCCCTGTAGTAGAGTAACAAGGCACCTCACTTAGATGCTGAAAGATATGGATTCCAATCCTGCTATTACTAATAATAAACTGTGTGATCCTGGGCAAGTTACTTAAACTCATTAAGTCTGAATTTTCTCAGCTATAACCCAGAGACAGTGATTGTAGTTGTTCATACAGTGACATTACAGGGTGATGTCTTGACTTGCATGTGGATTGAATTTAAGTAAAGCAGAGTTGTACAAAGTCATCAGTCTCATTCTCTCTTCCGGGATCATCAAAGTCCAGAACAACTGATTAAGCGACAGCCTGGGGTGTGAAGAATGACCTTGGCGTCTTCACTATCTGACCAGGCTCTAAGCACTCCACACAGCTCCTGCTTCAACCACCTCCATAGTCATGGATGATGAGAGCAGAGATAGTTCTAATACTTTCCTTGCAGGAGGATTTTTATAAGGGTCAAATGAGAGAATAGATATAGGAAGTACTTTGTAAACCCAGAGATGCTTTTTCAATGTAACATGTCTTTATTGCCATGCCAATAGCTACAGACTGATAAACAGTTAAAGACAGCAGTCTCAATACATCATCAAGCAGTTAGCTCTTACTGTGTTCTAGGTGCTATGCTAGGTACTGGAGATACAAAGAGAAAAATGAATCAGTTCCTGCCCTCAAAGAGCTTACATTGTATCAGGAAGACAATGTGTACACATGTAAGTCTATACAAGCTATCCCAAAAATCACGGTGCACTTCAAAGTTTTATAAGCTTCTAACTGAACTCTTCTGGGGAACCCTATATAAAAGATAGGAAGATGAACATGATTTATTTCAGTGGTGCAGGGAATGCCCAATGAAGAAATTCTCTATACCAATACATATTATATCAGCACTACAATTTAAAGTCTTAGAGAGTTTTTGGCTGGATCTTAGAGGGTCTTTTAAAAAAAATTATTTTATTCTCAACTTAAGAAATAAAACAAATATTTCTATAAAATAGAATAGAAAAAATGAAATTATAAATCTATTATGTACAACTTGATATTCCTTTTAAATATATAATAATCATGTAATTTTTTCCTTTTTCCCTTTTTTCTCCCTCCCCCCCATAGCTACTATTAGACATTAATACGTATAGATATATAAAAATCATTCTTCGCAAACTTCTATTTATCCATTTTTTTTTCTCTGAATGCAGAGTGTCCTCTTCTATAGGGCTTCTGTAGTTAATTTGGGTATTTATAACAGTTAAAATTGCTAACTCTCTCAAAGTGGTTCTTAAAGCAATATTGCTAATACTGCTCTTAGAGGTTAAATGTCTTGCCCAGATTTGCAGAAATAGATTAGAAACAAATTTTTTCACTTCTCTGAGTCTCAGTTTTCTCACCTGTCATATGAGGGGGTATAGGACTAAATGATCTCTACAATAACTTCTATTTTTGGTGTCTGATGACCCTATGATTCTATGATAACTATCTTTAATATCTGAAAGATATTAAAGAGGAATTCTTCAATTTTTTTTATTTTTACCTCCAGGAGGCAGAACTGAGTACAAGGGAGCAGGAAGCTTTGTTTGATGTGGCACAGTGGCTAGAGAACTGGACCTGGAGTTAGGAAGACCTGGATTTAAATCTGGCCTAAGAAACTCGCTATTTGTGTGACTATGGGCAAATAATTTACTTCTGTCTGCCTCAGTTTCCTCATTTGTAAAATGAGGATAATAATAACACAACTCCCAAGGTGGTGGTAAGGACTGAATGAGAGAATACATGTAAAGTGCTATATAAATGCTGGTTATGATTATTATTGTCATTATTATTTTGAAGATTGGGCTAATTGACAATTAAAGCTATCCCCAAGTGGAATTGACTGTCTCAAGAGACTAGAAGACTTCATTCAATGAATGGATGACCACTTGTTAAGAGATATTGTAGGGGAATTCCTATGGAGTTTGGATAAGATAGTCAGTGAATTCCTTTCCAACTGAGATTCTATGATTCTTTGACTCTGTGACTTGTTAGCTGTTTGATCTATAGTCTAGACTTGGAGGAAATGATATAAAACTATCACTTAGTGAAGATATATATGTATATATTACTAAATAATAATGCTATTATATGCATACATATACTATGTAGAATATTAATGTATTATGTTAGTATTTCATACACTTTTCTTCTTGCTATAGGAACCTAATTAGTGGAAGTATTCATATTTTAAGATAATAAATTTGAATTGTACCACCCACAGTCATAAGGCAGATCACAGGAAAATTGGAGTGAGGGAAAACCAAGAGATAAGAATCTTGCTATCCTACACAAGCTGTTATAAGATGATGACTCACTCAAAAATTTGTTGTTATTGTCAAATTGTTTTCAGTTGTGTCTGACTTTTCCAGATCCCATTCAGAGTTTTCTTGTCAAAGATACAGGAGTGGGGACAGAGCCAAGTTGGTGGTATAGAAGCAGGAAAACTCTGTGTGCTCCCTGCATAACCACCTCAAATACCTATAAAAATGACTCTAAACAAACTTAGGGCTATAGAACCCACAAAGTGAGAGAGAAAAACAAATTTCCTGCTGAAGGTAGCCTGGCAGGTGGACAGGAAGGGTCCATTGTAGCATGCTGGAAGCAGAGCCCAGCCTTGCAGGAGTCTGTGCTTTTAGCCCCAGAGAGGCCCTGACCAACAGTGGCTGGAGCAGACTTTGGGAGAGTGGATCACCAGCAGCTGTGGCAGTTTCCAGAATTATCAGCCCACAAATGCCAAAGATAAATTGAGATGGCAGTGTAGACTTTGGGAGTGGGGGTCCAGGAGTGTGGTCCAGCCTCTGCCCCCGGAGGGAGAAGTGGCTGAGGCACAGCCATCATGTAGCTCCTTCAGAGCTCCTGACCTGCAGATTGTAGGGGGATCAAGCAACCATTCTGAGGGTAATCGCTCTTGCTTTAACCTGCTTTGATCTGGATCACTGTCTAGGGTGTAGGTCCTGAGGTGTGTGACCAGCTGCCAGAGCTGGTGGAGGCTTCAGAGAGAGCACCCAACTAATAGCTCTGGCAGCTACAAAAACCCCAGTGATTTGGACAAAGCTCTCTTCTCTGGAAGCAGAGTTCTACCATGGCAAAAAGCTCAAAAATCAAGTAATTGAGTGACAACATGAGCAAGCAAAAGAAGCAAAGCAGGCACAGCAATCCAACTTTAGATTCATATTTTGGGGACAAAAAGGATCAAAGCATGGAAGAGGAAGAAGACAATGAAGTCAGAACTCCTGTACCAAAAGCTTCAAAGAAAAATATGAATTGGTTACAGGCCATGGAGAAGCTCAAGAAGGATTTTGAAAACCAAATAAGATAAGTGGAGGAAAACTGAGAAGAGAAATGAGAATGATGCAAGAAAATCATGAAGAGAGTCAACAACCTGACTAAAGAAAATAACACCTTAAAAATAGACTAACTCAAATGGGAAAAAGAGGCTCAAAAAGCCAATGAGGAGAAAAATGCCTTAAAAAGCCAAAACTTGCCAGATGGAAAAAGAATGTCAAAATCTCACTGAAGAGAATCATTCCTTCAGAATTAGATTGGAGCAAATGGAAACTAATGACTTTATGAGAAATCAAGATACTATTAAACAGATACAAACAAATGAAAAAATAGAAGGCAATGTGAAATATCTCATTGGGAAAACCACTGACCTGGAAAATAGATACAGCAGATATAATTTGAAAATGATTGGACTACCTGAAAGCCATGATCAAAAAAAGAACCTAGAAATCATCCTTCAAGAAATTCTCAAGGAAAATTGCCCTGATGTTTTAGAGCCAGAGGGCAAAATAGAAGTTGAAAGAATCCACCCATCACCTCTTGAAAAAGATCCCCAAAAGAAAACTCCTAGAAATAGTATAGCCAGGTTCCAGAATTCCCAGATCAAGGAGAAAATACTACAAGAAGCCAGGAAGAAACAATTTGAATATTGTGGAAACACAAACAGAATAGTACAGGACCTGGCAGTTTCTACATTGAGGGACTGAAGGGCTTGGAATATCATATTCTGGAAGTCAAAGGAGCTGGGATTAAAACCAAGAATCACCTACACAGCAAAACTGAGTACCATGTTTCAGGGGAAAATATGGTTATTCAATGAAATAGAGGACTTTCAAGCATTCTTGATGAAAAAACCAGAGTTGAATGGAAAATTTGACATTCATATACAAGAAGCAAGAGAAGCATGAGAAAGTAAACAGGGAAACGAAATCATAAGGAACTTATCAAAGTTGAACTATTTACATTCCTACATGGAAAAACGATAATTGTAACTTACAAAACTTCTCAGTATGAGGATAATTGAAGGGAATATAACTGTGTGTATATATATATATATATATATATATATATATATATATATATATATATATATATATGTGTGTGTGTATATATTGCATATATATGTGTATATATTGCATATATATGTATCTACATACATATATATTTCTATATAGGAGGGCATATGGGCTTATGAATACATATGTGACTGTGTGTATATATGTGTACAGGTCTCCATAGACAGAGTGCACAGGACCAATTAAATAGAAAGGGATAATACTTAAAAGGTGAAATTGAGAGGTGAGAGAGTAATATAATGAAAGGAGATGGGGAGAGAAAGAATGGGGTAAATTATCTCATATACAAGAGGCAAAGGAAAACAGTTACAATGGAGGGGAAGAACAGGAAGGCAAAAGGGAATGGCTCAACCTTAATGTCATTAAATTTGGCTTAGGGAGGGAATGACATACACACTAAATAGGGTATCTCACCCTATAGGAGAGTAGGGGGGGAAGGGGATGAGATGGGAGATGATGGAGGGGAGGGTAGGTTGGGAGGGAGGGAAGTTAGAAGCACACACTTTTGAAAAGGGATAGGGTCAGGAGGGGAGGGAGAGTGAGAAAATTTGAAACTCAAGTAATTGTGGAAATGAATCCTGTAAAATAAAAGTAAATAAACAAATTAATAAAGACCAAAAAATTTAAAAAATTAAAAAAAGAAAAGAGACAGGGTTAAAGTAGAGAATAGAACAAGTGGGGGTGGGGTAGGATGGAGGAAAATATAATCAGTCTTTCACAATACATCCACTATGGGAATGTTTTGTGTAGCTACACATGCACAACCTATATTGAATTGCTTATCTTCCCAGTAAGGGTGGGTCAGGAGGGAGGAAGGGAAAGAATCTAGAATTCACAGTTTTAAAATGAAATGTTTAAAAAATATATTATCATTTTTTTAACATGCAACTGGGAAATAAGACATACAGGCACTGGGGTATAGAGATCCGTCTTGCCCTACTGGAAAGCTGGAGGGGGAATGGGAGAGAATATAGGAGAGAGTAGATTGGGGGAGGGGGTATACAGTGGGATCGCTGTTTTGGGGTGGGATAGGGAGAAAGGTAGGGGAAAGATAGGGAGAAAATTTTTGTAACTCAAAATCTTGTGGAAATGAATGATGTAAACTAAAAATAAACATAAAATTTACTTTAAAAAAGATACAGGAGTAGTTTGTTATTTCCTCAGAAATGCAATGTTTTAAAAAAAAAATGTAGCCATCAGATTGGCAGTAATGATGTCTTGCATTGTATTATACTTTATATAGGGAGGGAATAAAGCAGAGTGCATTAAACATTAAGTTCATCTTGGAAAGAAGGACATTGATCTCTTATAAAGCATCTGCAGTGTGCCAGGTACTGTACTAGGCATTCAGGATATAAAGACAAAAGTGAAAGCTATCCCTACCTTCAAGGATCTTCTACTCTAATGAGAAAAATAAGGCTCTGAGACATTAAAATGATTTGGTCACACAGTAAGTATGTGAAGCAGGATTCACACTCTCATCCATTGAACATACTTTCCATTATGCCCCACTGAATGTTTAACAGTGGCATTGCATAGAGTATTGGCTCCGGAGGCAGACTACCTCAATTCACATACCATCTCTGACATTTACTACTCATTTCATTTTGGGTAAGGCAGTTAACCTATGTATGCCTCAGTTTCCTCAAATGTAAAATGGAGAGATTGGATTAAATGGCCTGTGGGAGTTCCCTTCCAGTTAGAGCTCAGCGATCCTTTGTTTGCCACAATTCTTTCTTGGACCAGGTCACAACTTTACAGGTCTATTGTGTTTGTTTTAAAAAAATAACATTTTAAAATGTGGTGACAAGAGGGAAAGGGTGAGGTAGATGATAAATGACCGATTTATCAACATGACTACATTGAAAACTTTTTACTCATTTTACTCATGGCTCCTTCTCTATTCACATAACCCCCATCTTCATCATATTTGGCCCTTTGCCTAATGAAGTGTCTAAGACTATACAGTATTGCAGATGTAATCTCTGTAGAGCAATCCAGTAAGGGATCTTAGCCATTTCACAATGTGCTATCTTCACCATCAGAGCCAAATTTTGGCCTTTTGAGCTATTGTGTTAGATTTCGGCATGATTTACCATCCACTCCTCCAAGACTTTCCAGGAGTCAGTTTACCTACGTACTTTACTTAACTCTTAACTCATAGATCTCACTTTTTAAAAAATCTTTTTGGCCTTTGCTTCAATTGTACTTTCAATTCTTCGCCAAACACACTGCACAATTTATTAATTCACAGTTAATTCCCTAACATCATTTTCCGTTAATACTTTTTTTTAACTTGCTTTGTGATTGGGATCACAGCCTACTCAAATTTGCAGGGATTAGGAAAAAAAAAAAACTTTATGCCGAGTCCAACAATGTAATACCTATTCCCATTAAGGAAATTAATCAAAACTTTTTGACATAAATCTGTGCTGTTTTGCCCAAGATTCTCTCATCCTCATTACTGCATATTTATATAAATTGACTACATATTCTTATGTGCTTATGAAATGTTTCAATTTTAAGTTCAGCATTGGTTGACCTTTTTTACTCCTTTTGCTCAATATTTTATAGGACTCCATTTCTTTTTTGTAGCACCATTGTGCTTTTTTCTCTTTCTTTCATGTTTTCTTTTCTTAAACCCCTGAAATTAACAAATGTCTTAATCATTAGTAGCATATATCTGTGTGTGTTTGTGTGTAATGTGAAGTTTTTTTTTTTGTTTTTGGAGGGCAATTGGGGTTAAGTATCTTGCCCAAGGTCACACGGCTAGGTTTTTTTTTTTTTGTTTGTTTGTTTGTGTGTGCATTAAGTGTCTGAGGCCGGATCTGAACTCAGGTACTTCTGACTCCAGGGCCAACGCTCTATTCACTGTGCCACCTAGCCGCCCCTAATCTGAAATTTTAAAATTTTCTATTTAGTTATTTTTA
The DNA here is from genome assembly GCA_011680675.1 of Gymnobelideus leadbeateri. NCBI lineage: Eukaryota > Metazoa > Chordata > Mammalia > Diprotodontia > Petauridae > Gymnobelideus > Gymnobelideus leadbeateri. The sequence goes on from WOXC01010276.1 coordinate 405,833, forward strand.
GTTTTCAACATTCATTTCCACAAGATTTTGAGTTACAAATTTTCTCCCCATCTTTCCCCTACCCCCACCCCAAGACAGCAAGCCTACTGAATACCCCTTCCCCCAATTTGCTCTCTCTTATATCCTTCCCCACCCCCCCTCCCCCAACATTCTAGTTGGGCAAGATGGATTTCTATATCCCAGTGCCTGTATATCTTATTTCCCAATTGAACATAAAAAACAATTTCTTAAAAATATGTTTTAAAAATTTTATTTCCAGATTCTTTTCCTTCTTCCCTCCTCACCCACCCCCACTGGGAAGACAAGCAATTCAATATAGGTTGTACATGTGTGGTTATGCAAAACATTTCCATAGCAGTTATATTGTGAAAGACTAACTATATTTCTCTCCATCCTATCCTGCCCCCCCCCACTTGTTCCATTTTCTACTTTGACCCTGTCCCTTTTAAAAATAAAAGTGATTGCTTCTAACTACCCTCTACTCCAATCTTCCCTCCTTTCTATCATCCTCCCTCGTATCCCCTTCCCCCCCTACTTTACTGTAGGATAAGATACCCAATTGAGTGTGTATGTTATTCTCTCTTTAAGCCAAATTCAATGAGAGTAAGGCTGATCCATTTCCTTTCACCTTCTTGCTCTTCCCCTCCATTGTAACAGTTTTCTCTTGCCTCTATTGTATGAGATAATTTACCCTATTCTATCTTACCATTTTTCCTTCTCTCAATATATTCCTCTCTCATGTCTTAATTTTATTTTTTAGATATACCTTCCTATTCAACTGATCTTGTGCCCTCTATTTATACATGTACACACATATACACAAACTCACATACGTATTTATACATACATATACCTCCTATACATATATGCATGTATGTACACACACACACATATATACATATATATATATATATATACACAATATATACATTCCCTTCAACTGTCCTCATATTGAGAAAAGTCTTATGAGTTACAATTATTGTTTTTCCATGTAGGAATGTAAATAGCTCAACTTTAATAAGTTCCTTATGATTTCTTTTCCCTCTTTACTTTCTCATGCTTCTCTTGCTTTTTTTATTTGAAAGTCAAATTTTCTGTTCAGCTCTGGTTTTTTCATCAAGAATACTTGAAGTTCTTCTATTTCATTGAGTGATCATATTTTCCCCTGAAGCATTATACTTAGTTTTGCAGGGTAGGTGATTCTTGGTTTTAATCCTAGCTTCTTTGACCTCTGGAATATCATATTCCAAGCCCTTTGATCCCTTAATGTAGAAGCTGCTAGATTTGTGTTATTCTGATTGTGTTTCTACAATACTCAAATTGTTTACTCCTGACAGCTTGTAATATTTTCTCCTTGACCTAGGAACTCTGGAATTTGGCTATGATATTCCTAGGAGTTTTCTTTATGGGATCTTTTTCAAGGGTGATCAGTTAATTCTTTCAATTTCTATTTTGCCCTCTGGTTCTAGAATATCAGGGAAATTTTCCTTGATAATTTCTTTTTTTTTTTTTTTTTAAAGCAATTGGGGTTAAGTAACTTGCTCAAGGTTACACGGCTAGTCATTTGATTTATGCGTGGGTGCTCATTTTCTGAGGCCGGATCTGATCTCGGGTCATCCAAACTCCGAGGCCGGCGCTCTTACTCACTGCGCCACCTAGCCGCCCCTTTAGGGCAATTGGGGTTAAGTAACTTGCCCAAGGTTACATGGCTAGGTTTTTTTGTTTGTGCGGATTAAGTGTCAGAGGCCGGCTCCGAACTCAGGTCCTTCTGATTCCAGGGCCGGCGCTCTATTCACTGCGCCACCTAGCCGCCCCCTTGATAATTTCTTGAAGGATGATTTCTAGGCTCTTTTTTAGATAATGGCTTTCAGGTAGTCCAATAATTTTAAAATTATCTCTCCTAGATCTATCTTCCAGGTCAGTGGTTTTCTCAATGAGATATTTCATATTGCCTTCTATTTTTTCATTTGCTTGTATCTGTTTAATAGTATCTTGGTTTCTTATAAAGTCATTAGCTTCCAATTGCTCCAATCTAATTTTGAAGGAATTATTCTCTTCAGTGAGTTTTTGAAATTCCATTTCCATCTGGCCAATTTGACTTTTTAAGGCATTTTTCTCCTCATTAGCTTTTTGGGCCTCTTTTGCCATTTGAATTAGTCTATTTTTTTAAAGGTGTTATTTTCTTCAATATTTTTTTTTGGTCCCCTTTAGCAGGCTGTTGACTCTCTTTTCCTGATTTTCTTGCATCATTCTCATTTCTCTTCCCAATTTTTCCTTCACTTCTCTTTCTTGATTTTCAAAATCCTTCTTGAGCTCCTCCATGGCCTAACCAATTCATAATTTTCTTGGAAGCTTTTTATGCAGGAGTTTTGACTTTGTTCTGGTTCCATGTTTTGATCCTTTTTGTCCCCCAAAACAGATTCTGTTGTCTGATTTTGCTTCCTCTGCTTGCTCATCTTGCCAGTCAGTTACTTGACTTTTGAGCTCTTTGTCACAGTAGAACTCTCCTCCCAGAGTGGAGACAGATGTGTCCCAAATTGCTGGGGTTTTCATAGTTGTCAGATCTATGAGGATTTCTACAGCCACCACAAGCTCTGGCACACTGGCCACACACCCTAGGACCACCACCCAAGACCATGACCCAGATACAAGTATGTCAAAGCAAGAGCAATTACCCTCAGAATGGTTGCTTGGTCCTCCTACAATCTGCAGGTCAGGAGCTATGGAGGCAGCAGTTGCAGCCACCGTGCCTCCCCCACCTCTTGCCCCCCCCCCCCCCAGGGAAGGGGCCAGGCTACACTCTTCTGTCACCCAGTTCCAACAGAGTTCCCCACTGACCTTTTACTTTCTCTTTGGTGTTTATGGGTTGAGAATTCTGAAAATTGCCACAGCTGCTGGTGATTCACTCTCCTGAAGTCTGCTCTGGCTTGTCTGTCGTGCTGGTTGGGGCTGCCCTAGGTCTGGGCTCACAATGCTCAGCGGGGACTGCTTAGCTCCCAGCCTGGTAATTGACCCTTCCTGTGAGCCTGCTGGGCTGCCTTCAGCAGGAGTTTTGTTTCTCTCTGTCACTTTGTGTGTTCTGTAGCTCTAAAACTTGTTTAGAGTCATATTTTATAGGTATTGGAGGTGGTTGGAGCAGGAGTTCAGCCAAGTTCCTGCTTTTACTCCACCATCTTGGCTCCACCACCTGTAATTTGAAATTTTTAAAGAGCTACCATAAAAAGACCTTACGAGTTCTATCTGAGGATATGATTTATATTTTAGTTGTCTTTTAGAAATATAATTTCATGATTGAAGTAAAGTAATAATATAGTAAAATGTAAACATTTTTCAAAAATAGTTGATCTCTATATGGGTGAATGAATTTAGGCATTTTAGAAGATGAAATGCTTTGTCTTAATCCAAGGGTGTCTATACTGTTATTTAGAACATTTGACTTTATAGCAGAACACAAAGGTTAAAAGTCTTGGTTGTCTCTTGATACCTGTGTGACCTTGTACTTTGAGCTCAGTTTCAGTATATGTGAAATGTGGATAATACATGCCCGCCATATGTCATAAAGTTGTTCTTGTAAGCTATTATCATTATTTCATGCTTGCTTTGACTCCCTGTGTTCTGGGAATGTGAGGAAAGAAGGGTCCAAGAAAGCTAATGATCACATTTGCTTTATAACTCTTATTAAGTCATTAAGTGGACTGGCTATATTATGTAGCATGGTGAGGCACCAAAGGAGTGGGATGAGCCAGTCAAGGTCTATGGATACAGTGAGCTATCTGTGAGAAACGCAACTCTTTTCCTCATCCTCAAACCTCCTTGTCACTTCACGTCTCAGATCTGTGATCAAAACTTTGAGCCTATCCTCTTCTACACCTACATCTTTGATAGTCCTTGCCTGTTCTGTTTACAATGCCACCCACCTCGAAGGTGTATTTGGAAGCTAGTTCCAAGAGCAGGTTGTTAAATTTTCAGTGTGAGCATTTCTACCTTAGAAATAAGAACACACTACAAAATAGGACTTGGTTTTTGTTGCTGTTGCCGATTGTCTCAACTTGAGAAATGATAGAGAAAATTTTAATAACAAATTAAATTTAAAAATGCCACATAACACATTTCCAATGAGCTGGTTTTTAAACATCGACTGACTTGGTCTTTTGTTATTTGACCTATCTTATTCAGTTTTTGGATTGGACATTTGATTTATCCAGGTATTAACAATAACGATGACAATAATTAACATTTATATAGTAGTTACTATGTGCCGGGGACTGTGCTAAGAACTTTACAATTACTCGTTTGATCCTTACAACAACCCTGAAAGGGAGGTGCTGTTATTATTCCCATTTTACAAGTGAAGAAACTGAAGCAAATGGAAGTTAATTGACTTGCCCAAGGTCATACAACTATTTAAATGTCTAAGGTTGAATTCTTAATTCAATTCTTAATTAATTCTTAATTCAAGACCTAATATTCTATCCACTATTAGGGGTCTCCTAGGGGGGATCTTTCTCTACCAACACAGATCAGAGCTTTTGTGAAATTTATTATCTTAGAGGTCAAATGACTTGTCCACTCTATTTCTTTCTAGCCTCATATCATACTATAAATACTTATAAGTATTATTTTATAAAAGGGAATAGCATATCAGATCCTATTGTAAATAAGCACCAAAAAATTTCACATGTCAAACTATGCTTTAAAACTCTAATATCCATATATTCTTTATAGATTCATGCTACAAAATAGTACTAATTTCAGCTAAGTCTTGCTATTGTTCCCTATTTTTAGTATAAGGAAACTTTCATTTTAAAAAAATGTTTCAGAAAAAAAGAAAAAGAAAATCCTACACATTCCATCCAAAGGCTCTAGGATTTTGAATTTGGAGCTGGAAAGGGTCCCAGAGGCTGTCTAGTCTGCAACCCTCTCATTTTACAGAAAAGGAAAGTGAAGCCCAGAGAGGTGGAGCAATTTACCTAGAGTAACCAAGGTAGTTAGTAGAATGAAGGATTCATACCTGGGTTCTCTGCTTATTAATCTAGGGCTTTTTCCATTGCAACATGCTACCTCTAGGTCCCAGCCAACCCAGACTACCCTGTTCTTTGACTCCATGTTTGTGCTTCTTCTTGAAATGTCCAATCTACTGCTGATATGCTTAAATGCCTGGTAAAAATGGAATCTCCATTGTCTTCCTTGGGTCCACTAAATGGAGATAATCTTGTCCTCTTCAGATCATATGTAGCATTTTATGTGTAGCTTTAGAATGAATTCACATACTGTGTATTATTCTCTATTATAGTTATGTTCCATGTTTCCCTATTAGTTTGGAAGGGAACAAATCTAACAAGATCTACTTATCTGCCCATGCCTAGCATATAATGTGCTTATATATAGATGACTAATAAATGCTCAACAGCACACTTCAAAGCTGCATCTTAGACCTGGCTACCCATAGACTAGGAAAGAAATGAAGGCAGAGTAGGCAGGAAAGATGAGAACATGCAAAAGATATATTTTGTATATATATATTATATATATATATATATATATATACATATATATTTATTATCTGTGTATATTTGCATACTCTCCAGCTGAATGAAAAGTCCATGAGGGGCAGCGATTGTTTCATTTGTCTTTTTCTCTCCAGCACTAACCAGTGGAAGCATAGTATAGAAAACTGAAAATGGGGCTTGGAACCAGAAAGACGTGGGGTTCAAGACTAGCCTCTGATACATATAGTGTATCCCTGGCAATTTTCTAAGATTAAAATTTGCCAGAAGGTAAAGACCTTTATTTTTAGGGGTAGTTTCTTCATGAGCTCCTTTTACCAATGAAATCTAGGTCTGGTATGCTCCCCATCTACCTCTTCACACCTTTATACTCCAAATGCCATGCTTTACACTTAGCAGGTAATGTTTGTTGTTTAGGGCAGCTAGGTAGTACAGTAGATGAGAGCCAGGTCTATAATCAGGAAGACTCATCTTCATAAGTTCAAACCCGTCCTCAGACATTTACTTCCCATGTAACCCTAGACAAGTTGCTTAACTGTGTTTACCTCAGTTTCCTCATCTGTAAAATACTGGAGAGGGAAATAACCACTTCAGTATCTTTGCCAAGAAAACTCCAGGTGTAGTCACAAATTATGGCATTAGATGAACTAATGAGAATGGATGAAGTTATTTGGGCATTCTACTCTTTCTTTCACTTTGATAGTGGTAGTTGTGAGCTTTGAGTCAGAGGCTATGACTTTTGGTGAACTCAAAGTGGCAACCTGAGTGACAAGACTGCAAATTTTGGGTCATTTGTAAATTTTTGTTAAAGAGAACCTGATGAAAAGTAGCCATTGGTGCATCAGAAGAGAGATCTTTCAGTATCCAAGTGTCTTGAACTTTTGGTGGAAGGAATGAGTCATAGAGCTGGGATTTTATTTCCTGAAGAGTCTGACTTATTGGCCGAGTATAAGGATGCACTTCCCAGGCCTGGACATTTTTAGCTGCCCCAGAGCACTACACATGAGTAATTTACTAGGGCTGATCTGGAGACTGCAATAGTGTTGGAACCCATGTTCTTGTACCAAAGATGAGAAATGATCCATCAGGTGGACTAAAAAAGAATACAATCTCTTTATTTTCACGTTCACAATTAGTTTTGCCCTAGTACTAAAGTTCTCCATGGAGAGATTTGAAATTGGCTTGTTTTTTGAGCTAACATCTCCCAAAGTTAATCAGTGCTTATTTTTATGACAGGTACTAAATACACTGCTTTCATGCTTTATTAGTGATCTATCAAAATATAGTTTTTAAAAGACACCTGAGTTTATGATTCTAATTTAGCAGGATAATCTGGGAAGTCAGCTCTTTGACAGTTTTGGTCAAGGATTCAGATACACCAGGAAGAATGCAAAAAGTCATTCATTCAAAATTCACTGGTATTTTTCCTCCTATGCTCATGGTGAGAGATTTGAAAAATCATTTCAGCATCAGAAACTAATCTGATTAATCATGTATACAAATATACATGTTACAGAAATACATTTAATAAAAATAAACACTGAGGTAGAAATAGCTTATGTGCAGCTCTTAGCATCTCAAAAATTCATTAGCACTATGGACACGGCTACTTTAGCATGTTTTCAAGAATATTAAATATAGAGAAAATCATTTTCAATTTTAATTATACACTAATCTTAAGAAAATATTTTCTAAAGACAACCAAGTAGAATCTCTGCAAACTAAGCACCAAATTTTCTCTGGAGTATTGTAGCAGTGAAATGAATGGTATCCTAGCAACTCCTAAAAAAAAAAAGCTATCCAAAAGTGCCTGGGGAAAGGCTGCAGGGGCCTATACAAGGGAATATACAGTATAATGAAGGGAAGGAAGAGAAAGGAGGGTGTTTTTGTTTTTAAAAGAATGTGATGGCTGTGAAGTTTTCCCAAGAGCAGGATTTATCACCTTTTAGTTCTTAACTAGAATCATTATGTATAAAAAAACAAGATGCCAACCACAGCTTCTAATTATAACTGATTTAAAAAAAACAAACTTAAATTATCACTTATAATAATTATTACATTCTATGTCCTATTTAGAAACTTTAAGTTAGTTTTGGTCCAGTTCAGTTAATGTCTATTTTAATAATAGGAAAAAGGAAAATAAAATTTAAGATTACTGTTTGAATGCTTTTTTACAGCATAAGATGGGTATATGGGATGCTAAAACTATTTCAAAGGCTACTGTGGATGCTGGCAAGTATATAAAATGCAACATTTTTATAGATGGATTCAGACCTAATACAGAGGGGAAAAAAAACCCTAGTAATATAAGTTTTTAATACCAGAAAAAAAACAGAATTTTAGCTGCCAATATCAATACCAATTTTATTGGTATTTAAATATCCACAAAACTGTTTTTCAATAAAACAATTTAGTTTTGTCTATTAAAGTTCTCAACTGGACAAAAATATAGCTTAAGCCATTCAATTCAACAGAATGTTTTAATTCAGTAGATCAACCTTCTTTAAGAAGTAACCATTAAACAACAAAAACTATGGCATTTTAAAAATATTCTCTGCAAAAATAAAAACATTTCTCATGTGCTTGACTTAGTCTGTTATACAATGAGCACAGAAATGCAAATAGCAAAGAAGTATAATAACTGATTCAAAAGAATCCACAGACAATATAAAAATACATTTTAATATGCACGAAAGAACAAAATGTGTGTTTTATGCTTTTTCTTGTATTTTCTTCAGGAGATATTCCATCTGTAGGTTCAGACTGGGTTGGCCTTTTTTAGTCCTTTTGCTCAGTACTTTATATGTTTCCATTTTCTTTTTTTTTGTATCGCTATTGTGCCTCTTCTCTTTCTTGCTTTCTTCTTTCAAACTCCTGAAATTAACAACGTCTTCATCATTAGTAGCATGTATAGGAATAGTTGGAAATTTGCAAAAAACTACCATAAAAAGACTTTTAAAATTTCTCACTGATGATTGGATTTATATTTTAGTTGCCTTTTAGAAATCAGATTTCATGGTTGAAATACTGAGTAATAATATAGCAAAATGTAAACATTTTTCAAAAATAATTTATCTCTATATTTGTGAATAAATTTAGATTATTTTATAAGATGAGATGCTTTATCTCAATTCCAAAGTATCTCATTTTTCCAGGTCAGTGTTGTTTAGTGGAAGGAATATCAGACTTTATATCAAAAGACTAAGATTAAATAAAAGTCTCAGGTATCTCTTAGTACCCTTGTACTTTTAGCCTCAGTTTCAGCATATGTAAAATGTGGGTGATATCTTCCCAGTATGTGCCACAAAATTGTTGAAATGACAAGAGATAATGTATGAGAAATAATCAGTATGTGAGCCATTATTTTTTAATTATTATGCTCTCTACATTACAATCCTAAAAGAACAGACTAAGATTCTACCTTAGACTTACTTTATTTAGCATATATTTTTTTTTACTTTATTTACTTATCTTATTTAATTGTCCTATCCAGGAGTGAAAGTCCTCCATCTACTAGAACTACTCTAAACAGCCCTGAAATGACCCTGGGTTCTTGAAGGCTGAGCCAAAGGAACACAAACAGCAGCAAATCATACTGAGCTGGAAAAGCTTTCAGTGAAAGACTTATATGTCTGTCATCTAAGAATCAGCCCAGTATATCACTAGACTGGCTAAAGTGTGATTAATTTTTTGGTTACAGAAACCCTCAAAGACTGTTCATGAAGCTGCAGAGAGATTGCAACCTATGTGAGCAGAGGGAAACTACCCACACTGAAACCCTGAAATAAGTTCTGTTACTTGAAGACTTATGAAAAGTGAAACATAAAATGTCTTTCAAGTAGTTTTTTTTTTTCTTGCTTTTTGGACGGCAATTGGGGTTAAGTGACTTGCCCAAAGTCACATGGCTAGTATGGGTGTCAAGTGTCTAAGGCCAGATTTGAACTCAGGTCCTTCCTGACTCCAGGGCCGGTGCTCTATTCACTGCACCACCTAGCTGCCCCTTAAGTATTTCTTAATGTCAATTTCATTTATTCTAATATCCTGAATTTTAAAGGCCCTCTCCCTATGCTGCCCCAAACCCAGCTTAGGGGTTTGACTGCTAACTCTGCTTAGCTGAGAATTCTCTATTCCTCTGAGTAAGCTGGAAGATAACCAGGTCTTCCCTTCTACCTTTTCTCTATATCCTTCTGGACTCTGGCACTATCACCTGACTTAGTCCTGGAGGCCTTGCTATCCCCTACCAATCAGGGGTGGGGAACCTATGGCCGTCCAGGTCTTTGGGTATGGCCTTTTGACTGAGTTGAAGTTTTATAGAACAAATACTTTTTTTTTTTTTAAAGCAATTGGGGTTAAGTAACTTGCTCAAGGTTACATGGCTAGTCATTGTTTATGCATGGGTGCTCATTTTCTGAGGCCGGATCTGATCTTGGGTCATCCCAACTCCGAGGCCGGCGCTCTTACTCACTGCACCACCTAGCCACCCCTTTAGGGCAACTGGGGTTAAGTAACTTGCCCAAGGTTACACGGCTAGGTTTTTGTTTGTGTGGATTAAGTGTCGGAGGCCGGCTCTGAACTCAGGTCCTTCTGACTCCAGGGCCAGCACTCTATTCACTGCGCCACCTAGCCACCCCTAGAACAAATACTTTTATTAAGGAGATTTGTCCTGTGACGTTTGGAGTCAGTCAAAGGGATGCATTTGAGGAACCAGAGGACCCTATGTGGCCTCGAGTCCTCAGGTTCCCTACCCCTGCCCTATCTCATGATTTAGGGGCCTTTTCATTCACGCTGTAGTTGGACTTTCTCTTATGTATTATCTTCCCAAATCAATATGTAAGCTCCTAGACAGCACCAAACTATCTTACTTTACTACTGTCTCCAGGCTTAGCACTTAGTACACAGTATGTACTTTAGTACATGTCTTTAATTCATACTTGTTGATAAATAACCAATGTATTTATAATTATAGATTAATAGCTTCCACAGTTAGACAAAGATACAAATCCTTTAAATATAACTTATGTGTAATGTCATCTTATAGAAAACCAAAGTTATATAAAAATCACATTATACTGAGATTTTAAAATAGATCATAATATATTTTTTCCAGCAGCCTTAACTCTAATACAATTATCTTCTTAGGGAAAAAAACCCAACTATTTCTATTTATCATGATTTCTACTTTCATAATTTTGTTAAGTGCACCAAGGTTGTATATTATGCAAATAAAATCTTACATGGGATTAAGACTTAACCTGTCCTACTTTGTAGATAAAACCAACAATGTAGACATATGGAGAACATTTTATATCTGTGGAATGTCCAGTGTCAAAAGAAACTTAATATATTTGTAATCAATTTGGATCTTTCATTGAAACTTTTAACAGTCTAGCTTTTACCACTGTAATGGTAGTAACTTTTACATTACCATTTTCAAACACTGAATTCCAAGTAAATAGGTTGACATTTATTAATAGGAAAGCTTCTAGTTCCAGATAGTGAAAAGAAAAAGGAAATAAAACTTTTTTATAGTGGAACATTCATTTCCTTCATCTGGTATCCTATTTCAGAATATGATTAATATCGTATGATTAGAAAAAAAGCATAATGTAACTAATTACATAAGTTTCAATAGCTCCACAGAGAAATACTATTTCATCACAATCATCAATTTTATGAACTATTAAGAAAAATAGGTTATGAAAAAAATATTCTTTAACACTGCTCCATTTATAGTATTCCGTAATTTAATTTTATTTCGTTTTGTAACTTATAAACCTTTTAATCTTCTTATCATCATACCATTGAGTAATAATAATTTAAATGTTTTTATATTCGTCATGTCCTAACACTGCCTCAATGTACTGCAAAAACAACTACAACAAAGACTATGTTTTTCTTAATGGTCAAATTGAATTTGGTTTCTCATTAGTGCTAAGAGTTAATCCTAGAGTTCTCCAGATTAATGGATCAGATTGAGAGCTCAAAGGGAATGATAAATTTGTGAGATTTTATTCCCTTAATTCATTAAAATGCAGACAGTTGCAATGCATTGTAAATAGTCAGAGATAAAATAACATCTTGAACGAAAGGCCAAGCTCATAATTTAACTCTGTGAAAATATTTTGTAACATACTATGATGTAAGATTTTAAGAGAATGAAAGTACTTAATTATTTTATAAAAAAAGTAGGTTTTACCTGTTTCTTAGCAGCACATTTAGTTTGTACCCGTTCATATTCTTTTGCCTTGTGGTTTGATGTTTTTTTCTTATTTCTTTTTGGAGTGGCAATAGGGCTGTAAAAAGCAAATTTAAAAAAAAGTTATCAGGGTAAAAAAAAAAAACCCACTGATATTCATTAAACTTAGTCACAAACAAATACATTTGTAAGCATTTCATTTCCTGAAAAGTTGCAATTATAGAATTTTTAAAAAGACATTTTATGACTCTCAAGGACAAAAAGCAATTAAAACTGGCTAATAACAAATTGCTAGGCAGATAGATTCCCACTGTTTATTAAAACTAGGGGCAGTTCTAGAGGCTTGACATCATAACAGAACACTACACAATAGGTAGGAAATATGTGTCAAGGTATTAAGTGAAAAGATGTTACAGGCTTGAAATATAAATCAGTTCAAAAAGGGTTTGCATATCACAGATCATAGATCCAAGAAGTGTTATTAAGAAGGCCTTTTTAAGAATGATATAATGAGGGGCGGCTAGGTGGTGCGGATCCGGCCTCAGACACTTAACCCACACAAACAAAAACCTAGCCGTGTGACCTTGGGCAAGTTACTTAACCCCAATTGCCCTAAAGGGGTGGCTAGATGGTGCAGTGAGTAAGAGTGCCGGCCTCGGAGTTGGGATGACCCGAGATCAAATCCAGCCTCAGAAAATGAGCACCCACACATAAATAATGACTAGCCGTGTAACCTTGAGCAAGTTACTTAACCCCAATTGCTTTAAAAAAAAAAAAAAAAAGAATGATATAAAGGATGACAATATTGGTGCTGGAGGGAGCAATCACATGTACTTTATACTAGCTGAACTCAGGACATCCAAAACACCTGTCCATTTTACCAGACTTCCATGACTACACCAATTCTCATTCCTTTCTTGGATTCCTCTACTACGTATAATTAGTATCAAACCACTTAATTCTTGTCTAGTACTGATAATAGACATTTTCAAAATCCCCTTATCTCTGACAGTTTTTGCTTTTTGTTACCATTAACCTGATCACTCTAATTCTTTGTTTCCTTAAGTAAAGGTAAAAATCAGACCAGCCCTTCCTCCAAATGATCATGAATTCTGAATTGAGAAGTCTACTTTAACCATAGAGCAAATCTTGGTGTTTGAGGCCCTCTTAAATCTGGTCCAACCAGTAACCAAAAGAATTTCCACTACACTCCCAACAAGGGGCCATTTAGTCTTTGCTTAAAGAAAAGTAGTTCATTTTATTTCTGAATAGCTCAAAGAAGTTTTTCTTTAAAAAGCTTAAATCTTCCTCTCTGTAACTTCTATCCACTCCTCCTATTTCTGCCTTCTAAGGCTAAACAGAACAAGTTTAATTTATTTTCCACATCATAGCTCTTTAACTACTATAAGGCAACTATTATTTCTATGCTAAGTCTTCTCTTTGCCAGGATAAACATAGTTCCTTCACCTGATTCTTGGCATAAACCCGACACTCCTCATCATGCTGGTTTATCCTGCTCTTTACACTAAAGGCTATCAGTCTTTCCTAAAATGTGTTGGGCAGAACCAAACACCACTCTCCAGATTATCACCAAGGCAGAGAATAGCAGGACTTTTTTTTTTTTTTTTTGCCTTTTGGAGGGAGAATGCAGGGCAATTGGGGTCAAGTGACTTGTCCAGGGTCACACAGCTAGTAAGTGTTACGTGTTTGATGCTGGATTTCAACTCAGGTCCTCCTGACTCCAGGGCTGGTTCTCTATTCACTGTGTCACCTAGCCAGCCCAGTAGCAGGACTTTCACATCACTTCTCAAAGCTACCCCTATTTTAATGAAGCACTGAATCACATTAAGTTCTCTGGTGGCCACATCACACAAGTGACCCATTCTGATTTTGTGTCTATGGACAAGTCACTTAGGTCTACACTCTAGTCAAACACATGGCTGTTCCATTTATCTGAAATGCTTTTCCTTTCTCCCCTTATCACCATTCATCCTACCTGCTGAAATTCTGAGTAACCTTCGAGTTTCAATTTGAATGTTACTACCTAAATGATATTATTGCTTATTTAGCTAGTTAGAAATGACTTCTCCTATTTCTAAAATCAGGTAACAATTTTTACCTCTTTTGGGGTTTTTATCACATTATGCTTTGTACATAATCATAGTCAACTCCACCTATAGTACCTTCCAAAGAATATTTTTCTCACTTATTTCACATTTCTCTATGCCTTAGCACTTTTCACTGGATAGCAGTTTTACAGTCAGAGAAGAACTATGGTCTATGTCAACTAAAAAAAAGTTATGAGAAAAATAAAAAGAGCAAAAACAAGGCTGTACAGTTCTTTGCCCTATTCTTTTCATTTATAATATGAAATTTGGAGTCATGGAATTTTAATCTGTAAGGAACTTCAGAGATTTAGCTTTATTTTATCATTTTGCAGATGAAGAATCTGAGTTACAGAACAGCTAATAAGACTTCCCAGGTCAGCAGAGGACACTGTTTATGGTTTAGACCTGAACCTAAATATATTTATTCCCAGTGCAATGCTCTTTCTTCTAAACCATCTTATCTCCTAATTCATTCAAATATGCTACAACTACATTTCGTTTAATTACACACATTTTAAAAACCCAGTTAGAAAAACAGTTCTTTCATAAAGTTTTCACAATCTCTCTATCAAAATAGCCAATGAAGCATGGGTTTAATTTCCAGTATTTAAAGGAGAGAGAGAGAGAGAGAGAAAACATACTTCACTGCTGTGCTACATTCTTCTGGCAAAGGTTGTTTTCCTTTTTTATGTTGTCTCCTGAGCATTTCTTCTTCAGCTAAATATAGATGTTTTAAATGCTCCAGCTATCTTTCTGTAAACTGAGACTCTTGTGAAATCTGTGCCTTTTTTCTTTCATTCTTGCTGAATCTTGTTTCCTCTGAAATGCAAATCCTTGTCCTAAGTTGAAGAAAATAAGAGCAACAAGTTAATGTAAACAAAGGGGAAAAACAAATGTTACTCTACTATGAATCTAATATTTAAACCAATCACATTAAAAATGAACAATTAAACATAACTGTGACAACCAGTCATAATCACAAAGGACAAGTTTTATATCATTTAAACTTTAGAGAAGCAAGTAAGAAACAACAGCAAGGATGTCATGCTCTTTAAACAGCTTGAGTTCTTGAGTTTAAAGAACTTGAGTTCTTTGTTATAGAAAGGAGAAATTAGGCTAGCATGACTGTGTATGTATCTGCATCTAGGGAACTTAAGAAAGTAAGGAAATGAGACAATTATTAATATTTACATTGTTTTACTATATTAGGCAGTCAAAACAAAATCCTCTTTGCATCAAGAGACTTTTAGTCCTTGGATATTAGGAAGACAGGATTTGGAGCTAAGAAAATTTACAGAACATCCAGACCAACTCCCTCATTTTAAAAAAGAAAGTGTGGTCCTGAGAGATTGACTTTCCCAAGCTTGCCCATAAGCTAGGATTTGGTGGGCTAATATTAAATATAATGGTCTATTAGCAACACTACCTCCATCATAAATTTTTCAAACTGAAAGTAAGAAAAAAAAACTCATCCCACTGAATCTCTTCAAAAGTTTTATCAAATATTTGAAAATGGCTTCAAATCTGATTCATGACCTTATCAAGATCTGATATTCCCAAAGATAACCATGCATGATACAAACAGCCCATATTTGTACAGTTCTTTAAAATTCATAAATTGCTTTCTTCCCAATAACTCTAGGAAGTAGGGTCTACAGATAGTACTTTCTTCATTCTATAGCAAGGACACAGAAGCAAGCATGAGGGAGTCGGAGAACCTGGCTTTGAATCCCAACTCTTCTCCCACTCCCAGTGTGACTTTCCTTAAGGTATTTAACCTGTGTCTAAGTTTCCTCAGGTGTAAAATGTGATTATACGTGTAAAATGATAGACTTTATGGTGTTTCCCACTTCTAAATGTGTGATCCTAGAGCAAAGCTGTTTTTGTTCATCAGTATCTCCTAATTCCACAAAGCCTGTTTCAGTCCCTGGTGAGGACCTATTCTATTGGGTCATAAAAATGATTTCATTTCAGTGGACTTAGGACCCCTCAGGATGCATATGGGTCTAGGCTAAAAACTGCTGACCCTGACTCCTCTTTTCTCAGCTGGCCTCCCATGATGTAACTGTTTCATTTTATCCTTACAACAACACTGTGAAATAGGTACTATTATTATCCCCATTTTAAAGTTGAGGAAACGAAGGTAAGCAGAGAGTTAAGTGACTTGCCTAGGGTCACATGGTTCCTAAGTATCAATAAGATGCTGGATTTGAACTCAGATTTTCCTGAATCCAAGTCCAATGCTTTACCTCTTGCACCACCTGGCTGCCCTAGTAGAACCTAAAGAGTATCTTTCACAGTCTGGTTCCCCTCAGGGCAACGTACTCCTTTGGCTTCCCGGGACTGACTTCAGTGGAGCTGAGAACAGTATATATCACTTTCAGATAATATTAAGGCCCCTGGATATAGTTTGGGAAAAGAAATCTTATCCTCATGCCTTCTCTGTACCAGTAATAGCAAACTAAAATAAAATGGGCCACTAAACCACATGTAAGGATTTTTGCAGACCATATGCTGACTTAGAAAACCAAATATTAACATTTTCTATGCTCTACTGTATTTTTACTTATTTTGCTAAATATCTTATACTAATAATAATATTAATAGCTAACATTTATATTGCACCTACTACGTGCCAGGCACTGGGCTAAGGGCTTTACACTTATCTCATTTGACCCTCACAACAACCCTTGGAAGCAGTTGTTGCTATTATTTATCCTCATTTTACAGATGAGGAAACCGAGGTAAACAGAAGTTAAGTGACTGGCCCACCATGACACAGCTCCTACATTTTGGAGGCTCAATCTGAATTCAGGGCTTCCTGACTCTAAACCCAATTAACACTTTAATCCGGTTTCTCTCAGGAGTTTGTGACCCACCTCTTTGAGATGCAGAATACAAGGAGGTTAATAACTAGCCCAAGGTCACAAAGCCAGAAGGAGTCAAGAGGCAGGTGGCCCTTGACAGTCTCCCTGACTCTGAGCCTGGCTTTCAGTCCTCTCATTTTGTAGGTAGGGCTCCTTCATATATACCCTACGTTCGTGGTGTCTGGGTGTTAGATAAGAGGACAGTTTATAGGAAAAGATAATAAACATTTATCTGGCCCTACTATGTGCCGGGCACTGTACTAACCCCTTTACAAATATTATCTCATAAAAGCACCCACTAAGTACAAGCCACTGCATGTTCGCATTTACAAACATCATCTCACAGGGGCAGGCCTGCTGCAGGGAGCGCAGAACCTTCTCTGCATCTTCTCTTAGTGAGAGACACCTGAGGATGCAGAGGTTAAGTAAAGGACCAATAAGCAAACAAGCACTTACTAAGCTCTGTCCCGGAGGGACGAGAGGTGGCGCCACTGAGCACAGGGCCCAGAGTCCGGAGCCTCAGAGGCTTCATAGTTATGTGACCCCGGGCAAGTGAGCTCACCTTGTTTGCCTCAGTTTCCTCATCTGTAAAGTGAGGGGGAGAAGGAAATGGCAACCCCTTCCAGTATTTCTGCCCCAAGATGGCAGCACAAAGGGTCGGACGCAACTGAAAAACGACTCAGCAACAACATGCACCGGGCCCGGAGCCAGACGCCGGGCCCCTCAGCCGGCGGGAGTCAGAGGAGGGCCCCGACCCAGGTGTCCATGCCTGGCTCCGAGACTGACCCCGTCTGCCGCCTCCTAAGGTCGTGGTCGCTGTAAATCACCGCTCTTGTTACCAGGGCCAGGGTCCGGTCCCTCCCGCCCACAGTCGGGCTCCTCGAGGCCTCAACAGCCGGGTTTGTTACTCACCCTCGCGGACGCTGCTGGAGAAAACATTCCGTGAGTTCGCCCTCCATGCCCGCTGCTGTTGATGCCGCTTCTTCTTGAATCGAAGGCGTCCCGCCGGCCCGCCCTGCGCCTGGGCCCCTCCGGCCCGCACCGCCTCAGGGCGCTTCGCCGGGGCCATGTTCCTGCTCCCCGGGGCCCAGAAGGCGTCGCGGAGCTAAGTGCGTCATCAGGAAGAGGTAATCGATCAAGAGGCTTGTCGGAGGTTCGGCGCGCCACTCGTTAAGCCTGTGCCCCACCCCCGGCCAAGCCGAGCCCCGAGGCCGCCGGGGCGCCACCTGCAGCACGGGAGGGAGACTGTCATGGCGGCCGCCAGTGCGCTCCCGGAGTCCGGGGACCTGGACGTCCTGCGCGGCAAGCTGCGGGAGCTGCTGCGATTTCTTCGCAAAGCCATCCCCATCGCCAACGCCCACACGGTGGAGTTTTACACCGAGAATTTGTGGGAGCGCTTCGTGGAGGGGTCCCCTGACAAGGTAATGGAAGCTCTGAGATCGCGAGGACTCTCTGTAGAAGATGCGCCTGCGCGCTGGGAGGAGCGCCCCCTCGAGGGACCTGGAGAAAATTCTGGTGAGCAATGCTGCCTCGTGTAGGGGAGGAAGTGTGACGTAATGGAAAAAAAATGCTATCTTTAGGTTTGGGATTCGAATCCCAGTTCCCCAGCGGTTTAAGAAATTAATCCCTAGCATGCAATTCAGTTTAAAAAAGAAACAAAAAACAAAATGAATCCAGTGCTCACTAGTTGCCAGGCATTGTTTTAGGGCGCTGGTAACAATGGAAAGAACGTAGGCTCTGCAATCAGATGACTTAGGTTTCAGTCCTATATAAGATACTTAGTAGGGGTGTAATTTTAAGTAAGTCATTTAAACCTCCCTGGGCTTCGGTTTCCTCATCTGTGAAATGAGGGATTTGGAATAGTTTGTCTTGGAGATGATTCCAGCTCTAGATGTATGTTCAGTCCAAAAGAAAATAATGAAAAACAGCCCCCTGTCCTCAAGCAATCAGCATTTATTAAGTACCTACTATGTGCCAGGCTAAGAGCTGGGGATACAAAGAGAGACAAAGGACAGTACCTGTCCTCCAGGAGCTTATGATCTAATGGGGGTAGATGATATGCAAACAAATATATACAAAGCAAACTATCTGCAGGACAAATAGGAAATAATTAACAGAGGTAAGGGACTGTAATTAAGAGGGGTTGGGGAAGGCTTCCTGTAGAAGGTGAGGTTTTAATTAGGACTTAATGGAACTTGAATTCTACTGAGAGAAACATTTTACTGGAATAGCATTATAGATATCAAAGCTGGAAGAAATCTCTTAAAATCAGCTGGCCCAATTCTTTCATTTTACAGATGGGGAAACTGAGACCAATGGAAGTTAAGTGATTTTTGTCTGATGTCACATCCTTGGTAAGAATTGAGCTTGAGTGTAAACCCAGGTCTTCTGACTTCAGTTCTAGCATCTTTCCATTATATCACATTTCCTGTAAAGATCTTTAGGAATCATCTAGTCTCATGGTTTCCAGCCTTAGAATTTTAACTAGGAATTCCTTCATGTTTTCATTTAAATTAAAATATTTGGGGGGTATGGCAGCTGTGGTGCAGAGGAGTTTCACAGGAAATATAACCCTTCTTGACTCCTTTCTCCCTTTCTTGTGATCCATTACATTGTTTTCTTACCTTATTCCCAGCCCCTTACTCATTTCCATTGCAGTGGATGCTTTCAAAGCATAAGCACCCAGGCAGGGGAACTCATTTCCTATCCTATCCTTAGCTATCCTATCCTAGTTACAGTTCTATTCCAGATTCTTCACAATCAGGAGCTTTTTTTGCTGTCAACACATTACATGGACATCCTTGTGATAGAAATGACTATTAATATCCATTGACTGAAAAATACATAACGACAGAAACTTAGGAATCAAGTTATATTTATAGTTTTAATTATTAATCACAATCACATCTATGTACATTTGACTTATAGTGTATGTATGTATGTATGTATGTATTTATACATATATGTACAGATCTCACACACATATGGCATACTAGTTGATTGGTAAATACAGAACAAAAAGTCAGTCTGTGGTATATATGTGGACCATTAGATTCATTGATTTCTTTGTAGCATATAGTTGGAGTGTTATTACTGGATCTAAGGGCATTTTAATGATCTTTTTGGTAGAATTAGTGAAAAAGCCTTAATTATCAACTTATTATGTATGAAACAGTATGCTAGGCCCTAAAGATACAGATACAAAAGCAAGATAGGCCTACTTTCAGTGAGCTTGTAGTGTAATTTGGGGAGACAAGAAATATGACAGTTTACTTTCAGGATGCATAAAAAATCCTGGAAATCATAAGGATCCAGCAGTGGGGCAGATGACAAGACTCAGAACCTATAGACCATTTGGTAAATCAGATGACAGTGGCTAGAGGTCTAGGCAGCATTGAAGCAAAGTAAGGTAAGGCCTGTAGGACCTAAGGAGGCAGTGGCAGAGCAGATGATAAAACTTGGAGGTTCACCATCTTATCAAAAAGGTTGTAGTTGGTGGCTCTCTGATCATATCAAAAAGATTTTATATAAATAAAATTAGTGCAGCTAGTATAAGAAAGACAGCTATTGATTGGGCGCAAAAGCAGTCTTTGCATCATGAACCCCAAGTAAAGTTCGATAGCCAAATTATAGAAGGATATATAAGTATATAAAGAAATATATCGGGGCGGCTAGGTGGCGCAGTGAGTAGAGTGTCGGCCCTGGAGTCAGAAGGACCTGAGTTCGGATCTGGCCTCAGACACTTAATGCAGACACAAACAAACAAACAAAAAAACCTAGTCCTGTGACCCTAGGCAAGTTACTTAACCCCAATTGCCCTAAAAAAAAAAAAAAAGAAATATATGAGACCAAGAGACTTCCCCAATACCTGAGTGGCAAAAGGATATGAATAAATACTTCTCAGGTGAAAAATTGCAAACTATTTGTAGTCATGTAAAAGATTTCTCTAAATTGCCAATAACAAGAGAAATGCAATTGAAAACAACTTCCAACTCTGAGTTTCTTTTCATAGCCAGCTAATTAGCAAAGGTGATATAGGAAGACAGGTACATTAATATACCTGGTAGAATTGTGAATTTGTTCAACCAATTTAGAAAACAATTTGGAATTATGTGCCCCACCCACCCCAAAAAAAGGATTACAACCATACTCTTTGACCCAGCTATATCTCTTCTAGGACTATAAACCAAGGAGATTAAAGCCAGAAAGGAAAAATCTATCCAAAAATATTTATAGCACCCCTGTTTTGGTAACACAGAACTTGAAACAAAGTGTGCAACTTGGGCAGTTAGTTGGGAAATGGCTAACTATGTTGTGGCATGTGAATATAAAGAAATATTGTATTGTAAAAAATGATAATTATGAAGAAATCAGAAAACCATGAGAAGACCTAAACATCTGTAGAGTGAAGTAAGCAGAACCAGGAAAATATTGCACATGGTGACTGCAATAAAATGACACTGAACTCTATATAATTAATTGCTTTGTCCAGGCTTTGTTCTGGAGAACAGTTGAAAAAATGCATCCCACTATTTTCACTGGAGAGTTGGGGGAAAGTGGGTATGTAATATTGCACATGACATCAGATGTAGTCCATTATCTCACTATTAAGTGAAATAATATTTATAAAGCATTTAGTCTAGCCCCTAGAACATAGTCGGTGCTATATAAATACCTATTCTCTTCCCTTCACCATTCTCTATGTGTTGTTTGTTTTACAGACCTTTTTTGTTGTTTTTCACCAGAGAAGGTGACATGCATGAGTGTGTAGAAGCAGGGGATGTATATTTTGAAATAAATATATAAAAATAAAAGCCATTTTAAAAAACAACAATAGAAGACCTTGGGGGAAGGAGGGGCTAGTAAACAGAAAGTTCAACTTAATCCAGCAGTCTGACTTGACAAAGAAAAAAAACTAATGCAATTTTTAGCTCCATTAATGAATTTCCACTAGGTTCCACAATGGTCCCTCATAGTACTTTCCTCTGGTGCACATCAGGAGTCTTAATTCAGTTTTGGTATTAGATTTTTAGAAAGGACATTGACTAGACTTGTCCCAGCGCAAGGTAATTAGATTAGGGAGGGAACCAGAGTGAGAATATTTAGCCTGAAAAAGAGAAGATTTGGCAGGAGGCCATGATTACAATTTTCAAGTATTTTAAGGTTTATTTTGTATTGTAGAAACCTGTTTTTATCTGTTTGGCCCTGGAGTACAGAAACTGGAGCCCTGTATGGAAGTTGCAGGGACAGATGTTGGCCTGCAATGTTGGAAAACCTTGGGGCAGCCAGGTGGCATAGTGAATAGAGCACTGGCCCTGGAGTCAGGAGGATCTGTGTTCAAATTTGGCCTCAAGACACTTAACACTTGCTAACTGTGTATCCTTGGACAAGTCACTTGACCCCAATAGCCTTTCATTCCCCCCTCCAAAAAAATAAACCAAACCAAAATATTAGAAAACCTGTTTTGGAGAGAGCTCTTCCAGAGTCAGGAGCACCACTTTGGAATGGGGTAGGCTTCCCATCCCAAGAGAGTTTCAAACAAAGGCTCAGATGGCCATTTGTTGAGGGTCCTTTTTAAGTAGTAGTTTGATTTGATGACCTCTGACATTTCTTCCAATTATTTTATAGGTTAATAAAGAGATAACCTCCAACCACATACCTTCCTCCCCCCTCCCTTTTATCATAGTTAAAAAGATAGAAAATACTGTCCCAGATTTACTTGGGGTTCAGTGTCAGTGTTCAATTCAAACATTGTCAGGAAATTCCTTGTATAGCTATCCTAAATTCTTCATGCTGCAGCTCTGGTCTGTTTTCTCTTTGTGTTCATAGGAGATGGAAAACAGCTGGTTACCATTCTTTATATAATAACCTTTCATAAACTTTAAGCCTGTTAACATACCCCCCCAGACTTCTCCAGGATAAATAATTTCTGTTCCTTTAGCGTTTCCTCAGAAGTCCTATTTTCTAACCCATTAATAATTTTAGTGGTACTTTGAAACTCTTTCAAATTTCCTATATTCCTTCAAGTTCTCAAGCCCAGAACTGGTCACAACACTATATTCTAGTAAAAGTTTCATCAGTCTAAATGGAGTAGAAGAACTATTTGGTTTTTGATGCATGATAGAAATCAATCATTCAGTCAACAAATGTTTATTAAGTATTCGCTATTTGCCAGGCATTGTGCTGAGTACAAGGGCATAGTCTTTTTACCCTTAAAGAACTTAAATTTTAATAGCTTCAGGGTGGGGGGAGCAACATGTAAATAAATCACATTGTTTAAAGATGGATTATATTGAATGGGGATTATGTGTTAGTTGCCAAATCCAATTAAAATTCTTCCATTTGAAGGATGAGGCATCCACATGTTCTTGAATTCTGTGACTCAATCATCTAATGGAAGTATGTTCCAGTTGTCTATTAGGGAGCATTCTCCTTCAGTTTTTAGTAAGAGTCCTGTATTTTATTGCTTTCCCAATCCATGAGTCCCTGGTTGCCTTGAAGATGGATGTTAGAGAAGTTAGACAAGATTTCTATCTTTTAAAAATCAACTTAGGTCAGTTATTATTCACTGGGACCTAGTTATGGCACCATTCACTATAGAGCAGAATTTACTATTGGGGTGTATTCTTGGATCCTATTCAATGATGTCTAGTTATTAAAATGCCAAAAAGATCTCATTAGGAGATGGTTGCTACTAGGTTATAGACATGAGGACATCATTATAGAAAAGCACTAATGAGAGTAATCTAAGGGTAAGCCATAGGAAAGTTTTTTTTTTTTTCCATGAATAGCTGAGAAAAGCACTTTGGTCTTATAGACAAATGGCATAGAGTTAGATGGGTGGAAGACTGCCTGAGGAGTCATTATTAAGGGAGGTCCAGAAACTAAAATTGCCTGTCACTAAAACTCTAAGTGGGAGAGCTAAATGACTCAGTGGATAAAACCTGAGTTCAGATTTTACTTACTAGCTGTGTGACCCTAGATGAGTCACTTAACCTCTGTGTGCCTTGTTGTTTGTCCTTCATTCTCAAAGAACACCATAACCTCAGGAAGATGATGCCATGACTTGCAAGTGAACTGGATTTAAGTGAGAGAAAGATGTGCAAGGTCACCAGCCTCACTTTCTCCTCCAGAGTCAGATATCGATCAGGACAACCAGAGATGACTCCCTCTTTTTGCCTTAATCCACTGGAGAAGGAAATGGCAAATCACTCCAGTATCTTTGCCAAGAAAACCCCATGGATAGTATTGGTGTGCTATGGTCATTGGGTCCACCAAGAGTCAGACATTATTGAACAACTAAGCAACAACAACAAAACTATAAGTCTATTTCCATTTAATTCAAAACATACCTGATTTCCTTGGTGCTAGCATCTCTTCTACTGGTAACAATCATACCCCTTTTTATACCTTAATAAGTAGTTTTCATGAATTCCTAAAGGCCTGATCCAATGCTCCATCACTGGAGCTTGGTGACAGCACTGCTGGAAGAAGGGAATCACCCTGGATACCTAGAATACCAGCTCTTTTGGGTCTTTCTTAGTTGTAAAGACTTCTCTATCAGGTCCTGTGGCAAACTCTCTGCCATTTATTCAAGACCTTGCCTCGTTAAGTTCAGAGACTCACTACCTGGTGAGCCCCGGTAAATCATAAATAAACCAAGAGACCTTGTATACACAGTAATATCTACACTTAAAAATAAAATTACCTTCATGGCATATTAGTTCCCATAGAAGGATTTTGTATTATTAAAATAGCTTGGAGAATGGCTTCTGAATGCCTAAAATGTATGATTTAAAACAGATATATTCATTGTCTTCTTGACAATACATTTTCAAAATGTCCATTAGGAACATGATAAATATGGTTTCCTGTTAGCTTGGGAACAGCAGTTGAATTACAGACTATTCTCTGAGCTATACTGACTTAGTTCATAGTAAATATTACATTAACAGATGTTTGGCATAATAATATGTTTTATAACATGAAGTTGCCTCTAAAAGTCCTGTATATAGTCATTTAAATTTTTTTTCTCCCTCAGGAGATCCTCTGGGCTAGACAGAATCTTAAAGATTCCTTCTATCCTATGGACAATCAAAACTGCTAAAAAAAAAAAAGGAATTTTGTTATTTTTCACATTTGGAGTAAAATTAAGAAGAATTCAAGTAGGAACACAAGCAGCCGGGATTTGTTCAGGGGCACCAAAGCTTTAACTAAGACTTGTTTTATGGGAAACCCAATTATACTTTAAAGCCTTTCTCAGATCCTAGGGAATTTATAGATGTCCAAGTTTAAATTCATTAGCATTGCTAGTTACTCGCTCAGTCTTTTTTAAATAAATAGTATTCCTATTGAAAAAGTGGAGGTTTTGTTGACAAGTGTTTCAATGCCTAGTTCCAGGCTCTCTGCTGGGAATGTGCTGGGTTAGAGAGTGGGCTCAAAATCCCAGCCACCTCTTCATTTGCTACCAGCTGCCATGCTTGGTTTCAACTCCATTATCATCTTCATCATTCCCCCCTCTGTTTTTCCCAGTGCCCCCCAATCTGGTACCCTTCAGTATACTCACTTCCTTTCAGCTTGTGTGTGTTTTCCTATTATATTGTAAGCTTTAGGGCAGGGACTAACTTTTTTCTTATTTGTGTATAGAGATAGGAGAGGACTAGAGGAGATCAATGAGTAGTTTAATGGTCCAGTTTGACTAGAGTGCAGTGTATGTGGAGGGGAGAATTAGAAAATAATCTCAACTGTTACATCTGATTTCATTGTAACTACTTCTGCTGATACAAGCTAGCATTTATGTAGCACATGTTTATATAGTGCTTTGCAAAGCACTTGAAAAGTGTTATCTTATTTGACCCCCACTTTGGAAGGTAGGTGTTATTATTCCTCACTTTTATAGATGAGGACACTGTGGCAGACAGAGATTAAGTGACTTGTACAGGATCACACAGCTGATAAGTGACAGGTTAAATTTTAACTCAGGACTTCCTGATTCTAGGACCTGTGCTCTACCCACTGTGCTACTGAGCTGTAGTTAGGGTAGTTATCACATTTGTGCAGCTTTCAATCCCCCATATATCATCTTATTCTGCTTGATGACTGTGTTGGTGTGTGTCCTTTGTTCTCCAGGAGAAACAGTGACATCAGGAGAGAGATGTCTTGACTTGAAAGTGAATTAGATTTGAGTGAGGCAGGGTTGTGCAATCAGTCTCACTCCTCCAGAGTCATCTAAGTCCAGTGGCAAGACATAAGTTGAGATAACTGGCAATGACCCAGCCGATAACTGTGAAAACTCAAGAAAAATATGAGAAAAGTGTTCACATCACAGGTGGTACTAGTTCAAATGTGATTTCTCTTAGTCATAAGGCCCCTGGAGTATTATGCCTTTTTGTGATGGCTGCATTTTAAAAGGCACTTTACAAAACTGGCATGTATCTGAAGGGGGTGGGAAAGGGGAGAAAGAATCTAGAGACTTCTTAGTGAAGAATGATGTGGGGGAAAAAATGAACTTCTTCAGCCTAGGGAGGAAAAGACTTAGGGAAGAGATGATTAACAACAGCAACAATAATAGTGAACATTTATATAGCTCTTTAAGGTTTGCAAAGGACTCAGATGAGCAATCAGAAATGTTTTGTGTAGCTCTAGAAAACTGAACTGAAGTAAGAAGTTTAAAAAGCTGATGTCACCTCAGCCTAGGGACTAACCTTCTACTGGAGAGAGCTGCCTCTCAGGGGAATAGGCTGTCTTGGAAGGTAGTGTTCTTCTTACTTTGGATGGGCATTTATGAGGGGTATTACAGAAGTGGTACTGTTCCATGTAGAAAGCCTGACTAGATGGATTACCTCGAAATTCCCTTCTGAGTCTCTTAAAACTATGGATTTGGACTTGATGTTGTAGAAAGTCCTTGCAGGTTTTTGAGTGGGGATAAACTGATTAAAGTGATGTTTTGTGAAGATTAGATGGCGGCTACAGTATGGGTAGAAAGGGGACAGAGAGACTCAAACCTGAAAATTAGTTAGCAGGCTAAGACAGTAGTCCAGGCAAGAAGGGATGCAGCCTGGGCTTGGGCAGTTGCAGTGGGAATGGAAAGGAAGAGGAGAACGTCAGAGAGACTGAAAAAGAAGAATTGACCATCCCTGGTGGCCAGTAGGATATGGAGGATGTGGGAAAGGAAGAAGCCAAAGACAACTTAAAATGTTTAAAATTGTGATGCCCTTACCAGATATAGTGAAGTCAGAGGGACCAATTCTTCCTTCTCTTTTGAGAGAAGTTGTTTTTTTGACTGACAAAATCTGATTTAGAAAAAACTCCTCACATAACGTAGCACCACCTATATATGAACCAGAATTCCCTGTGTAACATTCCTGAGAAGCAGTCATCTTCTCTCTGCTTAAAGTTCTTCAGTGATGGAAAGCTTAGACAACCCATTTTACTTTGGGATAGCTTGGATCATTAGGATGTTTTCCTTCCATTTCCAGAGCTTAACACAGTGCTTGGAGCATAGAAACATTTTAAAATGTTCATTCATTTATTCATTCATTAAGCCTAAATCTGCCTTTCTTCAGTTTCCACACATCTATCTTTGTAGTGTGAGGCTAAGTAAAGCAATTCTTGGGGCCATGTCCAGTTGTCCTGATCTATACCTTGGCACCGGACCCAGATGGCTGGTGATTTTGCACAGCTCTCCCTCACTTAAACCTAATTCACTCAAAAGTCATGGCATCACCTGCCTGATGTCATGGTCTTCTTCAAGAACAAAGGACAAAGAACAACAAAGCAAGTACAGCCCTCCTTCCAGAGGACAGCTCTTCAGAACAAAACCTTCATGTCTTTCCCCTAAAGATAATAAAGTTACAGACTGAGGGCTGACAGAATAATTTGGAATGATTAGAATTTTGTAGCTAAGTTGAAACAAATTTGAACCTTTTGACCCTCCGGAAGCAAAAATAAGCAGTTTTGTTATGGAGGCTTTGATAAGTATGGGTGGTGTTGGATCATAGCAGAGGAACCCCAGAAGTCACTTTTTCCAACCTCTCCATTTTACCAATGAAGAAGGGGAAGTCCAGGGAAGTGACATGGCTGCCTAAGCTCGCACTAGGAGTAAGTGAACTTCAGAGTGAGGACTTGAACCTAAATCCTCTTACACCAGTCAGGGCTTTTTTCACTATAGCATGCTCTCTTGGCTACTTTGCCATATGCTATGGGTGCCTGTTATCTTTAATTTGTTAAGTCAGTCAGCCAGTCAGGCAGCATTTCTGAAGTGCATGCTAAGGACCAGGCACCATTCTAGGTATTAGGCATACAGAGACAAAAGTTACACACTCTTAGCTTTCAGGGAGCTTCCATTGTTGGGGATGGAGTGGTAGTCACAATGGGCACATACAAGTACATGCAAAATACATGGAAAATAAATACATCATCACTTTGGAGGCAAACCCTGAGCACTGGGTGGGATCAGGACTTTTTTGAGGGCTGTGATGTTTGAGCTGAGCTTTGAGCCACTTGCCATGACACTTAAGTAGAGAATGGGCCTTTCAAGTGCTATCCAACATATCACCTGTTATTTAGCTGGTTAGTTTTGCCACCCTCTCCCCACCTGAAAATAATTTCTAGGCTGAATCTCATGCTGTTCTCTCTCTTCCAGCCTCCCCTCCCCAGCAATAGGTTTTGCTACTTGGAGGGCCCTTGAACTAAATTGACATTTTTTTCACTCCTCTTTTATATCTTAAGTGATCTAGAGACTTGAGCATTGATCCCTAAAGCCATGTGACTTAGAACAATTTATTAGTTGTGTGTTAACTAATTTTTCTATCCATATAAGTACTTTCTCTTCCAAGTCTTTTGAATTCTCTTTTCAAAATTTCAATCTATCCATAATTTTTCAAAAGTCTAGCATTTCAATGACTATTCCTTTCATCAGTTGATTTTTTTTTTTCTTATGGAGCTTAGTTATGTCTTAGTCAATTCATCAGTTATTTTTTATAATTCTCACTATTAAAATTCCAGTTGATTTCTTTTTTCCTGGAAGATGTATTATTCCTCTTAAAACTCAAAACCGTTTATTGTTCATTGTTTTTATTCTCTAGATGCTTTTAAAGGGATTTATGTTATTTTAGGGGGAATTGGAATTGTTTGTTAGGATCCTTCTTATCATTCTATAAACTGGCAACATTTTACTAATCCTTCAATTCTTTATTTTAACCTTTGTCACCAGTTATTTTTAGAAGATGGTTATCCCATTATTTTATTATCCTCAAATGCCTCATAGTTGGGCCCAAAGATTTGTATGAATAGAATTTTTTGCAAGTTATCATCAGTCTTTGTGACTATATATATAAACCTCTAAAGCTTCTTAATAATTTATAACTTTTCTTATAATAGATTTTGAAAAGCAGTTCAAGAGTTTAAAGCACTTAGAAATGTTCGAGTTTGTTTCTAATCTGTGTCTCCTTTAAGCTCTAAAACAGTGTAAAAATGATATTAGCATCAACTGTATTTTATTAATCCCCTTGTTTGCTAGTTTTAACCTTCCTTTTATCTTCCTATTTACTTTATATTTGAAAAAAAACATATAACCTTTTTTATCACAAGGAATATAAACCCCAAAATATAGATTCATTGGATTGAGGGAGACCTTGTCAGTGTCTTTTAGAGAAAATTTTGACTCCAAGATTATGGGAAAAAGGCATATCCTTGCCAGGGTCACAGATAGAAACCAGCAGCCGCGTAATGTTAAATTTTTGTTTTTGTTTTTTACTACTTTGGCTGAATGGGAAAATGGAATTGAAAATTACATTTTTTTAATGTCTGAAAAGATTAATTTTAGAGCTGTTGGTGAGATAAAAAAAAAGCTGGATCAATATTATAGTGTGTTATCAGTACTTTTAGTATTTCATAATTCACAGGTTTGACCATGTCTCTCTCCTGCTAAAAGCCTTTACTAGCCATCTATTTTAGAATAACATATAAATTCTTTAGCTTGGCATTTAAGACCCTTCTTATTCTGATTCTAGGTAATTTTCCAGCCTTATTGCATACTCTCACCCCACCCACCCTCCACCCTTAGTGTACAACAGTCAGAGGAGTCCCTTAGGGTCTTACAAAACTGTTTAAGTTCACATCGATTTAATCCAAAGTTTTTACTTATTCTCTATATTTCTGACTCTCACCGCACCCCCACGCCCCAAGTTAAAAAATAATGGTGTATTTCTGGGACTGTGTTTCATATTTCGGCGGCAGTCACCACATCCCAGTTCTGTCTAGACTAAAACCAAAGAGAATGACTATGGTTTCTTTCCTGTTCGATGCTAGATCATAGGGAAAAAAGGAACATACCAAGTTTAAACCATCTAAGTTGGCATTGTGTTTGTTCTCCCCATGGAACTAAAAAATTAATTACAATAGTGAAACTCGACATGATTGGTTAAGAAACTGTACATATAGTTAAGAAAAAAAATGATCAGACAATAAAGAAAAAAAGTTTTATGTTTTCTGTGAATTAATTTTCCAGGTTTCCTTTACTTTGTTTTTGGCAATAACCAGGAGCCCAGTTTAGTGATAATAAAACAAATTCCTTATATCTCTTTCTTAGAAAACATATTTCCAGATGAAAAAAATAATATTTAAGGTGTAGAAATAAGAAAAAAATATGGCAGAAGAAATTAATTCTAAGTGTAACATACAAGAAAAAAAAACAAATGTAGTCATACTAATAAGGAAGTCTGTAAATTGGTTGTAATTTAGTTCTACTTAATTGTTAACTTCTATTTAATAGAATAAATCTAATTAGTTTATGTCAATCATTTGTTATTAATAAACCTAATTATTTTATGTTAATCATTTGTTATGTGCCTATTCTGTGCAAGGCACTGTGCTCTCAGGAAGGAGCTATTGGCAGTAGTTATACCTTGATTAACTTAATCATCAGGAACCAAAGCTGTTTTATTTGACATCTACCATGTTTACAAAAATATATCAACTATTTCTGTACTGTCTCAAGAAATATGCTTGCTGTTTTGAAGGCACTTTTGGGGTGCTGAGAGCTGCCCTGTTCAGTTTTTAGAGGAAGTGTTTACAGAGGAGGTGGGAGAGGAAGGAGCAAGGGTTCTTGTCATGGGTTCTGGTAACATCCTAGGGAAGACCATGTTCTGAAGAGGACAGACACCTCCTGGGTTATCCAGAGCTCTTTCTCTCACACAGCCAGGTTGAAAACACCATAGCGACCGTGAAAGATGACAGATGAACTGGATTTATAGGCTTTGGGAATTCTTTCATCTCTCAGCTCAGTCATTTCCTTCCTTTGTGGCCGAGGGCATGTGACTTACCCTCTCCGGTCCTTAGTTTTCCTCATCTGTAAAATGAAGGGTTTGGACTCCATGGCCTTCTGTTCCCTTCTGACTCATGTAATGCTGTGGCCAGAAAAATGACTTAATACACCATCCCTTGGCGACTAAACAGCTTGACTGTAGCTTAGAAACTGAGATATAAGGTAGGGGTCAAGGGGAGAAATGTTGAGTCAGCACCTATTAAAAAAATATTTTTCTGTGGAAAAGTACCATTTTGTCAATAGAAGCAAACTTGTTTTGAACTCTTACTATTTTGAATATTATCTAAAATCAGGAGAGACAATTTTGAATGCTTCTTATAGGAAAAGAAATTAAGAGGAAAGGAAATCATCAATGCAGATCTCCTTGACTATTGGTTTTATTTGTTTGTTTTTGTTTTTTTAAAGAACTGGTGAGGGGAATAGCAAAAATAAAGGTGCTGAATTGGAAATAAGCATGGCATAATCAGAGGGCAGCAATGGATGTGAAAGGGCTGCTAGGTACAGAGTGGATTCATGTTAGTGAGCAGTACAGGAGTCAATAAATCTAGTTAGGTTGGCTAAATCTATGTTTGCATTTTATAAATGAAAAAATTGAGGCCTAGCTTCAGTTGGAATCTGGGCTTGGGATTTGCCTGGAGTTGAGTGCTAATTTGTCACTTTAGGTAACTTTTTTTTTCCTTTCACTTTGAGTGTAACTTGAACCTGTTCCCAATATTGTTCTTTTCCTGCTGGTTTTTTTTTAAAGATATAATATAAAGTAATATGTTCTGCAGCAAGATGGATTATGGTAGATAGAGCACTTGACCTGGAGTCAGGAGGACACATGTTCCTGACTTCAAAGTGACCTCAGACACTTACTATCTGGGTGACCCTGGCCAAGTCACTTAACCCTGTTTGCCTTAGGTCCCTCATCTATAAAATTAGCTGGAGAAAGACCCCTTTAATATCTCGGTAAAGAAAACCCCAAGTGGGATCGTGAAGAGGTGGACATGACTGAAAAATGACTAAAACAACCCCCAAAATGTGTTCAGCAAATCAGAACAGAATTTGTTTCTTTGATGTGGTCTGCTTTAAATTTACTTTTAAATTTGTCTTTTAATTAGACTAAAGAAAAAGTCTTGTGGGCTTCCTTTAAATAGAGGAAGAAAAGAATGTATAAAATGAAGCTCCAGGCTAGACAGATGCCCAGAGGGTGGTACATGGATAGATCATCTCGATTGAGAGGTCTAGGAGCCAAACTGGGGGAGACTAGATTTCAAGCCACAGCTGGGCAAAGCCTTTGGACAAAATGTCACCTGATCCGCCTGACTGAGACCAGGAATTGACTCTGAGCTTGGTACCACAGATTCTCTTTGATTATCTCTTGATTCTTTTTGTTTTGTGGCTGAATGTGACACATATACAATGAACACATTCTCATCTCTTCTTTTTGGGTGGAAGAAATATTATGAGTAGTTGGCTCTGCATTTATAAAATTGTTTAGTGAATAACTTGGCTAAATTCAAAATACTTTTGGAATGGTCAAATCTGTTTAATGCATTTTAGTTGAGGTTAACATTGCCATAGCAAAGACATGTGAATCCTTTACTAAAACATCTCATGCTTTTCCAAAAAAATAGTTTACATGCTGAAATGATTTGTTGACTGAATTCTCTTGCTGTGATGAATTAAACCATATTAATGCAGCCAAAAAGTGTATTAGGAAGAAACTGGGTGTTAAAAATGTTATATTTTTAAAGCAATACTATGTATTGTTTCATACCTTAAATAGATTAGGGGATTAGGTATTAATATAAACATTTAGAGAATGCATCTCAGACAATCAATCGTGTTCAAAAGTTTTCCTAAGAAGGATTTTAATTCTTGACTGAGCATAGTCCTAAGCAAATATATAAAACCCAAGGTTTCAGATCTACTCAGTGGAAGTCGAATAATACAGTGAATAGAGTTCTGACCTTAAAGTCAGGAAGACCCAGGTTCACATCCCATCTTGAAGAGATTCCAAGATTGTGCAGTATGCATTTGTGAAGCCTACTCCATTTCATGAGTCAAAAGCATAAGGTTAATTTGTTTTCTGAATGGTTTAAATTCTTTTGTTAAAATAAAAAGTTTACTACAGTACAAATGGAAATATTTATTACTTCTATCCAAAGGGCTGTGTTAATAGAAATCTGTTTATTTCTTATAAAGAAATGCTGCTTTGGTGCAAATTAATGTCATCTTCCCAAACTTTGCCTTTATCCTGGTGATTCATGAGAATAACCCTTTTCTAAACTACGGCAACAAAATTAGCTTACAATTTAACATGTAGTTACATAGGGTCTTATATTGTCAGACAATGTTAGCAGTATTTTTCCAACCAGTAGTAAGTGGATAAAATGCTGAATCAAGTGTCAGAAAGACCCAGGTTCAAGTTATGCCTTTGATAATCACTGTGTGATTCTGGGCAAGTTGTATCTTCTCCCCGGGCCTCAGTTTCCTCATTTGTAAAATGAGGGGTTTGGGTTAGATGGCCTTTAAGGTTCCTTCAAACTCAAAGTCTTTAATTCTTAAGAAGAACTTCATCTTCTGCGGTGCCTGACATAGTGTTAGGCATATCGTACATAGAAAATACTTGTATATAGATTTTTTTAATATGCCCTGGCCTCTTTTGTCACAGCTGCGGCTAAAGACACTTTAGAGGAGTCATTAGAATGCCATACTATATTCAGCAGCAGATACTTGCAGGGATCTCTTTTTAGTACAGGCAATAGAATTTTAGCTCTCAAGTAATGAGAATAGCTCCTTTCAAAATGAATTCTTTGGTAAAGAAACATAGTGCTTGAGTCCACAGTTGTAACTGCCCTTTGATCCTAGAGAATAGATCATGATTGTTTTCAGATACTGTTTTCCATCTTTACCAAACCAACAAGGCTCCCTCTTTTCCTTTAAGATATCAGTTGATTTCTGATTGCTTGGAGCAATGCACATGGCCGTGCAGACTGGAACACATCTTTTCCCTATACTTTTCTGCTACACAGAAGAATCAAAGAATCTAGAAGGTGATAGAAACCTCAGAGGCTGTTAATCTGGTAGAATGCATACCTCAAGGGGGTGGAGCCAAGATGGCAGAGTAGAAACAGCACTTCCAAGGTACTCTCCCCCACACCACTTCAAAATCATGTAAAAGGGGACTCTGAACAACTTCTGGAGCTCTAGCACCCACAGACCAACACAGAGAAGCTAACTTCCCACTGAGGACAGCCCAGCAGCCCTGCAGGGAGCAGCCAGCACAGTGCTTTGGGAGCCGACAGCACAGCACTCTGGGAGCCGACAGCACAGCACTCTGGGAGCAGACAGCGCAGCACTCTAGGAGCCGAGCCCAGGCCTGTGTGAGCCGCAGTTTTAGCCCCGGGGCAGCCGGGCCAGAAACCGGTTGGAGGGACCCCAGAACACCAGCAGCTGTGGCGATTCCAGAATTATCAACACAGATATGCCTAGGACAAAGTGAGAGGTTAGTGCCCTTTGGACTTTGGGACCAGTATTTTGGGAACACATTAGGCTTATTCCCCTGGGGGCGAAAAGGGGCTGAGGGGACATGGCACAGATGCCATTTTGCAGCTTCGGCTGCAGCTTCAGCTCCTGGCCTGTGAAGTGTAGGAGGATCCAGCAATCAGTCTTGGTGGGGGGTAATTGCTCTTGCTTTAACCTCCCTGGATCTGGATTGCAGTCTAGGGTGGAGGTCTTGGGGTGGGTATCCAGCTTGCCAGAGTGTGTGGAGGCTTCACAAAGGCCACCCAACTAATACCTCCAGAAGTTGTGAAGACCCCAATGTTTGGGACAGAAGCTCCCCTGTCTGGTGGCAGAGTCCTACTGTGGCAACAAGCCCAAAAGTCAAGTAATTGAGTGGCAACATGCCTAGGCAAAGGAAACAAATTACAGAAAAATTCAACATTAGACTCCTATTTTGGGGGCGAAGAGGATTGAAGCATGGAACAGGAGGAGGACTGTGAGGTCAGAAATCCTGCACCAAAAGCCCCAAATGAAGATATGAGCGGGTTACAGGCCATAGAGGACCTTAAGAAGGATTTTAAAAACCAAATAAGAGAAGTGAAGGAAAAATTGGGAAGAGAAATGAGAAGGATGCAGGAAAAGTATGAAATGACAGTCAACAGCCTGACTGAGGAAAATAACACCTTAAGACATAGACTAACTCAAATGGCAAAGGAGGCTCAAAAAGGCAATGAGGAGAAGAATGCCTTAAAAAGCCAAATTTGCCAGATGGAAAAAGAATCTCAAAAGCTCACTGAGGAGATTCATTCCTTCAGAGTTAGACTGGAGAAAATGGAAGCTAATAACTTTATGAGAAATCAAGATGCTGTTAAACAGATCCAAACAAATGAAAGATTAGAAGGCAATGTGAAATATCTCATGGGAAAAACCACTGACCTGGAAAATAGATCCAGGAGAGATAATTTTAAAATTATTGGACTACCTGAAAGCCATGATCAAAGAAAGAACCTAGAAATCATCCTTCAAGAAATTCTCAAGGAAAATTGCCATGATGTTTTAGACTCAGGGGGAAATAGAGGTTGAAAGAATCCACCCATCACCTCCTGAAAAAGATCCCCAAAAGAAAACTCCCAGGAATATTATAGCCAGGTTCCAGAATTCCCAGATTAAGGAGAAAATACTACAAGCAGTCAGGAAGAAACAATTTCAATATTGTGGAAACACAATCAGAATAGCACAGGACCTGGCAGCTTCTACACTGAGGGTTAGAGGGACATGGAATATGATATTCCAGAGGTCAAAAGACCTGGGATTAAAACCAAGTATCATCTACCCAGCAAAACTGAGTATTTTGTTTCAGGGGAAAATATGGTCATTCAGTGGAACAGAGGACTTTCAAGCATTCTTGAAGAAAAACCAGAGTTGAATAGAAAATTTGACATTCAGACACAAGAAGCAAGAGATACCTGAGAAGGTAAACAGGGAAAAGAAATCCAAAGTAACTTTTCAAAGTTGAACTATTTACATTCCTACATGGAAAAACAATTACTGTGACTGATTAAACCTTTCTCAGTATGAAAATAATTGAAGAAGGATATATGGGCATATGAATACATATGTGAATGTGTGTATATATGTTTACAGGTATACATGGATAGAGGGCACAGGTTGAATTTGGTGGGAAGGGATGATACTTAAGGGGTGAAGGTAAGAGGTGAGAGAGGAATGTAGCAAGAGGAGATGGGGAGAGACAGGGTAGAATAAACTATCTCATGTAGAAGAGGCAAGGGGAAATGATTGCAGGGGAGGGGAAGAACAGGAAGGCAAAAAGGCAAAAGCATATTCTCATTGAAGTTGGCTCAAGGAGAGAATCACATACATACTAAATGGAATATCTTACCCTCATTCACTCTCCTGAGTAGGGGAAAGGGGAATGAGAGGGGGGATGATGAAGGGGAGGGCATTCTAGGGGAAGGGGAGGTTGGAAGTATCCACTTTCTAGAGGGACAGGATCAAAGTAGGGAATGGACCAGGTCGGGGGTGGGATGGGTGGGAGGGAAATATAAGCAGTCTTTTACAATATATCTACTGTGGTAATGTTTTGCATAGCTATACATGTACAACACATACTGAGTTGCTTATCTTCCCAGAGGGAGCAGGTCACAAGGGATGAAGGGAATGGATCTGAAATTCGAAGTTTTAAAATTAAATGTTTCAAATATATATGAATACTATTATTAATACTATTTTGCATGTAATTGGGAGATAAGATGTTCAGGCATTGGGGCACAGAGATTCACCTTGCCCTAATGGTAAAGTCGAAGGGGGTAATACGGGAGAAGATATGGGAGAGAGTAGATTGGATGAGGGGATATCTTGTGGGACTGCTATTTGGGGGTGGTGGGTAGGGGAAAAACGGGGAAAAAATTGTAACTCAAAATCTGGAGGAAATGGATGATGTAAACCGGAAGTTAATAAAGCATTTGTTAAAACGAAAAAAAAAAAAAAAGAATGCATACCTCAATAAGATGTGACACCTAACAAAACCCAGAAAGAGATCCTTCATCCAACCATTGGTTGGAGACTTCCACTAAGAGGGAATTTGTTTCGTACAAAGTCTCAATTCATTAGCTGTGTGAAAGAATTCTAACAAACTAGATGAAAAAATCTGTACTGCCCAAACTGTGTGACCTAGATGGGCAACATATCTTGCATTCATACATGCATGCACGGTCTATTTTTTTGGTTTTTGGAGGACAACTGGGGTTAAGCCACTTGCCCAAGGTCACATGGCTACTAAGTGTTAAGTATCTGAGGCTGGATTTGAACTCAGGTCCTCCTGAATCCAGGGCCAGTGCTCTATTCACTGCACCACCTAGCTGCCCCAATGAACACATTTTTGTTGTTCATTTCAGTCACATCTGACTCTTTGTGACCCCATTTGGGGTTTTATTGGCAAAATTACTGGAACAATTTGCCATTTCCTTCTCTAGCTCATCTTACAGATGAGGAAACTGAGGCAAACAGAACTAAGTGACTTACCCAGGGTCATATAGTAAGTTTCTGAGGCCAGATTTGAATTCAGGAAGATGAGTCTTTTTGACTCCAGACCCAGCACTCTATCCATACAATTATTACATACAATTATATATTATATATTATATTAGCCGGATGCTTTTTTCTTTGGGGTAGACCTATAACCTCATTGTGTAGAGTGCTTCCAGTGAAGACATTCTTCAGATAGAGATTGGCACCATCTCTGCAATATAGAGTCTTAGAGAGTTGCCTGAGGCACTGAATGGTGACTTGACTTGCCTAGGGTCATGAACCAGTATGGAGAGGTGACACTTAAGTCCAAGGCTTCTTGACTCCTAGGCCAGCCCTCTATCCACTAGAATACTCCATCTCTTTATTATATCTACACAAATACATATATGTATATACACTATGGAGATGTGTATCTTCTATTGGCAATTCATTGAAATGCACATAATAATTAGATATTGTATTGCTATATTTTATATCATATTATCTATATGCATAAACTATGAGTATTATTGCCTAATATGGGGCTCCTGTAAATGTTCTCTTGCTAGTAGGAAGGAGGTGTGGGTGGTGGTAAAAGATGAGCATCACTGAATGGAAGAGAATAGAAGATACCCCATGCTGTACTTGGTGCAAACCAACTCACAAAAAAAAAATGCAACTTCTTACATTTGCCTTTCCAAGTCTCACTATCTACCTAGCCTTGCAATTCCAACCCTAAAAGGATATGGTAGAAGAAAGCTGTAACTGAAATTTGGGTCCAAGGGCCAACATCTTAAGCATAGTATACTATCTACACAGTGGATGTTTTACCCACTATCCCCTGGTCTGACAGATCTTAAAGCATTGCATTTGCAACTTTCTGAAGACTGTATAGATGATGTAGAAACTAAATGATACAAGTCAAATATGTATGCTGTCTGTGCTAGGTCTTTAAGCCCTTTTCCTGTCCGTTGACTCTGTCTGGTAAAGTTGTGTGCATTGTGGAAGACTATCATGGTGAATGTTAACCGCCGTTACCAACTAGTTTATTAAGTCAAGTCTTAGGATATTACTCTCAAGTGGGGATAGTATTCAGGGCTTTGTAGTCACAGTATAGTTTTAACTTTCCATCTTTCTTTTTAATGAATGGCACCAGGGTTCCAACTGTTGTTGTCCAGTGTATTTAGCTAGACTAGCCTCTTTTGACTTTCTGTGTATTTATTTCACTGACAAGCCTCTGGGATGTTTGGGGGTTCAGTGTAATTAGCATAATTTCTTTGTCAAATGGTAGCATTCTGGAGAACTTTAATATGAATTGGAAATCCTTCTTTTCTTTCAAGCCTCTAGATGACATTCTGCATGACACTAGCAAATATATTTGGTTAGCCTTTCTGTTTTATGTCTCTTTATATCACATCTTTCACCACAGCCCGCAACCTGCCCTTTGTCTAAGCTTCCTTATTCTCTTTATGATTTCCATACTTATACTTAAAACACATTGGAGTGTATCAGAGACACCCTCAACTCTACTTTCTTTATCTTCCCTGCCCTCATGTCCCATCATTTTCTAAGCCTGGTCAATTTTATATCTATTCACATGGCCACCACCCAAGTTTAACTCCTCACCATCTCTCATAACCTCTTAATTAGTCTTCTGTTTTCAGTCTCTCTCTTCTCTAATTTTTTTCTGCACTTTTGATAAGAAAGTCTTCCAAAAGCATGCGTTCTCCCCTGCTCAAGAAACAGCAGTGATTGTCTGTTGCTTATGGGTTTGAAAAAAAAATCTCAGCTTGCCATTTAAAGTTTTATCCAATCTAGCCTCACCTTCCTCTTCTAGAGTTGTGTACTATTCCTCTTCACCCATTCTCCATTCTGGCCATACTGGCCTTGTTTTCCTTCTCCTTCTCCTTCTCCTTCTCTCCTTCTCCTTTCATTTCAGTCATACCCAACTTTTTGTGATACCATTTGGGATTTTCTTGGCAAAGATACTGAAGTAGTTTGCAGTTTCCTTCTCCAGCTTATACAAGGATTTTCTAAAACTGAGCAAAGTATGTAACACAGTAGTTGCTACGTTTTTGGTTGCCTTTTGGGTGAGAGAGAAATAAAAATACTGTCCCTTCTTTTTTTTTCCATTCTTTAGTAAATTTCTCCTCTAGATGCAAATAAGTCCCTGAATGTCTTTATGACCACTTGTATATATTATAAAATGGAATTACTTCTGCAATAGTTTTCTTCTTTATGTTTGGTCTTGATTAGCCGCTCTTCCTAAACACATCCTGAAGGTGTTGAGTAAACATGTGTTTAAAAAAAGAGAGAGGGTGATATATACACTATTCCATTTCCTGCCTATTTTTTGCCCTTTCATTTTCATTTGCAAATGTTAGGATGAATCAGTGGTTTAGTTAGATCTCATGTGAAGTTCTCTGCATGTCTGTTTTCTCTCTCACTACTTCTGTTTTGTGAGAGATAATCTTGCAGTCTCATACCACCCTTGTATATAGAGTTTTGCAGATGAACTTGTTCTCCAACGTGTCATATATCACTCCTTTGCAAGTACTTATATATTTGCTAACTTAGGCAATTTCTGTAGGCGATTTCTGGGCTCTTTTGGCTTCCTTGTTGTTATGACTCTTGCTTTTGTTGAATTTCTCTAAGAAATGGAGATCATCAGAGTTAATGTCTTTTTTCCATCTGTCTTCCCTGTGGGTCCCTCACCCCTTTTAAAAAAATTGAATTGAGATCTGGTTTTAGAAATATGATCAATGCCTTTTATTTTTATATCATAGGCATTTCCCCTTAACACCTCCCCCCATAGACACACACATAGACATTAAAGTCTGTGTTGTAATGGTTAAAGCACTCAAGCATTTCTTAGCAAATTAAGTAAAATCAATAGACACAAATGACTATATCTGATAGTTTATACTACATCCCCAAACTATTGTTTCCCACCTTTATTCTGATAAGAGGGATATGTTTCATCATTAGCTGAAAAGAGTTCAGGCCAGTTGAAGAATTGGAATTACATACAGTTATCTTCTCATCTTCATTCTTTCTTTTTATTTGTTGTTGGTTTAGACCTTTGCTCTAATTGATAACAAGTCATTTTGGAATCATATACAGTTTTGCTCTGTGTTTAATAAGACTTCCCATGACCAATACTTTCCTTCTCATTTCTTCCAATAAGTTTTAAGATTTACAAACTTCAGTCTCTTATTAAATTGTGTTTCTGATTGCTTTAATTTCTTTATCACAAACTGTATTTCTACCAGAATTTCCACCCTCTTCTTTTGCACCTATATCAGCATTGATACCATCTAGTATTAAGGTAAATGCACATTTAACTTGGACCTTATAAAGTTCTTCACAGAATTTCTATATTACATCTTATTGACATTCAAATGGCAGTCATCACTGTGGTCTCTTTCCTTATGCTCGTTGTGAGCATTGTAAGGCAACATAATGAAGACTGCCATGAAATGATATTCTTATTGCCTCTGAGCATCCCTTGAATAGTTAATTTATAGAAAGGCTGTCAATTTGACAATGTTTCAGGACCTTGAGGAGTATATCAGCTCACTAATTATTAGACAATGATCTAACATTAAGAGGGCCCACAGTTACATTAATGTTGGAATGTGATCTAAGGACTAAGAAATTATTAGTACATTCCATGCCTGATAGTAATGCCTGCCATATAGCATTTTTCTGACCACAGCCCTATGAGGAACTTTGTGCCATTGTTACTATTCACAGAACTCAGGTGATTTTCCCAGTGTTCTATCGTTCCTCTATGGTCAAGCCCAGACATGGAATATTCTTTGGACTCCATGTCCAGTGACCATTCTTTTACATCTTGGTACTTTCTATCGGAGATGTCAACAAAATGAACAGTTTGAATACCACTGAGTTATTTGTTTTTTTTTGCTTGAAAGAAATATTTGCCCTTCACAGCATGAAATTTGCATAATTGCAGTCTGACTGAAATTGAGTTGAATAACATAGGGATTTCTACTTGGGGCCATAATAATCTACAAATGGATCCAATAACAACCAAGAAATTAAATAGGGAGGGCAGCCCAGTCCCCTGGAGTTCTCTCTTCTTGGTATATACTTCTATCTTTGTCTGCATAACTTTTCAAACATCCTCCCTCAGGATACTAGAAGTTCAGAACTTCTGTCAAGAGGAGGCTTCTTTGACACCTTTCACTGTTTCATGAGACATCAACGTTGATGGACAGTAATGGCCCCAGACTGGTTTACCATAATCTTGCTGCTGTTGCATATCCATATTCTTCAGAGAGCTTACCTTCTGATAAATAATATTACTCAATGGACGTTATCTTAGAGAAGTTTTTTTTTTAATTGTAAAGTGATGATTGTTATATTTGTATCTTGTATGACTCAATCCCATCTTCATATTTCTGAAATAATTGGAGGTGGAGGAACCCTTTGTCACATTGCCAGGACAATCACAATTATAGACTAAATAAAACATGACTTTTAATTCATATTGGATTGGGATTTTTGCTAATAATTTCAGTATAAAGGAGAAACTAAACTGCTAGAAGAGTTATATTGATTGGAACCTTCATCTATCCAACAGAAACATCACATTTCTTTCTGCTGGCAACCTTGTCCCCTAACTGACTAGTATAGTAGTCCCTCTGCACTTAGAGATTTAATACTCTGTCTCTATCACACTCTACGAAATTGCTGCCCTGGAACCTGGGGATGCTGAGACAGCCCTTAAACCTGAGCCTTTTACTTAATAGCTTGCTGAGTTGTCCCTGCTATATCATGCCTAAACATTTCTGTGTGATTTTTATTACTTTTGGCTGCATCAGTATATCTAGCCTGTATTATGTCCAAAGAACTCAATGTGATACTCAAAATGTCTTAAATAATTCACCGTAAAATTTATATAATTTAAATATCTTTTGCATTTGATGCTAAACTAAAAGGTACATATCTTTGAGCATTTTTACATTTTCATACAAACTTTTGAATCAGTTCTTTCACTCTCTACCCAGATAATAAACCTTCATATTTTACTTAAATACTTTTATTTAAATAAGACATACATACATCTTTGATACTTTTTTCACATGACATGCATAATTATTTGTTTAAAAACTAAAGTATACGTGCCTTTGAATTTATGATTGTTAGTTATAAATGGTGGGTGTAATTTCTTTCAAATGGGGCTGTTTTAAATAGGTCAGCCTGAGACAGTTAAAAGATCATTTTGTGTATTTAATTCAGTATTCATCTTCATCTCTTGTTTATTTACAGACTAGAAAGGTTACTTTTCTACTTTTCTAGTTGCTAAAATATTTAACAAATTAGTCTAAAGAAAGACGCATCCTTTCTTTAAGTGTCAAAGAAGAATCTCCTGGGAAAATCTTACTACATCATTCATCTTTGAGTAATTCTTGCACTTAAGTCACTTCTGCCTGATCATTTGGTGTGATTTTGAAACCTTAGAATGAAAAAAAACCATAGAATTGTTTTACAGGTATTCCCTACCTGAGCACATTAATTAATCTGACAAAAACATGACCATTGGCAAAATAGTTAAAGAAGGCAGTTTGATCCATGAGAACAGTTTTATAAAGAGATAGTCCACTAAATATTACTAAATCAAGGAATTTTGATGGGCATGAACTGGTTGATGACCTTGACTACTGACTGTAGATCCTATCACTAATTAGCTTCTGGAAAGGTCAGTCCCACTGAACAGTGAAATAACTGAATTATCCAATATTTGAAAAAAAAAGTAATCATTGCTTTATTGAACATAGTTACTCAACTCAATGGCTAATGATAATAGTAGCTAGGATATAGAGAGAGCTTTAACATTTGCAAAACACTTTGCAAATATTATTTCATTTTATCCTCTTAACAACCCTGAGAAGTCGGTGCTGTTCTTATCCCCAACTTACAGATGGGATGATTAAAATGGATAGAGGTTAAATGAGTTTCCCAGGGTTACACATCTGCTGAATGTCTGAGATTGGATTGAAGGCAGGTCTTGCTGACTCCAAGTCCAGGACTCTAGAAACCTCGATGCACAAATGAGTGCTGTTTCCTTCTGTCTAGATGGTGCTGTTCTTTAGAAAAATCTGGTTTTACTCATTTCTTATTTATGTCATGCATGTGAAATCAGTGTTTACTAGACAATGGAAAATAGGCAGTTTATTTGTATGACTTAGCTTTTCTCCATCAAACTCACTAATTCATCATTGTGGCATTCCTATTACCCTGAAAAAATATTTTTAGTATTGTCCTGGAGGTACAATATTAGCTTTTGTCTCTGACACAACCTAGCTTAATTTAGAGAGGTTCCTCATCAGATTGTTGCAGAGTGTGATAAATAGGTAGGTAGATAGACAGACAGACAGATAGATAGATAGATGAATCTACATCTCTAGGTATATATGTAGTGTGTGTATGTATGTGTGTGTGTGTGTGTGTGTGTGTGTGTGTGTGTACACATAGCCAATCCTCATCTTTTGCAAGGGTGATTTTCCTAGAAAATGTCAAAAAAGGCAAAAACATGACTGTTAATACACTGAACCTATGGGAAATATGGAATTAGTTTCCTTTGTCCGCCCAGTTATGATCTTTCAGTAGAGATTGCTGAAAATTTTCTGCATATAGTTCTTATAACAGAACATTAACTCTGATATTTTCCTAACACAGTAAACATGAAATAATCCATAAAATACACACAAGATAAAATTGGTAACATGTAACACATTTTTCTCACTAGTAATTCCCTAGAATTGTGACCTTTTACATCAACATATTAATAAGAAAAAATATTGATTTCAGACAATATTCACTTTTTATATAAACAGATGAAATCTACAGTACCATAAAAACTGTACAGCAAATAAAATTCTCAAAACTAAAACATTTTTTCAACCTGAATCTTAACCTTCTACTGTGTCAGGTGGCAGTGTGAGGGATTGTACTATGTACCATACTGCTGTAACCTTTCTACCTTGATTGCCTTTCATCTCATTTGAGGGAAGAGGTTTCTGGGACATGTATCACTGCTGTCAGAAGATGTAAAAACTGGTGAGGTCTTGTTGCATCACCTTAGAGCCCAAAGGACTTGCATTACATTGTGGGGGGCATAATTGCAATGTAAAACTTGAGTTTTCAAGGCAAACAATGAAAATATATTTGTATATAAATTTTTGGCCATAGTAAGACTACAGGGCAGCAAGGTGGCACAGTGGATAGAGTGACAGGACTGGAGTCAAGAAAATTCATCTTTCTGAGTTCAGATCTGGCCTCAGACACTTAGTAGCTCTGTGA
Source organism: Gymnobelideus leadbeateri (assembly GCA_011680675.1). Classification (NCBI taxonomy): domain Eukaryota; kingdom Metazoa; phylum Chordata; class Mammalia; order Diprotodontia; family Petauridae; genus Gymnobelideus; species Gymnobelideus leadbeateri. The sequence continues at coordinate 450,685 of WOXC01010276.1, forward strand.
CCCTGAGCAAATCCCTTAACTTCATTTGCCTCAGTTTTCTCATCTATAAAATGAGCAGGTGAGGGAAATGGCAAACCACTACAGTATCTTTGCCAGGGAAACCCAAAAGGGGTCGTGTAGAATCAAACATGACTGAAACAACTGAACAACAACAAGATTCTACAGAGTTGTAAAGAGGTTTTCCTTTCTAGGGGGAAGGTAGGATATACCACATTGATGCAACTACTTGAACTATTGATTTGAACTAGCTTTGAATGAAAGCTCAAATGTGTTGCTTAGATGTAGATTGCCAAATTATATTTTAGCCATTGACCTTGGAAGACTTTAACACTATTATCTAAATATAATCATATTATATATAGTTATTTTATATATTTTTACTATCTTAAAACTGCAGACTTTGGGTATCCAGTAATATGATTAGCTACATCTCCATTCTTCATATCTCATATCTATAGATATACCTTTGTTCTTCTTACGAGCTGTATAACTCTGGACACATCACTTCTCTTAGCCTCAGTTTTTTTTTCATCCATAATAATAATAATAATAATAATAATAATAATAACTAATTCACAGTATTGTTATTAGGATAAAATGAGACAGTATATATAGTGTTTTGAAAGCCTAAAGTACTACATATACATTACATATTAGGAACTCTGAAAGTAGACTAGGTTTTGTCATTTCCCTGACGTCACGGTCTTCTTCCTCTTCAAGAACAAAAGATAAACACAACAACAACAACAAAGGTGGAGTCATTATCCAAAATTTATTATTGAGTGATGTATTTGTATATAAATTTATATTTTCGTGATTTCTAGTGAGTGGCAACAACAAAGACAGTTAAAGTTGTCTCAAATATCACCCTTATCCATTAGTCCTAGGATATCTTTTGAGTTACTTGGGTGGAGCTGGTGCTTGGTATGTTCAGGGTCCTGCCTGAAATGGCACATTTCCACTTAGTGCTTCTGGGCCTCAGTTTCCTTATCTCTCAAATGAGGAGGTTGGACCTTGAGGGTCTATTCCTTCTTGACAAAGTGCTTTTTCTGAAGGATAGGTCTGACTGTGTCCCTTCCTAAAATTGCAATGGCTCTAGAATCAAATGTACAATCATCTTTCCTTTGAAGATCATAATATGGCCTCTTTTTGCCTGTCCAATCTTCTTACTCTTTACTCTTTCTTCCCCATCTGCCATCAAGCTACACTGACCTACTTCCTCTTCCTTACACATGACACCCCATTTTCTGTCTCCATTCCTTTTCATTGCCTGCCTCTCATACCAGAGATGCTCTACCTCCTGTTGGCCTCTTAGCTTCCCGTTAAGACTTGTCTTTAATCTCATCTTCCTGGAGGCCTTCCCTGAAATTTGTATGTAACTAATGCTTTGCATGTTGTTTTTCCCATTAGAATGTAAGCTCCTTGAGGGCAGCAACTAGTTTTGCCTTTCGTTGTATCCCCAGCATTTTCTACAGAGCCCGGAACATGATATGTGATAAATAAATCCTTGATAATTGACTAGAACAACTACCAGTTTTCTACAATCCAGAGTTTGTTAATACATTATGTAGGCTGATTGATCTAGTACTAGAACAATCTGATCATATAGATCATCTGGTCTAATTCCTTCATTTTAGGGATGAAGAAAGTGGGGATAAGTGAGTTACCCATGGTCACACAGGGTAATAAGTGGCAGAGATGGGATTAGAACCCAGAACCAGGGTGTTTCCTACGGTATGGTGCTATACCTGGACCCAGAGCAGCACAAGGATTTAGAAAATCTGAAATCTCATCTGCAACAAGAAAGAGCCCTGAGATACCTGAGAAAAATGGAGAAGAGCTCACTTCCAAGAAGGCGCAATTTACCATCTTAGGCTGTATTGTACAAGAAAGTATATAGGCCATTTGGGAGGCAGAAATGTGCAGTCACCAGGACAAACCTGGCATAAGTTAATTTAAATGTTAACCTTTGAGGCAGAACCTTGGCTCTGCACACACTGAGGAGAGGAATAAAGCCATTAGTGAGGATGCAATGGAAAAGCTCCATATTTAAGTGCTTAGCAGAGACATCCTCAGGGCCTCTCCCCAGTAAGTGCTTATGGCTGGTACATGGGTAGCCAGTCAGTAGAATTGTCTGGATAGGTTATTCCACGTGGCATTGGCCTTTGTCGCAAACTTAAAAAAAAATAGATACATGGTACTATCTTATTATTTGTTTTTAGAGTAGCAGTTAATTTTTTTTTAAATTTACCATTTAATTTTGTCATAAGAAAGGTTGTGTTTCATTTTCTGTGATCATCTTTGACTACCATGCTGATTTTTATTCTTTTAGAGATCAGTATTTTTTATTTTTTGTATACAAGTAGCTTCCAAATGTTAATACATTTAAAACCTTATCAGCCTCTTGACTCTAGGCTCTCTGTGCCCTGCCCCTTAATTTGATAGTGAATCTTCAACCCAGGCCACTACTTCTTAAGGGGCCAGGAGCCCCTCCTGACTTGACTCACTCTCTAGACTTCTCCACCCTCTACCAGCATCCCCCATTTCTTTACCTCTCTGCTTTTCTGGTCCCCTTTATGGGGTATCTTTCCCCATGTAACAAGCTCATTGATGGTAGGTCTGTGTTGTTTGCTTGCCTTATGTATCCCCAGCACTCAGTTCTGCTCCTGTCATGTAGTAAGGGCTTAATAAATGTTACCTCTCTTTTCTCTTCTCCTTTCCTCCCTCTCCCTCTCCTGCTCCCTTTCACTTTTCCCTCTTCTTCTCCCCATCTCTCTCTTTGTTTCTGTGTCTCTGTGTCTGTGTGTGTGTGTGTCTCTCATTCTCACTCCATTCCCCTCTCTCCCTTTTCTCTAGCCATATAGCAAAATACCATTTCTAACAAAATAGCTTTTAACATGCTTTGTGGTATTATATATTCTAGAAATTAGTGTCATGACTGATACCTACCTCCCATGTTTATTATAAGGGATAAAATGAGATAATATACAAATAAAGAGTTTTATAAACCTTAAAGTGTTATGTTTGTGAAAGTGCTTTTTGTTGTCGTTTTTCAGTCACGTCTGACTCTTTGTGAACCTATTTGGGGTTTTCTTGGCAAAGATCCTGAAGTGGTTTGCCATTTCTTTCTCCAGTTCATTTTTTCTTCTTTTTTTTGGAGGGCAGTTGGGGTTAAGTGACTTGCCCAAGGTCACATGGCTAGTTAATGTGTTAAGTATCTGAAGCCAGATTTGAACTCAGGGAGTCCTGACTCCAGGGCCGGTACTCTATTCACTGTGCCACCTAGCCACCCCTCTCCAGTTCATTTTACATTTTACATTTTACATTTAACTGAAGCAAATAGAGTTAAGTGACTTGCCTAGGGTCATATGGCTAGTAAATATCTGAGGCATAATTAAAACTCAGCTCTTCTTAACTCCAGGCCCAGCTCTCTCTCCACTGTACCAAGTAACTGCCTGATATAAGTGCTATTATAATTATTACTGAATAATTGAGTGTAAATTATATAGATCTTTTTATAATTACAAAAGGAGTTCAGTAGATTTTCCCTTATATTTTAGCTGAGGCATTCCTTTGTTCATCGTTGTTTAGAATTCATTTAAAATATCATCACATGCTTTTGAGTTATTAAAAAGTATCAGCCAAAAAATTAGCTGAGTTCTAGCCCTCATGAAAAGCCATAAAATATTTTTGATTCAGTTTGCAATAGACACATTGAAGGATCCCTTTTCACCCTTGCAAAAGAGTAACTTGACCTAAGTAGAATTAGATTAGGAAAGCAAATGGAAAGAACCTCTATCAGCCTTCTCATAGTTCAGTGAATAAACGTTTGGAAACTATCAACTCTTGCTATACTGGATTTGTGGGATCCGAGTTAAAAATGATCGTGGAGACTGTTCTTGCTCTTCTTTGCAATGACAGCTTCATCACATTAAGTATCCTCTTAGTCACTCAGATTGACAAGACATTTAAGGGAAAAATAAAAACAACCAAAAACCAAATAGTCTATAAGGACCAAATGAGAGAGAAAACATCTTACAGTAACAGCTGTACCAGTGGGGGTGATAACATTGTTCTAAATCTGGTGTGGACAGGGTTTAGTGGTGTACAGTTGTACTTTTTTTTATCCTATAAATTCACAGTTGTAGGTCATCCAGGACAGTTCGTAAATTTAATAGCCACATTTCTCCTTATCCAAATATTAAACTATTTTATTCCCCTGCAACCAGCAAAAGAAGAGAGAATGCCAAACTGTAATTTGGGATTAAACTATGTAATTGTCTTTGGTACTGGGAAAGAGCATGGGGTCAAAGCAAAAGTTTAAATAGTAAATAATAGTAGAATTGTTCGATTTTGTTTTTATAGTGAAATAAGAACTTTAAAAATAAGATGTCTTCTTCTGTGAATCCAACTTATGTTTTGATCTATTAATTTGTCTTTTATGCTTTTTTAATCTCATATTACTAGAGCAAGACAACTACTCATTAGCCTATAATTTTCTTTCCTAACTTCACAGGTATTACTGATTTTTCCAATGTATTCTGTGAAAATTCTCAGAAGTTGGTGAATGTGGAAGCCTTTGCTTTAGCAGCTAAATATTATTCTCTGCCATATTTTGGAGTATGTACACCTTTGGAACAATTGCTTGTAACACTTGATGGAAATCAACAACAAAGACCTGGTAGGTTTAAATTATTTTTCATTACTTAGATGAAGAGAAAATGTCTTATTTGTAAATTTAGATGTATTTCTCTCAAATCTTTGATTCAGAATAAATTAAATCTTAAAGATACAGTCCTTGCATCCCAGCCAATAAGTTTATTTCTACATTACTGAGGTCCCTCCTAGGGAAGAAACTCTCATTCATAGACCTCTAGACTGTGTTTATCTCATCATATGTGTATCCCTGGCATCTCTGATCCATCTGTATTTTCACTAACCTCTAATTGAAATTTAACATTTTCTTCAATTATTTTGAAAACAAAATAAAACATTATTCTGAGAAGGGGCCCATGGGCTTCACTGGACATGAACTGTCCATAACAGGTTAAAAACTCCTGCTCTATTGATTCTGATTATGCAGAGGCAAGACATCTGCCCACATGGACTTGGAAATGAGAGTGCAAAGGCAGATGTTGCCATGGTTGGTCCTTTCACAGATGTTAGTATGTACATGCAGGTGTCTTCACTGGATAGAATATTGGACTTGGAGTCAAGAAAGCCTGAGTTTATAACCTACCCCAAATGCTAACTAGTTGTTATGATCCTTGATTGGGATATTTTACCTTCCTCAACCTCAGTTTCTTCATTTCTAAAATGGGGATAATAATAGCACCTTAAGGTTGTAAAAATAAAATGAAATTATATATGTATAGTGCTTTTCCGACCTTAGAGCAATATATAAATGTTTATTATTATTATTTTATTAAAGAACACTCACTGTAAGGCAAGATCACCAACTATTACATCAAGTCATTTTTTTTTTGAGAATGGAAAACATGTTTCAAGGAGAAAACAAAGACTAAAAATGCTTAAGGGACTAAGGGAAACTTGTGTTAGGAAGTTGGAGGGTAGAAGAATGTGGTATGGAGGAAGAAAGGATGAAGCATCATTGAACATGTGAAACCAGGCAATTGGTATGAAGCTTTTCCCTTAGTGGGAATCCTCCAAGGAAGAGCAGTCTTTTCCATGCTCCAAGGAATGATGATATGTATCCACACATGTCACCAGGAGAGAAGTTATCCAGAGGAACACATTAGTAGTAGTAGTCATAGTAGTTGTAGTAATGTTAGTAGGAGTAGGAGTAGTAGATGATTTGAATCCATAGGTGACACCTGTGCTTTAAGGTTCACAAAGTGTCTTATAAATGTTGTTTCATTGGATATTCACAGTTCTGTGAGATAGGTGCTATTTTACAGATGGGGAAACTGAGGCTGATAGAGGTTAAGGATCACATAGCTGCCTAGTCAGTGTCTGTGGTCATATTTGAACTCAAGTCATCCTTATTCTTTCAACTACAATACCTAGCTACTTGGACAAGCTATGATGGTTGTTGACTCCTCGTTGAGGGGAGCTGAGATGGCTATTTGGCAAGTTGCCATAAACAGCATGCTAGGGGATTATAGATACCTTTCTGAGATTGGTCAAACCTAATAACTTCTCTCCACATTTATTGATTTACATGAGGATAAATGATACTATAAATCTAGTATAACCTGAAAGGCATGGCTAAGGATCATATAGTCCTTTGTGAGAACTGAAGACTTCAGGGAGGTGATTTTAGGTCCTACTTTTGACACTGCTGAAGATAGGAGAACGTGAGGACAGCCACCAGCATATTGCATTGGTCTCCTGTAGCTTTTGGAGATCTTGGACACAGGATGGACAAGCATGTATAGGCTGCAGTCTGTATCATTGGAGTGAATTTATGGATCGATGAAATTACAGATTCATATGTGTATAGACTAAAGATTGATCAAAGGTAAGTGATTCAAAGGAGAAAGTCAGATTTGAGAAGTAAGTACCTAGTTAAGAAACTGGTGTCTGAGAAAGAGATTTGTATTCTTGGATCATGGCTTATAATATAGGGTTTTAGCCAGGGATGGAATGAAACTAACAAGGGCCAGTAAAAACATCTTTGCCTAGAGTCTTCCTTTGAATCTGGCCTCAGATGTCTATACACAAATAAAAAAGTATGGAAAATAAAGAATGTGAATTAGAGATACACAAGAAGGCAAATTTGCCTTTATAGGATTCATGGAGACTTTCTGGAATGGGATCCATGAGTGGAATATTTCTACAGAAGGCTGTTTAAAAGGAATAGGGTAGATAAAAGGGAAGGTGGAGTTGCATTGTATATTGAGAATATATACTTGTGTGAGGAAATCTAGAAACCAGATGGAAGATACATAATGGAGAGAATTTGGTTGAGGCATAATGGAGGGAAAAATGGAAGTAGTGTTGTGGTAGGAATATCCCACAGGCCACCTGGACAGAAGAAGGAAGGAGACAAGGAGTTCAGGAAATATCACAAGCTTGGCACAGAGATTTGATATAGTAGTAATGGGGGATTTCAACTTAATGGACATCTGCTGGAATACTCTGCCAAAAAGTAGAACAGTTGATAAATTCATAACTTATTTTAGTGATAAGTTCATTTTTAGGCGGTGGAGGAAGTGCTGTGGGAAGCTTCTATTCCAACCTGGTTTTGACCAATATGACTAAACTAAAAATTTTCCTTCAGAATACATGTTCTTCTCTAGAGTCTATAGCTACCACTCCTTTGGCAAGAGTCTTAACTATTTCTTAGCTGCACTTTGCTCTCTGGTCTTTCTTCATCCTTTTCTCTTCCTCATGAAATTCTTCTATCCTCCAAGCTCTTGATACAAGTCAAGTTTGTTACCCTGTATTCATCAGATTCTTTTCTTTTCTTCTTTCTCCCCCTTCTTCCCTGCCTCCAATACATCCTTTCATCCTTCCCTCTTCCTTCCTTCCTTTCTTCTTCCCCTTTAACCTTAAGGATACAAAAGCATTTATGTTCTCTTCTGGGACAGAGACCTGACTTTACTTTGAGAATTCTCTTACTTGCCTTCGGTGGAAACACAAACATTAAACACTCAGGTCAGGTCACTGTTAGATTCTCCTGGCTTTGTCTATACTTAATACCAGTTATTATATCTGAAGCAAACTGATACCCTTTTGTTGGCACGTTTCAGATATGAGTTCCCTCCCATCACATATCTGTCATATTTTCTTTCTTTCATATAAATTTCAAATCACCTTGTTTTGTTTTTTATTGGTGTCATTTTGTGGTTGGGTTTTTTCCTTTAACATTACTTTGTTCCTTAAAATGTAGGCAACTGAGTCCTTAAGTAATTTATCAGTATTTTGGTCTTCTTCTCACCAAGGCCTTGAAATCACTGACTTGGTGGTTTGAATTCACATTCGTTAAATTTGATTGCATTTTCAGAGCTGTGTTCTCTGCCTCCTGAATTGAAAAAGAAAAACAAAACATCTGTTACAAATATGTATAATCAAGCACAACAAACTCCAACACTGGGTTCAGATTAGGAGAGTATCTTCTAGTCTGAATTCTGCACTGAATTGCTGTTTGTTTCTAGTCTAGATGCCTCTTGGGGGATGTGGAAATCAGCCAACAGTTTGAAATTAAAACCAGGATCTTTCAACTTAGAGACTACTTTTAGAGACGCTACAATATCAATAATTGTTTAAGAAAAGACTTACCTATACAAGTTAAACATAAAAAAGAAATAAAAACATTGTGTTTGTTTCACTGCTTTACTAGGTTGGGATTGTTGCCTCCTCAGTTAGGAAGGACCTCAGTGCCATTTGAACATTAGTTTCCTGTGTTACATGGGTGTAATAGTGCTTTAGAATAGAGGTGCCCAGCATGCAGCAGACCATGCAGTTGCTAGACTCCTGAGAACAGCAGGAATCAGATTAAAATGTAATTGGGAAATTTTGTTGTTTTTTAATCATATTTGTCATGTCCAACTCTTTGTGACCCCACTTAGGTAAATTTTCTTGGCATAGATACTAGAGTGGTTTGCCATTTATTTCTCCAGCTCATTTTACAGATGAGGAAACTGAGGCAAACAAGGTTAAGTGACTTGCCCGGGGTCACATAGCTTGTAAATGTCTGAGATCAGATTTGGACTCAGGAAGGTGAGTCTTCCTGACTTCAGGCTCAGGACTCAATCCACTGTTCCATGAAGCTGTCCCTAATTGGGAAAAATTAGCAAAATAAACAAAAATAAAATAGAACATGGATAACATTAGCATAAGGTTTTCTAAATCAGTATGTGACTGACAGGGATCCTCATGTTATACTCCTGTTTCTATTTGAGGTTGATACCACTGTTTTAGATAACTTTCAAGTTAATATGTATTATAGTATATATGAAAGAAATGTTAAATAATAGTAATAATAATCATAGCTAACATTTTTGTAGTGTGTTAAAGTTAGCAAATAACTTTATATGTTATCTAATTTAATCTTCACAATAACTCTGTGAAGTAAGTACCTTTTCACCCTATTTTATATATATTATATTATATATATATATTATATTTTATATATGAGGCTGAGAGGTCATATGATTTACCAAGGGTTGCACAGCTAGTAAGGGTTTGAGGCAGGACTTGAACTCAGATCTTCCTGCTTCAGGCACACATGCTACCAGATCATAAATATGATATACCACATCATATTTTATTTTTGTTGTTGTTCATTTGTTTAGTCATATTTGACTCCCTGTGACTGTAATGCCACACATGAGTAGCTTTCTAGAAGAATGCTACTGTGAACAGCTTTTAAGGTTCTGATTACACAGTATAGTGAACACTCTATTTATTCCATAACAAATCAAAGCAAAATATTCACAGAAAATCAAGGTACAGTATTCACAATATTACAACTTACCACAGAGAATCACAATACAGTATTCATAACAGCTTATCATTAAAATGGCCAGATAGTTTTCACCAAAGTGGTCACAATATTTAGCACAAAGAACAATCGATATCTCTAAGTACAGTAGTCAAAGTCTTCCACTCATGGGGCACACTAAGGTAACTCAATTAGTAACTTATTCAACAATCAATTAGCATTAATCACTAAGTACAATCATTAGAGAATACACAAACCCTCCACCCCTAGGTCACTACTAAACTACAATTTCATCATTATACAGTCCCCAAGGAGAGGTCTTTTCATCTTGGGGCTGGTTCTCAGATTCCCTTAATCCCCTTCCATGGTCCCAGATTCTACCTGGATTCTCCAGACTGTCACCTGGGTTCAATGGCAGACAGCTCCTAGTTCCTTGTCCAGCTCTCTGGATAGGTCCTGCTCCACACTGAACTTCACAGGGTACAGTCCATCTCAGATCCTTCACAATTTCTGTTCCCAGGAATTCAAGGCTCAACGAAGCCACAAAGTCCCTACATCCTGGTCATGCTTCCTCAGTCTTCTGCAGCTCGTTCAAAAAATAAGAATCACCTTATCCAGCCTGGGAGGAAGGGGCTCCTGGGCTCCTGGACTCCTGTTCAGAAGAAGCTCCACCACCACAAGTTCTCAGGAAATTCTGGCTCAGTTCTCAATTCTCTCTTCTGTAGCTGCTCTGCCACCAGATTCTTGTCTGAAGAAATTCTGACTGTGCCTCTGGGGCTTTTCTTATATACACAGCATTAGCTGCTTCCTGTTTCAGCCCTTCCTGTTACATCAGGAACAGGGGTTCATACCTTCTCTTTGTTTCACAGAGTTTTGATTTGTTACTAAGTGCCAAATAGCTGCTTACTTGCCAATGTAAAAATTACCATTACAGTGACCCCCTGGACCACAACACACAGGCCCTTTTATCCTCCACTATCTCCTGAAGTCTGTCCAAGGTCATGTTCATTGCTTCCATGACACTACCTATCCATCTCTCTACCATCCCTTTCTCCTTTTGCCTTTGATCTTTTTCAACATTAGGTCTTTTCCAATGAGTTCTGTCATCTCATTATGTGGTAAAAGTAGTTAAGTTTCAGGTTTAGCATTTGACCTTTCAGTTAAAAGCTTGAATTAATTTCTGTAAGTATTGACTGATTTGATCTCCTTGCTGTTTAAGGAACTCTCAAAGTCTTCTTCAGCACCACAATTTGAAAACATCAGTTCTGTGGCATTCAGACTCCCAGAATATATTTCAGCTCCCAGAATCTTATATTACTACTGGAAGAACCATAGCTTTGACTATACAGGCCTTTGTCAGCAAGGTGATGACCCTGCTTTTTAGTATGTTGTCCAAATTAGCCATAGTTTTCCTTCCAAGGAGCGTGTGTCTTAATTTCATGACTGTAGTCACCCAACAATATGAAATCTGACATTGCTTCCATTTCTTCTCCCTCTGTTTGCCAGGAAGTGGTAGGACCAGTTGCCAAGATCTTAGTTTTGTTTGTTTTTTAATGTTAAGCTTCAAAGCAGCTTTTACACTGTCCTCTTTCACTCTCTTCAGAAGGCTTAATTCCTCTTCACTTTCTGCCATCAGAGTATTATCATCTGCATGTCTGAGACTGTTGGTATTTCCCCAGCAACCTTAATTCTGGCTTTTGATTCATTGAGCCTGGTGTTTTTGCATATAAGAATTAAATATACAAGGTGACAATATATATCTTTGTTGTACCTTTTCCAATCTTAAGCCAGTCAATTCCACGTTCGGTCCTAGCTGTTGCTTCTTGGCCTGCTTAAAGGTCCTTAAGAGATAAGTAAAATGAGCTGTTTCTCCCATATCTTTGAGGACTTGACACATTTTATTGTGATCCACACAGTCAAAGTGTAGTCGATGAAGCGGAAGTTGATGTTTTATAAGGACAGTTCTTCAGTTGTCTTTATTAACAAGAATAGTTTGTACTAAGAAAGTTTCACGCTTAAAGATAAAAATGTCTGTATAGTCTGTAGTTATTTTTGATTAAAGGCAATTTAGGATAGTGGATGGAGAGTTGGTCCTGAAACCTGGAGGATCTGGGCTCAAGTCCCACCTCTGACAACCATTAGCCTTGTCACTGTCATTTCACCTCTCAATGCTCTAGACTAATGGTTTCAAATTCAAATAGAAATCCCTGTGGGTCACATATTGACTTATAAAACCACAAATTAACATTGTCTGTGTCTTACTGTGTTTAATTTTGTTAAACATTTTCCAATTACATTTCAGTCTCGTTCAGAAGTACTCAGGAGTTTTGCCCAAGCTTGTCAGCTCAACTCTAGAAAATTCTCTAAACTGTTAAGCTGTAGGAAAGGTGCTGATCTGTTGGAACTTCTTCACCTGGGAATTCCTTATACTAATGATATCCTAGATCCAATCTTTATTCCACATTAATAATTGATTAATATATTCATTCCTTATGAAATTTGACTTCACTTAATGTTCTTGCATGAGTCATCTTTGATCAAGAAAAGCCATTTCAAAAATGTGGAAGCTGAGACCAAGACCTTAAATGTCTTCCCAGGGCCATTACAAATGCATTGCAGAAACATAGTTTTGACCAAGGTCCTCTGATTCCAAATCCAGTCACTGGGCTATGACCATTGAATTCGTGGAATATGCTAATACAACCTAAGACAAAGACCTATCATTTAAAAAAAAATACTGTGAAAACTTTTTAAAAAAAATATATAGTAAGCTAAACTATGTCTCATTTATGCATAAAGCAAAGTGATTAATTTTTTAAAAAGCTAGATAAGTAAAGAAAACATAAGAAAATTTGCCTAAGTAAAGGAAAAAATGAAAGGAAATGTGATGCCATTTCAAGTCCAAAAATATTATTATGTAAACCTCACTTTACATGTTTAAATTTTACTCATTGGGCTACACAGATAAGGTTAGCTAAATTCTCTTTTTTCTTACTTAATCTATGTTTTAGTTTAGCCTTTAGTTTCATGATAAGCTCCTCTTTGAATTTAGTAGATTTTCATTTTATGTTTTTAGAGGAAGAATCATTCTTTTAATTACTGACCACAGCCCAATGTTTTGCTTGTGAAAATATCTTTTCCTTCAGTTTTTAAAAAGTAGTTCAGTTTGATACATCACCTAGAAATAAATGTTTTTATGTATAAGGATGTGTATGTTTGTTTTTCTAGAGTATTGAAAATGGTTTTACTATGAAAAAAAAGTTTTGACTTCTGTCTCTAATGAGGACTTTAAACTAATCAGGCATGCTTTTATTTCTCATTTGTAGTATAGGAGGCGAGTCTTAGAGTTTGAAAAGCTGGAAAGACATGACATTGTTGAATTGACTATTTTTATGGTAAAATATAGAGAAATTAGAATATTTGTGACATGTACTGTAATAGAAATGTAAAAACAGTTTTTAGGAAAGAAATTGCAATGGGAGAATCCATTTTATCCCCAATGGGATGAAATGTTATTCATCCTCTCCTTTTGTGCACCAGATGATGATGATTCAGAATCAGTCTAATCTGAGCTGATGCACATAGCAGCAGAAATAATGGCATTATCATCCGTCCAGAAGAACCCGGTAGTCAGCAGGCTGCACTCTAGTATTGGTTCTTCATGCAGTCCTTTATGCCTTGCTTGTCTTGAGATAGATAGCAGTTCTGGGAAAGTACAAAGGAAATTAGTATTTTTGTAAACATGATCTAGAAAGGGCATACACTGTCTTTCATATACTTTATCTCCTTCAGCTCTCTTGCTGGTGCCAGTGTTTCTTGTATCCCATTACTGCTTCATTAATTCAGGTTTGATACAGATGTATAATTATAGCCACTAAATTATTAGCGGGATCAGTCACCCAAGCCAAATGGAAGTGTTATGTGAATGTGATAATGAAACTGTGTACTGTAAATACCCAGTGATCCAAATTAAAGTGATTCTTTTGTGGCTGGATCTTAAACCTTATGCTTCTTTTTTTTTTTTTTGCCAGGTAATAAGGTGAAACCAGATGATTTTATGAATGCCAAAAAATCTCATGAAGTTCAGGTGATGTCAGAACTTATAGGCTGTATTGCAGATTTCTGTAGCATAAAGCAGGTAAGGTCACCTGTTTTTGTTTTGAGTTGTTAAAAATCTGCCATGTTAATATTTCATTGTCTTTTAATCTCTTAACTTATATAGAATCTTTAAATTAGGGTCTCTTGACCTGATTTAACATGAAACTTTTTTTTCATAATATTTTGATAAATGTTTCAATATATTTTTTTGTTTTTAATCCTGTGTATTTCATTTTATGCATTTAAAACCTTTTTTTTTTCTGATAAAGGGTCCCAATCTACAGCAGACTGTCAAAGGAGTCTGTGACCCATATAAGCTCAAGGACTCTGCTTTAAACGATAGTTGAAGGTAGTGTCCATAAAGTACAGACAACATGTTACATAATTATAAGTGCTTTACTCCAAGGGCATTATAGTTATGACTATTCATTATTATTAATATTATTACAGAATTACTTCAGTCTGTTAGACTCCAACCAGAGTTCTGCTATTAGAGAAAAGGATGAGTTCTTTCAAAATCTTTTCCCTTTCCTCACCCCTCTCCTACCTTCCTTATTATTGTATAGAGCAGCACCATTCTCCCAGTCCTTCAGGCCCACAACCTACTTCCAACCTTAATTCTTTACTATCTCTTCACTCCACTTCCATCTATTGCCAATTCCTGTCAATTTCCATTTTGCACCATCTCCTGAACATGCCCCTTCTCTCCTCTGACCCTGTAAACACTGGTGCAGGCCTTCATCACCACAACCCTAGACTATTGCAATAGTCTGCTGGTGGGTCTGCCTACCTCAAGGCTCTCCCCATTTCAGTTTATACTCTAGTCAGCCACCAAAGTGATTTCTTAAAGTATAGGTCTAAACCTAGCACACCCTATTCAGTAAACAACAATGCCTTCTTCTCACTTCCAGATTAAATACAAAATCTTCTATTTGGCTTTCAAAGCCCTTTGTAACCACCACTACTACCCCCACTTCCCCACCTCCATACCTCTATCCCTGCTCCTGTCGCCACTACCCACACTCACACCTTTCTAGTCCTATTACACCTTCCCCCCCTTGCATACTCTGAACATTGACATTGGCCTTTTTGCTGTCTCTCAAACAAGACACTCCATCTCTTGGCCATGGGCATTTTCACTGGCTGTCCCCCATGTTTGGAATACTCTCCTCCCTTATCCCTGCCTCCTAGCTTACTTCAAGTCCCAACTAAAATCCAACTTTTTCAGGAAGACTTTCCCAATCCATCTTATTATTTCTTATGTATCCTGTATGTAAGCACATATACATACCTATATGTGTCTGTATTGTGTAATATATATGTATATATGTACATATACATGTATGTGTGTATGTGTATATATACATATAGATATTTTGTACATTGTTCTTTGCATATCTTTTCCTTCATAAGATTGAGATTGTGAGCTCCTTGAGAACAGGGACTGTCTTTTGTCATTCTTTTGTCATCCTCAGAGCTTAACACAGTGCCTACCTCATAATAGATAATAAATATTTATGGATTTACCTACCAGTCCAATATTAAAAATTACAGTTCACATTTACATAGTTCCTTAAGGTTTGCAAATCATTATTGACATGTTTTGTCATTTGGTCCTCACAAAACTATAAGAAGTGGGAAATGAGTCAAACAAAAGACTGTGGGGACATGAAGGATGTTAGATCTTTATCTTTGGGGGCCAAAGTGACCCAGTGCTGGAGGTGGTATGGCTTCATTCATAAGGTAAGGGCTTCATTGATCTGGAAGCTGGTAATCCAGGAGGTTAGTGCCATGAGCAAAAAGACCAGTCTTATGACTGAATGCCAGACCTAGCCCTTGGTTTGTCCCTGTTCCTCATGGCTACTAATTAACTAATAGCTTAGGGTATCTGTTAAAATATTTTCTCTGGTGTTCCTCCATTTATTGTATGAGAACTCTCACTCTGGAAGGAAAAATGCTTCCTCATCTATAACAGGAATGGTTTGGATTCTATGATTTCAAAGTAACCTTCCAGCTCTAAATTCTAGGATCCTGTCACCTCAAGAGACCATTGTTTCCCAGAAATCATATAATGCAAATCTTCGGAATTTCTCACAGTGTTTCAGTTTAATCATTTGATTTTAAGAATTCATATTTAATGCTTGTAGTTTTTATAAAAGAGGTAAATTTAGACTCCATTTCTTATCCTCTTACCGTGGACAATTTATCACTTATCCTTCTACAGAAGGAAAAAGTAGCAGTGATCTTGGACTAACTACTTTCTACTTGTTAATACCAAATGGTTAATGTGCCTCTGTGGAACTTTCAATCTTACTGAGTCTCCAGGGCTCAAATAAGTTAAGTTAAATTAAGTAAAAATGCTACAGTACTATTATTATTTTTGATACTTGTGATATTATTTTTTTATATTTGTGAAATTATTTTTGATATTTATGTTTGGATATAGCTAAATTTCTTACCCCTTCAATGAAAAATATGTAAAGTTCCTAACTTTATTGATTGGTTTCAGGCATCTTAGTCTCAAGAATTTATTTTTTTAATGCCAAGTACTTTATGACTGAATATTGAATGTTTTTAAATCAAAAACAGCACTACAGTATAGCAAAAAAGAAAAAAAAAGACTGCTTTATATTAAGTTTATTCCATTCTTCATTGATATATGCTATACTAGAATTTATTTTTTCATATTTAGGAATGAGATGAAAATAAACTCTCACTTGTAGAAAAAAATCTAAATTTTTTTTAAGTCCTCTGATTTGGTTACTTTTAAATTGGGTGGGAAAGATTGTGAATTTTTAGGAGTTTTTCCTTATTGATTTCTGTAGCTTTACTCACAAAACTACAAATATGTGTATATTATCTATAATATTTAATTAAAGCATATAGAACTATGAAAATAAGTCACATATTTTGTAACAAAGTCACCATGAAATGAGATTATAGGTCACTCAAAGATAGAAAAATGTCTTTTCCTTCACTTATTTGTACCTGTGAAATGGGTGTTATAGAATATGGTTCTCTAGTGATATTTTGTAGCACATTGTAAAGCCAAGCACGAGAAGCTTTCCAGAAGACTGCTGCTGTGAATAGCTTTCAAGGCTCTGATTACATAATATAGTGACCTCTCTTTATTCAATAACAAATCAGGGCAAAACATTCACAGAAAATCAATGTATAGCATTCACAATATTACAG
The DNA here is from genome assembly GCA_011680675.1 of Gymnobelideus leadbeateri. Lineage (NCBI taxonomy): Eukaryota > Metazoa > Chordata > Mammalia > Diprotodontia > Petauridae > Gymnobelideus > Gymnobelideus leadbeateri. The sequence goes on from WOXC01010276.1 coordinate 467,387, forward strand.
CTTATCACAGAAAATCAAAATACAGCATTCACAATGTCATAATACCTCAACAACTTATTACTAAAATGGCCACATAGTTTTCACCAAAATGGTCACATATTTTTTAACAAAGTGCAATCACTTAGTCAATCAATCACTTAGTAACTCAATCATTCAGTCATAAAGTACAAAAGGGGACATACTAAGTTACAAATCAATCACTATTTAGTCATCAGTCACTACTCAGTACCCTCTTAAGGGGTAGTAGAAAATACACAGGCCATCCACCCCTGGGTCACAAGTAAATCACAATTTCATCACTACTCAGTACCCATGGAGAGGTCTTTTCATCTTGACTCAGGGCAGGCTTTCAGGTTCCATGGCTCCTCTTCCATGGTCCCAGCTCCCACTGGAATCTAACCAACTGCTACCTGAGTTCAAAGGCAGACAGCTCCCAGCTTTTTGTCCAGCTCTCTGTGCAGTTCCTGCTCCACATTGGAGCTCACAGTGTCCAGTCCATCTCAAATCCTTCACAGTCTCTGTTCCTGGGAAGACAAGGCTTAACAAAGCCACAAGAACATTCATGAACATTAACAAAGCCACAACAACATTTGTACAGAATACTGACAGCAGCACAGTCATGCTTCCTCAGTCTTCTGCAGCTCCAGCTGGGCCTCTGAAATCCTCAGCAGCCTCAGCAGCTCCAATTGGCCTCAGAAATCTTCAACAGCTTGCTTCTCAAAATCAAAATCACTTTTCCATGGAAGTTCAGTCCAACAGCAGCAGTCTAGACTCCAGGTGCTCATCCAAAGAAGTTCTGAATTTCCCAGCTGGGGTTTTTCCTTATATACAGTATTGCTCCTCCCTGTTCAGTCCCTTCCTGTTATGTCAGCAACAGGGGTTCATACCTCCTGTTTCTTTAACAGAGGCTTAATTTGAAACTAGGTGCTAAGTACCTGTCAGTTTAGCAATACAAAAGGATCTTCAAATTTCATTACTGTTACACACATTATTTTAAAATATGTGAAAGTAAGAAAAAGTTGTGCATGCTGTAAACATGGCAGATGGTTGCTTAATTTTACAAAAAACATAAAAGAAAATATTGAAAAAATAAATGCAACTCATAGTATTTTGAATATCACAAAAGTCAGAAACATTTCTTTATCTGTCAGCCCTAGTTATATATAATTTTGGTCATTTCTTGGAAGGAAGTAGCCATTGTATATTGGTGGATAGCCCTCTCTGACTGACCAAGCTGACCCATTTTTTAACCTTTACAGACCCAGACTAAGTGTATTGGTTAGTTGACTCATTCTCTTAGGATCATAGATTTCTAGGGATCCCAGAAAGGGACTTCAGGGCCATCTAGTCTTACCTTCCTCGTTGTACAGATGACAAAAATGAGACACTAAGTCTGAAGTCACTTAAGTGACTTGCTTTTTAAGGTCACACATGACTCTAAATCCATGCCCATTCCTCTGTATCATGTTGCTTCTCAGAGGGTATATCTATCTGAGGAAAGAAATTAAGATCAGAAGGTTACTTAAGTATCAAGTAAAGGACAGGGCTTTTGATGGTGTGAAGAGATAGTGCCATTGCCCTATGTCACCGTTCTCCACTAAAGGGCTAGAATGATAATGTCCCTGAGTCAGGGCAAACCTCCCCATTGATAGAAGGATCCCAAGACACACTGATAAATTCTTAACTTACAGCTTCCTTGGCTATAGCTTCCATTCACATCATCATCCTTTCAATTCAATGCTATTTTAGAATCCTTTATTGTTACCTGTTGTTGGCAAAACATTGTACCAGGCCGTAGGGGTGCAGAGGTGGAAAAGGTGCATGTTTTTGTGCCCAAGGAGTTTATAGAAGAGGTGAAATAGTGGCAGGAGAGATTAGGGAAGTGGACATTATTTCTAGCTGGGGGATAAGGAAGTGTCATGGAGGAGGTTGCATCTGATCAGGGCCCTGGAGCAAAGACTGACTGAATGAAAAGCACCTAGTAAATGCTTCCTATGTGCCAAGCACTCTGCTAAATTCTGGAGATAGAAATGCAAAAGCCAGATAGTCTCTGTCTTTTGGGAGCTTATCTTTGATAATGGAACCAAAAGCAGGAGGGATGAGTGGCATAAAGGAGTTATGTATGATCTAGGAAGTTATAAAGATGGTGGGTGGAATAATACAACAGTTCATGGAGACATTATTCCAAGAGGCAATGAAAATGTAGATTTGCTCACAGTTCTTAGAGCCAAAGGTGGGAATTTAGGGGTATGTAGGGCTTAAAATATTTTGGGTGAAAATGAAGCCGTATGATCCCAGGAGTGCTGAGTGGAGTGGCTTAATTTCTGTAGATGGAGATGAGCCAGAAACACTTCCACATACAGGTACTGACTTATGCAAGTATGTGAAGGGAGGAAAGGAGAGGAAAAAGTAAGCTGGAGCTAGAAAGTAGAAGGATTTCTCTGAATGCCAGGTGAAGGAGTTTTATTTCAGTTAGCATGTAGGTAGTGGGGAGTCACCCAAAGGTTTTGAACAGGAGAGTAATATGATCAGACTCTGCCTCAGGTACATGATTTTGACAGCAGTGGATGGATGGGGATGAAGAGTGGAGAGCCCAGTTGGAAGACTTACTGTGGTCCAGAGAAGAAGCAATAAGAGCCTGAAGTAGGTTTTATTGGGGATGGGGGGATGAGACTAGGAGCAGTAAAAAGGGGAGAACATAGGCTAGAGATATTGATAGGATAGAGCAGTGAATTATGTGTGTGAGAGGGTGGAGGAAGCAGAAAAAAATAAAAGCTGGCCTTCATGGTATTGGAGCATTGGGAGAATGACGATGCCATCACCATAGGTCGGGTATGCAGAAGGAGGGTCAGGTTATGCATGAAAGGGGCTGAGCTCACATCAGTAAAATAGAGAAGTCTGGAGGACAGTAAGTTGATTTATCCTTCCAAGTGAGGCTGAGTGACTGTGTAGGACCCCTGCATAAAACATATTTTCCTCCTGTGTTTCCTAAAAAAGATTCACTTCACTGTAGGACCTGAAATTCTACCAAATAAAAACAAGAATCAGGTTAATGAATATTCTCCCTTAATACGGTTTCACATTTTAATGGAAATTAATAAAATCAGATTACTTTCCTCCAAATACCTTACTGAGGTAGTTACACTAAGAGGAATAAGTTTTGAATGGGACTTATATGAGAAAATTAATTTGTTTGCTTTCAGCACTTCTGGGGATGGGACCAGATGGATTTATCACCCCTCCAATATAAGGCAGCATGATGATATTTAGAGGTAGGGGACAGCAGCAGTGTGAGACAGAAAAGATGTGAAGACAAGTAGTAGATAATTGGCAGAGACGGTGTTTCCTTCATTTGAAATTTTGCCTAGAGTTGCCCCATCCTCAAAAAAGGACAAATTGCCCTGTGAAGACCTCCTGTCCTACGTACCCAGGATTCAGACTTTTACATTAGTGGTACATTTCAACTATAATATGGGTCAATTAGCTATTTGTGAGCTCGTCTGGGAACTTAACCAACACTTGTAATATTGTTTCCCTGGAAAAATGGAGTCCAGACTCCAAACAACCAACTTCCAAATAAACTTTTGGAGCACAACTCATTCATAAGTTGAGGACTGCCTATAATTAAATACATTGTGTTGGACTTTTTTTTAATCCAAAAAAAAAAAAAAATTAGTCCAAAGAAAGTTTTGGGGAGGACAAGAGCCATTGTCAAATAGTTGTTGCTCCAGATGGAAGGAGTAAGACCAGTGGGTGGAAGTTACAGTGGAACAGCTTTTTAACTCAGAATATGGATGAATTTTCTAATAGCTAGAAAGGATCCTAGGGTGGTGATGTGGTGAGTTCTCCATGGCCAGAAGAATTAATACAGATAGCATGTGACATTCTGTCCGGGATGCTACAGAAGGAATGATTCTGGGAAGAAAATTGAACTAGATAACTTCTGAAGTCCTTTCTAACATTAAAATTAGATAATTTGTTTTTATTCTTTTGCTCTGGAAATGAGAGTGAAGCCTTCTTGAATGGAAAGGAAAAATGTAATTCCTATTTCACATAGCCATTGTAGGCTTTGGAGGGGTAGAGTTTGAGAAGGTTTTTTGACACAGACCAGAAGACTGCTCGGTGAAGTTTGTGGGGAAGGGTGTTCCTGAGCAGAGGGAATAATGTGTCTGAAGGCGTTTTCTGGCTATATTACTGTAATTTTACCCTCATTAGACTCACTGCTTCCAGCACCACACCACTGAGATCATTTTTCTCAGTCATGGCTCTGACCACATCATCACTCTTCTCTAAACTTTTCGTTGGCTCTTTGTTGACCTTCCCAAGATCAATATCCTTACCAGATGATATAAACTTTTCCACCTAGCAGTTCTTGAATATATAATCCTGACATTTCCTACTACAAGCTCCCAGGTGATTTTCTCTCCTGCCCATCACACATTCACATTCTTACTTAGAACCTTGGGCCATTTCTCAAGTTAATCCATATCAAAAACTCCCCTCTTCCTAACTTGTTCTTTCCCTCTTGAAAGTATAGCTGTAATCACTCCATAAGACATTTCCTAATTAACTAGCAATGCAATTCCCTCTTGCTCCACCCACCAGCCCTCCCATTAGAGGGGAGAGGCCTCTGAGGCAGCTAAGGTGTTGACTATCAAAAGCTGAGTCAGTCTGCTTGGTGATGATATTTCAGGTGATCATTTTATCCTGAGGGAGGCTTGATATTCTTAGAATTAAAATGAAGCAAAGCTGTTGATGGCGGGGCGGGGCGGGGGGAGTTAAAACTCAAGTTAGGGACTTATATATGTTTTTCAGTTAGTTGAGTTGAATTCATTATATTCCCTGAGGCTCAATCCTGAACCTTTTGCTTTGTCATTCAGCATCCACTTTCTCAAACAGTTCATCAGTTTTCAGTAATTCAGCTGTTGCCAATTGGTGATGATTACCAAGATTATATATCTAGTTGTATTCCTTTTCCTCAGACTCCAGGCCTGATACAATGTGACATAGAAGGTTAGAGTTTTCTATACCTTACCTATTTCCTTCATCTTTTAATTTTAGTCATTCACTAAATTCTTTTGCATTTGTTCTCTAAAGGCCTTTGAATGCTTTCTTCTCCACATCTATGGCCACCTTCTTCATCCAGGACCTATAATGCTAGTGAGGGAAGGTCCTCAGTAATTTTTAAGTGTAGAGGAATCCTGAGAGCAGAAAAGTTTGAGAACTGCTGATATAGTGTACTCTTTTCCCCTACCCCATTTTACAGAAGAAGTAGTTATGGCAGAGGGAGATAATGTGGTTCGCCCAGTTCATATAGCTCTCTACAAGAGATCAAAATAGAACCCAGGTCATTTGACCCTCAGCCCATTGCAGAATGTCTGAGATGGTCTTCCTCTTCAAAATAGGAATAAGGAGGTTCTATATATTTTCGTTGTTCATTCATTCATGTCTGACTCTTTGTGACCCCATGAACCATACCATCCATGGGGTTTTCTTGGCAAGGATACTGGAGTGGTTTGCCATTTCCTCCTGCAGTGGATTAAGGCAAACAGAAATTAAGTGACTTGCCCAGGATCACACAGTCTGAGGCCTGTGAAAGGGATTGGATTTGAACTCAGGCCTTCTTGATTTTAGATCCAGTGCTCTATCCACTCAACCACCCTCGATGCCCCCTCTTATATACGACTGTCAATCTAATTACCTTTCCCATGACTCAAGAGCAAGACAAGAGGGAAATGAGGTTTAATTGAGGGAGGGCACACCTACCTCAGGAAGCCTTTCTAGTGTTTGGATATCTTTTTCTCTTAGATTGGGATGTAAGATAGTTCTCTTGGTAGGTTCAAAGGATACTTGAATCCATCCAGCTCAACTCCAGAGGCAACATGGTGTAGTGTCCCAAGCCTGCTGCTACACCCCAAGTAGTGTAGGGGTATACCACCTTTTCTTTGGCAAAGAAAACAGTCTTACTTTGTGTGACCCAAGAAGGCATAAAAAAGTATCTGTATGAATGCGTGTGTGTGTGTGTGTGTGTGTGTGTGTATGCGCTCACAAGTATGTATATGTACAGGTATATGGGAGATGGGTTTAATCTTAGAGTTGATTTAATAATAGAATAGACTTCCCTATGTTGTAGCAAACTCCCTGTCACCAGCAGTATTTCTGTGATAACTTCATTCTTATCTGTGAGTCAGGATGTGGGAGAGATTGCTGTACTGGGAGAGAGGTTAAAATAGAGACCTAAAGTCTCCTTCCTTGATACACGGAAGAAAGCTTATAAAGTAAAGACAACAGAGAACAGATATACAGGTGAGACAGACTTCAGAAGGGTCAGGTTTTAGTAGGAGCTGTCTCTGTCCCATATCTTGTTGAAGCTACTGCAAGACAGATATGCCATAGTATACCCCACCTTCCTTACACTTTTCTTCCTCCCTGAGTTTGAGGTCAAGAACCCTTTTTCTTTTCTTTCTTGTGATAAGATAGGTCTAGGAATAAATCTTTAAAAGAGACAATAAAATGTCTACATCATGATGAAATAGCAAATAAGAAGTGATAAATCTAGATATGTTGATGTCTAAGGAAAGAAAGGAATTTGTAAAGCTGAAAAGCATAGTAGAGACACAATCCATCTCCTTCGTTTTCAACGGAGGAAGTTGGGGTCCACAGAAGGTGATTTGGAAGTTAATAACAAGATCAAGACTAAAGCCCAGCTTTTCCAACTAGGGAAGGTGGCATTGTGTAGTGTTAAAAGCCCTAGAGACCTGGGTTCTGGTTCTGGCTGTGATAGTTATGAGTTCTGTGAATTTGGGCAGATCCTTGATTTCCCCATCTTTAAAATTAGGGTTTTAGATTAGATAAGCAACCCCATTTTGGAATCCAAGTCCTTAACTAAGGGATAAAGAAGATCTTTAAAATATGAAGATGTATGACCAGATCCTAAAAGAAGTTGAAGGTGCCCAGATGAGAGTCAGTCCAAGCCTGAAATATTTTGGAGCCTGGTGGGTATTCCATTAGGATTGGAGATTTGACAGAACCAGCTGTGACTAGGAGAACAGCCTTGGAAATATGCTTTGGAGGGAATATACATCTAGGAAAGTTGAAAGAGAAAGGCCATCAAGTATTTGTATTGGGTCATCAAGAAAGAATGCCATATGGAAGAGGGATTAGATGTGTTCTGCTTGGCGCCAGACAGGGTGACTAGAAACTAGAAGGTGGAAATTGCAAGGAGGCAAATTTTAGCTCTGAAGGAAAAACTTTCTAAGCAATTAAAGCTATCCAAGAGTAGAATAGGCTGCCTCAGGAGTTACTCAGTTCCTCCTCATTGTAAGTCTTCAAGCAAAGACAAGATGACCATTTGTAGGGAGCATGGTAGATTGATTCAGTTTGATTCTCAGTAAGTTCTGAGTTGGCTTACACGTTCATCTCTCTGTCTAGTGATGTCTGCATCAGTTTCCCAGACCCCAAGTTAGTAATCCCCTGATCTAGTGATTCCAAAACCTTACTTGAAAAATAATCCCTCCTACCACAGTTGTTGAGTAGACATCAAGCCTTTGTTTGAATATGTCCAATAAAGATAGACACACTATGTTCCAGATAATAACGAGTTGACATTGATATTATCACTTTAAGGTCTGCAAAGCACTTTACAGATATGGTCTCATTTTACCCTCACAACATTGAGAGGTATTATTGACCCCCTCTTACAGATGAGAAAACTGAGTCAGACAGACATTAAGTGACTTGCCCAGAGTCACATAGCTCATAGTAAGTGTCTGAGGCCAGATTTGAACTCAGGTTTTCCTGACTCCAGGTTCAGCTCTCTCTCCATATCCACTGTGCTTCCTACTTTCTTTACAAAGCAACTCATTCTACTTTTGTATAGCTTTAATTGGTAAGTTTTTCCCAGCACCAAATCTTAATTGGGCTCTCTCTTATCATTGCTGCCCTGTGACCAAGAAGAACAGGTTTCATCCTTCTTTAGAATAAATCTTTCAAATACACGAAGATGGCTTTTATTTTCCCTCTTACTCATCTCTAGGCTAAACATTACCTAGCATGGGAGAGATTAGAGTTAGGTAGATCAATTAGGAAGCTGTTTCAACAGTCCAGGCAGCAGGTGTTGAAGATCTTAGCTAGAGTAGTGGCTATTTGAGCAGAGAGAAAGGGGATAAACTTGAAAGGGGGGCAGGGGGAGTTAGCAGCCCTCACAAGGAGGAACACCAAGTAGACAGAGAACCCAAAGGAGGGGGAGAAATTGTGCAGAGTTCATCCAAGGAGAGAGATTCATGCTCAGACCTGCACACCGTCTTCATGTAGCATGATCACAAGACCCTTCACCATATTCACTGCCTTCCTTTGAAAACTCTGTTGTACTTTCTCTGGCTGCCCCCCATCCCTGGGATACTCTCCCTCATCACCCCCACACACAGGCTTCCCTGGCTTCCTTTAAGGCTCTGCTAAAATCCTGTCTTCTGCAGGATGCCCTCTTAATTCCAGTGCTTTCCCTCCATTAGTTATTTCCTATTTATCCTGGAGAGAGCTTACTTGTTTTGTTGATTGTTACCCCCCATTAGGTTTGTGAGCTCCTTGAGAGCAAGGACTGTCTTTTGCCTGTCTTGTATCCCCAGCAAAGTGCCTGTTACATCATAGATGCTTAATGTTTATTGATTGATTATCAGTGTCCTTCCTGAATACTCAGAACCAAATGTAATGCTCCAAATGTGGCCCAGCCATGGCAGAGTATCACAGGAGTCTAACATCCTTATTCCTGAAAGTGCGCTTCCTCAGTGGAGGCCAAGAAAGAATTAGCTTCTTGGCTTTCCTAGGACACTATTGGCTCATGTTGAACAGGCCCCTAAACTCCCAGATCCTTTCCAGACAAATTGCTGTTTAACCATTCTTTCCACATTTTGTCTTTTGAAGTTTTTTTTTTAACCCAAGTGTAAGACTTAACATTTATGATTATTAAATTTTAATAGATCTGACCAGATTTGACCAAATGATGTAGCCTCTCGGAATATTTTTGGATCCTATCGTTAGCCTGTGTATTAGCTCTCCCTTCATGGCTTTTGGTCTCAGAAATTATGATGATCATGCCATCATGCCACTGCTGTTAGGCAAATCCTTGATTAAAAAAAAAAAAACTCCAAACCACAGTACTGGAAAGATAGGAAGCCCTTTAAAGACCAGAGCCACATTTATGTATGATCCTGGGAATAACAGGGCACCAGTGGCATCTGGTGTAGGGCAGGCATGGTCAGACCTGTATGTTAGAAAAAATCATTGTGACCGCTGTGTGGTGAATTTGCTGGAGTGAGGAAAGGCTTGAGGTGCCAGTTAGGAGGATATGGTGAGAGGTGACTAGAATCTGAACTTGAATATTAATTATGTGAATGGAAATAAGTGTATAAATGTAAGTGATGTTGTGGATTTGTATGGAAAGGGAAAGGACAGGATCTTCAACTGAATGGAGATGTGGAGTGAGTGAATGAGAAGTAGAGGATGATAACTGAAGTTGTATACTTGGGTAACTGGAAAGATAATCATTATAATAACACTAGCTGACATTTTTATAGCACTTACTATGTGCCACGTATTGTCCTAAATGCTTTGCAATCATTATCCCACTTGATCCTCGATAACAACCCTGGAAGGTAGGTGCTATCATTATTCCCATTTTATAGATGAGAAAACTGAGGCAAACAGATATTAAGTGCCTTGCCTAAACTCACACAGCTATTAAGTGTCTGGGGCAGGATTTGAATTCAAGTCTTCCTGACTCCAGGTCTAGTACTCTATCCACTGTACCACCTAGCTACCCTGGACAGTAACAGAGAGTTTGGAAAAAGGATGGGTTTGTAGGGAGAAAAAAACATGAATTCTTTGTTGTGCTCAGCTGAGTTTAAGACCTGTCCAAAAGGCATTGACTAATGTGGGACTGGAACTCAAGAGAGATAAGGGTTTGTTCTGTAAAATTTGGATTCAATCAAAAGGCCACATTTAAGGACCTAGAAGGCCACATGTGGCCTCAAGCCCACAGGTTCCCCACCCCTGGATTAGATAGATAGATCTGAGAGTCCTCTTCATAGAAAGAGTCACAAGTCATCTCTTTAATTATACATCCTAGGACAGAAGATTCCCCCCAGGGAGATTTGTTCTGTGAAGTTTGGATTCAGTCAAAGGGCTGAACTTGAGGACTGTAGGTTCCCCACCCCTGTCCTAGGATTTTGCCAAACATCTATTTAACAGGCCCTTAGCTTATGGATCACATTCTCTTCCCTCCCCTCACTTCTTTAAAAGAAAAAAAAAGAAAGAAAATAAGGGTACATTTGTCCTCCTCCAGTCTTGCAGTACCTATCCCCTCTCCAGCCAGGATCTTTCAGGTAACCTTGACTATGCCTCAGAATTTTTCTTTCAGGACCCCCAGCATGTTGGTTCCTGTAGGCTAATTGACATGAATTCACTTTGGACAGCTGGGTTTTCTCTACCACCCCCCCTTATTTAGGCTATCAGCTCCCTTTTAGCCATTTTGGGGTCTGTTCTTTCCAATCCAAAAGTAATTTCCTTGGCAGAGAAAACAGGAGCAAAGTAAAAATCAAAGCAGGTCTGTCTTACCCTCTGCTGTCAGTTATAATTGTCCTCCACACCAAGCATCTGTCTGTCCCTTCTTTTTATTCTCCTTTTTTGTTCCAATGTGGCTTTTTAAAAACCACTCAAACTCTCTTAAAAAAGACCAAACCTCCTTTCTGTTGTCCTCGGGTTTTGTTTTGTTTTTTAATGTACTTTGGTGCTATTGTTCCTATAGTACATTGTTTTCTCTTGTATTCATCCTCCCATCTATTTTTGTATCTGTCTTCTCCACATTAAAAAAAAAAAATCTAAGTTGATTGGAGATTTCCGTATTCATCCTTTTAGGTTTCTTTTGATGACTCCCCTCTTTTCTCCCAATAGGAATTGTTTCTTTTTGTATTTTCAGCATGTCATCCCTTTAAAAAATATTTTTATCAATGCCATTTGTCTTGCATCCTGCTCCACACAGTTCTGTGGAGGAAAAAAAATAATTAAGGAAAACTGAGTAACATTACAACCATATGTGACAACACGTAATATAGTAGTCTTGCACTTCTACTGAAAGGAGGTATCTGTCCTTTGGAATGAAGATTGATCATCGCATTTGACCTTCATCTTACTTCAGCAACCTTTTAGTGTTCTTTTCATCTACATTATTGTAATCATTGTGTAAATTGTCCAGTTCATGGAAAGTTTGAATTCCTAAAATTTGCCAGTGCAATAATTTTGCATTACATTCATTACCACAGTTTGTTTAGACATTCCTCAATTGATGGGCACCAGATTTGTTTCCAGTTTTTTACTGAACAAAAAAGTGCCAGCATTCAGTTTGAGACCTTTCTATCTCTCCTAGGCTGAATTTTACACAAGAATGTTTAAGACAGTATATTCTATCAATCCCTTTTCTGAACCCTTTGAATTGTGCTCTTTCACAATCTAGAGTGCATTTCAGCTGATGCTTGGCTTTCATCCCTTTTTTTAATCAAAGTGACTGACCATTTCACTCCATGGTCCTCATCATTTCAGGGGATTAGTAAAGGCACGGATCTCATAGGAAGCAGTATTCACTTTGGCAGTAGCTAAGGTGAGATGAAGTTGTCCAACTCACTTGCTCAAAATCAGAAAGTAAGTAAATGGTAGAATTGTGTATCATAATAAAATCTGTTCCCCAGTTGATAAATGATCAAAGGATGTGAGTGTGGACAATTTACAGAGGAAGAAATAAAGCTATTGATTTTTGTTATCATTTTTCAATCATGTCTGACTTTTTGTGACCCCATTTGGGGTTTTCTTGGCAAAGTTACTAAAGTGGTTTGCCATTTCCTTCACCAACTCATTTTACAGATAAGGAAACTGAGGCAAATGAGATTAAGTGAGTTGGCCAAGGTCACACAGCTGGTAAGTGTCTAAGGACACTTGAGCTCAGGAAGATGAGTCTTCCTGACTCCAGGCCTGGCACTCTATCTACAGAGCCACCTAGCTGCCCCAAAGCTATCAATAACCATATGCTAATAGATCTAAATAACTCCTAGTAGAGAAATGCAAATTAAAACAACCTTAAGGAACCACCTCACACCTATCTGATTGGCTAAGAAAACAACAAAAGGAAAATGACAAATTCGTGAAGGGGATTGTGGGAAAATAGGTGCACTAATACACTGTTGGTCAAGCTATGAACTGATCTGGCCATTCTGGAAAGCAATTTAGAACTATACCCAAAAAGTTGTTAAGCTACATGCCTTGACACTGCCACTAGGTCTATACCCAAAGAGATCAAAAGAAGAGAAAAAGGATCTGTATGTACAAATACATTTATAGAAGTTCTTTGTGTTGACAAAGAGTTGGAAACTGAGAGGCTGCCCATCAATTGATGAATGGCTAACTAAATTATGGTATATGAGTGTGTTTGAATGCTATTATGCTGTAAGAAATGTTGAAGGGAATGGTTTCAGAAAATCCCGAGAAGACTTGTATCAATTGATGGAGAGTAAAGGAAGCAGAATCAGGAGAATAATTTATACAGCAACAGCAATATTATAAAAATAATAAATTTTGAAGGCCTTAGTAATTCTAAGCAATACAGTGATCAATCCAATTCCAAGGACTTAGGATGAAACATGTTTTGTACATCCACATTGAGAACTGATGAACTCAGAGTATAGACTGAAATGTATTTTCTTTTCCTTTTTATTGCCTTTTTTCTTGGGGGGCGGGGGGGCGCAAGGAAGAAGCATGGCTAGAATCTGTTAAGCATATACCACTCCTACATCTAGTTATCGTCTTTGTCTTACATCACATACTTTCAAAATAATAATGTTTATTAACTTGCCATTTTCTACAAGGCACTGTGGTAAATATGACAGATGTAAAGATGGATACAACATAGGCTCTGTTTCCAAAAAAACTAACAACCTCCCTGAAACTCTGAACTTGACTTGGCAAGAGTTTTAAATGACATTGAGACTCAGAATTTTTGTTGTTGTTGAAACAGGAATGTTTCAAGGCACCAACCAAAAAGATACTGCAAATGAGGCTGTACCGCTAAAGTGTGGTGTGGCCAGAGTAACTGGAGTAGTGTTGGAATCAATCTCCAGTGTGTATCATTTTCCATCTTAATTTATTCCTGTTTGTTATTTAGTGTCCTTTGTATCCCATACACTGTTTATTGGCTTGTCACTTTCATTTTTGTCTGTTTTAGATCCTGAGATCCTAAATCAGTCATTCTAAACCCAGCTTTTATTATTTACATCAGGGATTCTCATATTATCTTAAAAGTGTCTTGCAATTCTTTATAAAATCTTAAATATAAAATGATTTAAGTTTTCAAATGGGCAGGTCTTAAACTGTGCTCTTTTTATGCAGTTGGTTGATTTTGTAAAATCATATAATGTCATATAAGATACAGCATCCCCAGAGGTTTAAGAATCAGTGATGTAGATAAGGAGCTTTGTTTAACTTCTTTTTTTATCTACAGACAACAATACTTTCAGGTAGGTATTTATGTCTGTGTAATTGGTTGTCACTTAGTTAAATTGGAAACAGACTTGTAGATTGAACCAGCATTAGAGTAATCCCACTTCTCTTCCTTTAGTGATATAGTTGATGTGCTTTGGATCCAGGGTTGGAGCTACATAAATAGCCAATATAGTAATATAAATAATGAGAATGAACTGAGAGTGGGATATTTCTGTAAATGTGTTTTCCTAAACTAAGGATTCTTAATCTTTTTGGAGTCATAAACCTCTTTGGGCTATCTGGTAAAACCTGTGAGCTGCTTCTCAATAATATTTTAAATGCATAAAATAAAACACATAGAATTATAAAGAAAACCAATTATATTGAAATCATTATCTACTTAAAAAAAAAAAGGTCTCAAACCACAAGCTAAGAATAACACCTGTCTTGATTCTTTAGAAGAACAGAATCAGTGGACTAAAAAATAAAAATCAATAGAGTTCCATCATACATGGAAAGAACAAAAGATGTTTCCACCTTTGAATTGGACAAATCTATTCTTTTGGGGATTAATATTAATGAGTTATAAAGACCTATCACTGATACGTTTTAAATCTATATGTACTACATTTAGCTAGAATGACTAATATTTGTTATGATTTAACTGTTTAATTTTTATATAAATATAAAGAAGTCAGATAAAGATTTTACTATATTTCTATATAACTTGAAACCAGAAGTCACAATTTAGTATGATCTCCCTGTGTTATAATACTTAAGGAAATTATTGAATCCATATATGTAAAACTCTCATTCTCTTATTTTAGAAACTCTAACCTTTGATTGAAAAGTACAAGCTATTTTTCATTTCAACTGTTTTCTTTACTTTAGGTGATTGACCTTGGCTCTGGTAAAGGCTATCTAAGCTCCTTTCTGTCCATGCAATATGGCTTAAAGGTTTATGGAATTGATTCCTCAAATATCAATACTCATGGAGCAAAGGAAAGAAACAGGAAATTGAAGAAACACTGGAGAGTATATAAAACTCGGTCAAGAGCACATATCAGTGGTCAGGTGTTAGAAAAGGCAGAAGAAACTACAACTCAAGAACAGAAATGTAAAACAAATATCAAAGAAAAGCTTTTAAGTATAAACAATAGTCTTACGAATGAAGACAAGAGATCTATCTCAGATTCAGTTTTGTCAGATTTTACAGATGCTGTAATTTCTGATGTCACAAGGCAAATGGAAAATCACACTGATTCTTTGCCACAAAGAGCTGGCAGCTTCCTTCTGGAAAATAGATCGACTCTTTTAAATGTTTTGCCTGTTGATGCCATCAAACTTGCTTCTCCAGCCACTAAGGACTATGGGGAACTTCCTAAGGAACATAAAGAGAAGAAAAAAACAGTGACCATCAAGGACCAAGCAAAGGAGTCAAATGAATCAAGCATTTATTCACCTTTAACTTCTTATATCACTGCAGAATCTGAACTTTGTGACATCATTACAGATCTGGAGGTAGTTAAATATTTGATTAAAATTCATAGTAGTTTAAAAACTTTTGCAATTTAAAAAAAAACAGCAGAGTATATTAAGTCTTATGATAAATTATCACTACGTTAATTAAAAAAAAGCCAGAGGAAAAGAAATCTAAATTAGTCTTTCCTGGGTCCTATAAGCCTCAATTTGACGGGAGCAATTTCCAGAGTACAGGACCTTCCATGGAGAATGTATTGATTCTAGGTCCCTTAACTCAAAATAGAAACTTGAAAACAAAAGTACCTCAGTTGTTTGAGGTTGAAACATCAATAATCTTTGATTCTTTCCCCTTCCTCACTCCCCACTTGCCAAGTCATGTTTATTCTACCTCCTCAATATCTCTCTCAGTGGACCCTGTTCATTTACACTGCTATTGGCCCCATTCGGATCCCCCATTCCTTCTCACCTGGATTATTGCAATAACATTTTTACTGGTCCCTCTTGTTCTCCCAGCCTCTCACTCAGGGATTCTTAACCTGTTTTGTTTTGTGGACTGCTTTGGCAATCTGGCAAAGTCCATAGACCGCTCCTTGGGATAAGGTTTTTAAATACCTAAAATGAAATACATAGGTATATAAAGAAAGCCAATTATATTGAAATGTTTTTCGCACTTGAGTTTGATTACCTCCGTGAAGTCTACCCATGGACATCAGGTTGAGAACCCCCAATTTTCCCTTTGCAGTACCTACTTCACACAGTTGCCAAGGTAACTTTACCTAATACATAAGTCTGATCATGTCACTTTCTTGCTTAGAAACTTTTGGTGGTTTCTCTTTAGTTACAGGATAAAATACAACAAACTCTATTGTTGGCAGAGCAGGAAGACCCATCTTCTTGAGTTCAAATCTAGCCTCAGACACTTCCTAGCTTTGTGTGTGTGTGACCCTGGGCAAGTCACTTAAACTCTGTTTGCCTTAATCCACTGGAGAAGAAAATAGCAAAGTACTTCTGTGTGTGATCTGAAAAGGGGTTAAAAAGAGGCAGATGTGAGTGAAAATGACTGAACAACAACAAAAAAGTGAGAACTGGATAAGGAATGGCTGTGCAAAACCATTGGTTAACTCACATGACCTTCTGGGACTCAGTTTCTAAATTTGTAAAATGAAGATGTTAGGCTGGATAACATCTAAGTGCCCTTTTAGCACTAACAACTATAATATCTTGGGACTGATTCTAATGGTAACCATATGGTATCAGTCCTGAGATTGCCTTATGATTGGTCTTTTAAATACTTCATTAAGTCAACTCACTTTGGATGGTACTTAATTAAACAAAATGTGTGTGTGTGTGTGTGTGTGTGTGTGTGTGTGTGTGTGTGTGTGTGAGTGTGAGAGAGAGAGAGAGAGAGAGAGAGAGAGAGAGAGAGAGATAAACCTTAAGTCCTGAGTCAATTGGCCTCAAATTAGTTAACCAATCAGAAGGAAAAATGTACTTTAGGGAACAAGTTTTGCACATTTTACATTATTTAGTATAGAGGGAAAATTAGCACTCCATATTATATCTTATGTTCAAAGGT
Source organism: Gymnobelideus leadbeateri (assembly GCA_011680675.1). NCBI lineage: Eukaryota > Metazoa > Chordata > Mammalia > Diprotodontia > Petauridae > Gymnobelideus > Gymnobelideus leadbeateri. Next base: position 483,966 of record WOXC01010276.1, read on the forward strand.
CTGATACCTATATACTGAATCTGTGCAGGTCACTTAAGCTTTAGATGCTCTGGGCATCTATCTAAGACTGAGTAGCAGAGAAGGTGCAGAGCCCTCCTAGATGATAGTTACCACATGTAAGCCATCTTGTTTGCTCCATTTTATGGCCCAGCTTCTAGTCTGGCTAACTAATATAGAAATGCTGGTGGTCCCAAGTGCAGGCATAGAGGGTCTAGACCTATTATCATTGGATCATGAAATTCCCATGTAGGATCATTAGCTCATGGATGTAGAATGAGAAAGAGATCATTCTTTTCGACTCTGTCACTTTACAGATGAGGAAACTGAGACCCAGAATATTAAAGTGACTTCATTTGAAACCCAGTCCTCTGTCTCTAGAACCAGGATTCTTTCTTTCCACTGTGTGATACTGCCCTCCATTCTTAGTGGAGGGAAAAAAGATTCCATATTGAGAGCAGATCAATATTGTCAGTTTGTGTATAGTGGCTATTTTAGTATATAAATTTTTTTAAACCTTATTAGGGAAATTTAGTAGTCATGGAAGTTAGGACAATTCTATAATTTTCAGTAATTAAAATTTTTCATCTGAATAGCGTTTTTCAGCTCTTTTTTCCTAATAAGAAAATTACTTTTTTTTCTCCTTTTCTTTCTTTGTGAAAGGATTGTATTATGGTAGGTCTGCATACATGTGGGGATCTTGCTCCAAATACTCTGCGGATATTTACATCTAAATCTGAAATCAAAGGAGTTTGCAGTGTTGGTTGTTGCTATCATCTCTTATCTGAAAAGTATGAAAAACAGCACAAAGGTCAGTAATTTTTCCATGTCCAAATCAAAGATGCTAATACCTAGAGATTGTTGTCTTAGTTTCAGTTAATGACTAGATGTTATTCTTCTTGTTCACTTTATTTTTAAATTATATCTGGGATAAAATTTATCTTGCCAGAACTTTTAAGGTATCTTTAAGATTTGATACCTTACTACAAATATTTTCTCTCATTTCTTTGGTCATTAGAACATTTTTAAGTTAATGCTAAAAAAATTGCAATCTTAAATAAAATATTTTTAAATATTTAAACCCAAGTTTTTTTATTTTTAGTTTTTTGGTGGGGGTTGCCCACCTCACCAATTTTTATACATGGTAAAGTAAGGGTTCTCTAATGTAATGTCATCACTAATGCAAAGTTACAAGTTTTATCTTCATAGCTAAAGATTTTGTTTTTTTTTTATTTCCAGGGAAATATTGGTAATTTATACATTAATTAAAAATAATTCTTGGCTGTTGCTCTAATAAGATTTTAAAGATAGATTAAGCTATGTTTTTTATCTATTGAAAGTAATTATAAAATTGTTTTAAATTATCTTATTAATATTTGGCCTTATCTAACAAAGCTTTGCACCTTTTGGCCAGGCGGAATATGGTTATCACCAATTAAAGAAATCAGAGTTTAAAGTAAGGTTGGTTGGGAAGAGTGGTGATAGATCAGTGGATTTAAAACTTTCTGTAACAATGCTTCCATTTTTACCAAAAAGTCGTTACATCAATGCCCTCTTTTCACAAAACAAGTTATGTAAGTCACATTTATTTAAGTAAAAGGGCTAAAGTGTTAGGGAAAGGAATAAACATTTATTAAGCACCACACATTTGCTGTGCTAAATGCTTTCAAGATGTTATAGCACTTGATCATATTTGTTCTTCACAACAACCCTGTGAGGTAGATGCTATTATGATCCCCATTTTTGAAGTAGAGAAAATTGAGGCAGGCAGAAAGACTTGCCCAGGGTCACATAGCTGGAAGTGTCTGAGGCCAAATTTGAACCCCCATTTTCCTGACTTCATGTCCAGTACTAAGTCATCAACTGCTTTAATAAAATAAATAAAAGTTAAAATTTGTTATAATATTTATAATGGCAAACAAATAAATCTCAAAGATACAATAAAAACATTATGTACAGATAGTTATATGTTGAGAACATTTAGAATTTTCATATTCTTAACGTAAGAAAAATAACCACAATAATTGTATCAAGGTAGACTTCTTTTATGGGCATTAATTTTCTCAAAATATGGTATGATAGATGATATTGTTACAATTCCTTTTCAGTCACCTATTGATGTTGACATGTTGTTTTATAATCACTTCAGTAGGAAAGTTCATTTCACATTAACATATCATTAACAATTAACAGTAAAATATTTAAAAAAAGCAAAATAGTAAAATTACTTTGATAAACCAGAAAACTCTTTCTTTACCCATAGTCAAAACCTAGTAAGATTTTTTTTAGGCTTAACTGTGTTACAACATACTATCATAAAACAAGTCATTAACTATTCCTTTTCATATGGAGTAAGACCAAATTTATCATATTTGTTCATTGAAAATGGGTTATTTAACCATTCCTATTTATAAATATCTGGGTCTTTTAAATAAAAGAAAAACAACTTCTGTAGACCTCTCAAATGATTACTTTTACTTTCTTCTTTTTCATTTTCAGGGCAACTTTTGTTTTTCAGTTGGAAAACATCAAAATGTTATTTATAAATTTATTATCCATATTTCTAAATTTCTCATAGAGCCTCTTTATCTTTCAGAAGCAGAAGTGTGACTTTGAGAACTTTTTATTGATTTGTTTACAGTTAACAGTTTTTCAAAAATATCTACTAAATATGCATGTTTAGGAGGTCATTTTTGTTATAAAATAATTTTTCTTCATTTTTATGTTCTCTGCCACTTTGAAAAATAGCAATTTCTTCTTTGAACTGAGACATGCTTTGAAGTACTCGGACATGAAGGTTCAAAGTGTTTGCCATAATAGAAAAGTGCTATATATTTCTCTGTCTTTGTATTATTATACCATTTTGCAAAGAACTTTCCTTTCTGGTCTTTTAGAAAGTTATCACAGCTTGATAAGTTGTATGTGGTTATTCATATTTCTCTGCACAAGTGACACAGACATTTAATTTGTCCAAACTCTGCATGAAGGACCACATTTTTAACCCATTGGGCTTTATCAGCAGAGAAGCCAACACTATTTTCCCATTATGATTATTATTTTAAAATCCATCAATTATATTGAAAATATATCTTGATGGGACCTTATCATCAATAGGTTTGCAAAGTAAAATATCTTCCCTAACATTAGTCTCAATAAGATATCATTCCTGTGAAATCACATTAATACCTTTACATCTGTTGCATCATCTGTTCATGATATGAATAGATTTTCAATTCTTCTTTTCTGCTTATTCTCTGTAACTGCAAACAACCATCCAAAGATGCTATATCAGTTTTTGCCATATTACCAGAAGGATCCAAGACACAAATGAAGGTTAAGAACTCCCTATCTGGCCTAATCCTTTATTTTACAGTTAAGAAAATCGAAGCTTAAGGGGGAGATCATCAAGTGATCTTTACCAAGGCCATTAGGCTCGTTAATGACAGAACTTGTAGTATGATAATTTAATCTCCTTGAGGGCAGGAACTGTTTTTGCCTTTCTTTGTATCCCCAACAGTACCTGGTATATAATAAGTGCTTAACAAAGATCCATAGAATCATAGATTTAGAGCTGGGAAGGGATCTTTATTAGAACTGTCAAAAATTTTAATGGGCTGCATTTAAAGACAACAACTTTACCAACACTCATGCTATTCAGCTGTAGGTTGACTTAGCACTGCCTAGTGTGTTTTATTTTAACAAATGCTTTATTAACTTCTGGTTTACATCATTCATTTCTACCAGATTTTGAGTTACACTTTTTTCCCCATTTTTCTCCTACCCACCACCCCAGAATAGCAGTCCCACAAGATGTCCCCTCATCCAATCTGCTCTCCCCCATACCCCCTTCAGCTTTGCCATTAGGACAAGGTGAATCACTGTGCCCCAATGCCTGCACATTGTATCCCCCAATTGCATGCAAAATAGTATTAATAACAGTATTTATATACATTTGAAACATTTAATTTTAAAACTTCAAATTTCAGATCCATTCCCTTCCTCCGTTGTCACTCATTCACTCTGGGAAGATAAGCAATTCAGTATGTGTTGTACATGTATAGCTATGCAAAACATCACCATAGTAGATATATTATAAAAGACTGCTTATATTTCCCTCCCACCCATCCCACCCCCAACCTGGTCCATTCCCTACTTTGATCCTGTCCCTCTTAGAAAGTGGATACTTCCAACCTCCCCTCCCCCCAGAATGCCCTCTCCTCCATCATCCCTCCTCTCATCCCCCTTCCCCCTACACTCCTGCAGGGTGAGATATCCCATTTAGTATGTATGTCATTCTCTCCCTGAGCCAAATTCAATGAGAATATGGTTTTGACTTTTTGCCTTCCTGTTCTTCCCCTCCCCTGTGACTGCTTCCCCTTGTGCCTCTTCTACATGAGATAGTTTACCCTACCCTGTCTCTCCCCATCTCCTCTTGCCACATTCCTCTCTCACCTCTTAACTTCACCCCTTAAGTATCATCCCTTCCCACCAAATTCAACCTGTGCCCTCCATCCATGTATACCTGTAAACATATATACACACATTCACATATGTATTCATATGCCCATATACCCTTCTTCAATTATTTTCATACTGAGAAAGGTTTCATCAGTCACTGTTATTGTTTTTCCATGTAGGAATGTAAATAGTTAGATTTTGATAAGTTCCTTTTGATTTCTTTTCCCTGATTACCTTCTCAAGCTTCTCTTGCTTCTTGTATCTGAATGTCAAATTTTCTATTCAACTCTGGTTTTTCCCTCAAGAATGCTTGAAAGTCCTCTGTTCCACTGAATGAACATATTTTCCCCTGAAACAAGATACTCAGTTTTGCTGGGTAGGTGATTCTCAGTTTTAATCCTAGCGCTTTTGCCCTCTGGAATATCATATTCCATGCCCTTCAATCCCTCAGTGTAGAGCTGCCAGGTCCTATGCTATTCTGAATGTGTTTCCACAATATTGAAATTTTTTCTTCCTGGCTGCTTGTAGTATTTTCTCCTTGATCTGGGAATTCTGGAACCTGGCTATAATATTCCTAGAAGTTTTCTTTTTGGGATCTTTTTCAGGAGGCAATCAGTGGATTCTTTCAACCTCTATTTCCCCCTCTGGGTCTAAAACATCAGGGCGATTTTCCTGGAGAATTTCTTGAAGGATGATTTCTAGGTTCTTTCTTTGATCATGGCTTTCAGGTAGTTCAAAATTTTCAAATTATCTCTCCTGGATCTATTTTCCAGGTCAGTGGTTTTTCCCATGAGATATTTCACACTGCCTTCTATCCTTTCATTTGTTTGGGTCTGTTTAACAGCATCTTGATTTCTCATAAAGTCACTACCTTCCATTTGCTTCTGTCTAATTCTGAAGGAATGAATCTCCTCAGTGAGCTTTTGAGATTCTTTTTCCATCTGGCAGAGTCAGCTTTTTGAGGCATTCTTCTCATTGCCTTTCTGAGCCTCTTTTGCCATTTGAGTTAGTCTATTTTTTAAGGTGTTATTTTCCTCAGTCAGACTGTTGGCTGTCATTTCATACTTTTCTTGCATCTTTATTATTTCTCTTCCCAAATTTCCCCCACTTCTCTTATCTGCTTCTTAAGGTCCTCTATGGCCTGTAACCTGCTTATATTTTCATTTGGGGCTTTTGGTGCAGGATTTCTGGCCTCACAGTCCTCCTCCTGTTCCATGCTTTGATCCTCTTTGCCCCCAAAATAGGAGTCTAATGTTGCATTTTTCTGTTTATTTTGTTTCCTTTGCCTAGGCATGTTGCCACTCAATTACTTGACTTTTGGGCTTGTTGCCACAGTAGGGCTCTGCCACCAAACAGGGGAGCTTCCGTCCTAAACGTTGGGTCTTCACAACTTCCGGAGGTTGGGTGGCCTCTGTAAAGCCTCCACCCACTCTGGCAAGTTGGATACTCACCCCACAGCTTCCCCCAAGACCACAATCCAGATCCAAGCAGGTTAAAGCAAGAGCGATTAACCCCCAAACTGATTGCTGGATCTTCCTACAGTTCGCAGACCAGGAGCTGGAGCTGCCACTGACACTGCAAAATGGCCTCTGTGCCATGTTTCCTCAGCCACTTTTCACCCCCAGGGGAGAAAGCTGATGCGTTCCCCAAATACTAGTCCCAAAGTCCATAGGGCACTAACCTCTCAATTTGTCCTAGGCATATCTGTGCTGATAATTCTGGAATTGCCACAACTGCTGGTGTTCTGGGGTCGCTCCAGCTGGCTGCTGGCTGGGTCTCCCTGGGGCTAAAACCATGGCTCAGGCGGGCCTAGGCTCAGCTCCCAGAGCATTGCGCTGTGCTGTGCTGGCTGCTCCCTGAAGGGCTGCTGGGCTGTCCTTAGCGGGAGGTTAGCTTCTCTGTGTTGTTCTTTGGGTGCTGGGGCTCCAGAAGTTGTTCAGAGTCCACCTTTTACATTTTTTTGGAAGTGGTGTGGGGCAGAGCACCTTGGAAGTGCTGTTTCTACTCCAACATCTTGGCTCCGCCCCCAACTAGTGTGTTTAGAGGGTATTCATGCTTTAGGCCCTTACCTACCTTTGGGCTATAGAAACATCTCTATTCCCTTTTCCCTGCTAAGATTCTGGGATCACCATATTGTGCCAACATTCAGTTTTCCTTTCCTGTTCATACTCACCTGCCTCTAGTCATTCTTAACTTTGTTTGCTCAGCTGTTTTAAAGTTTGAAATAGGCAAAGAAATCCTTTGGGATGTAAATATGAGTTATTAATAGTCTATCACAGTATAGTTTAATTTTTCTTGGTATGCATACTGCTACATTTTATGAAGATATTTGCTATGTAAGCAATATGTGTTGTTTCACATGAATGTGTTTACACAATAGACTGTGGTAGACCATGGAGGTGGTCTGTCATGAAAATGTAAATTTCCAAAAATATCTCACAGCTCACTGAGCCTTTATGGAATACTGAATTTGTAACACGTGTTTTTAAAAACTGCTTTTAAATATTTATACTTTAAAAGTTCTTGAAGTAGCCCCTAGAAAGAGAGATTAGAAATGATTCTATTTGTGAGCTTTATAGATATAAGGCGTGTTTTTCCAGGCTTGACTTAACATTACCGTATTTAACCTTGATAGTGATGATTATAGTGTAATATTTCAAATTCTTGCACCTGAAAATTAGAGAGAAATCTTTCGATTTGAAACTAAGATAGAGATGAGCCATAATATCCAGTAACTCTATGTATTATATTAAGACCATCTGCTCATATAAATAGGTGGCTTGGAACCAATCAAATTATTCAACACTGAACATTAATAATGGTCAAAATGAGCTAAACTGTACCATCTTAGTATTTCATTCAAAATACAAAATTCCAAAAAAAAGGAAAATTTTAAAATTTTGTACCGAGGGAATATACTTGTAGGCATCTCAAATCAGCATTTTCCCAAACAGAATCCCAACTGTAGAATTTCCCTATGGCTATACAGGTAGGGCACAGCCATCTTTCCAGTCACCCAAGCTTACAACCTTTTTGTTATCCTTGACTTCTTATTTTCACTCAGCCCACATATCCAGTCCTTTTACCAGTCTTGTCATTTCTACCTTCAAAACAGCTCTCATGGGTACATCCCCTTCCCACGTGTCACACAGTCACCACCCTAGTTTAGGTCTTCATCACCTCTGCCCTAGACTCTGTCTGTATCCTTTAATCTGTTCTTCACTCAGCTCCTAAGGTCATTTTCAAAGTGTATATCTAGCCAAGCCACCTACCCTTCTCCCTACTCAGTATACTCCATAAAGTAGAAATTTTATAAATATAATGTCCTCTATTTGGCATATAAAGATCTTCATAACTTGAACATTCCTACCTTTTCTGTCTTTCAATTTGCTCCCCTCCACACAATCTTTGGTCCTTCAATACTGGTCTCTTTGATGTTCCTCTACCTGGCATTCTTGTCTCTCATCTCCAGGTCTTTGTACTGGCTGTCCTCCCTCCATCCATGCATGGAATGCTCTGCCCCTTTCACTCTACCTTAGTTTCACATTGTATTTAAGTCTCAGCTCAAATCTCACATGCTGCAAGAGGCATTTCTTGGTTGCCCGGTTTGCTAGTGCCTTCCCCTCTGATATTACCTTATGTCTACTTCATATATATATATATATATATAGATATATATATATATATCTATCTATATATATATATCTTTTACATATTTAGTTATTTGCATTATCTTCCCTATTAACCATTAGGATATGAAAGCTCTGAAGGCAGTCACTGTGTTTTTTCCCTTTTTTAAAAAATCACTTCTGCTTAGGACAGTGCCTAGAACATAATAATTGACTAGCCTAAATAATAGTTTAATTTTAGCAACATGTGTAAAGATCTGAATTAAAGGAGACTGTAAGGGTGTAATTTTCTCAACCTTCAGTCCTGTGTTTCTGTGGAAATGAAGGGGCCTGTAATGGCAATTCGGGACCAGATTGTGGCCCCCCAAAATTGAAAAAAGGTTATCCTTAAGTAGCCTGGATTATGTAATATAGATTATAAAGGAACATAGAGGCTGTGCAGCACGTCATTGCTGGCTCCAGGAATTTAACACCTACTAAATGCCTCAGCAACATACAATTGGAGACCAGACTTATACATCAGAACTTGCTACCTTTCATAAACTAAGATGGTAAATTACTTTTACTACAAATTCAGATCTCAAATCCGGTTTGAGAATTCAACAAGTTAAGCTTACTAAATCAGCACCTTTATCATAGATAGAACTTTGCCCACAATCATCCAGACATGACACTAGACTAGACCTTTAAAAACTAAGAGCAACATATTTAGTGGATATTGCCATCCCAAATACTCAATCTCCAGGCCCCATGAGTAACCACTGCAGAGGCATAAGAGTCTGGGGTGTGTTGTGTGAAGAATGTAGAGAAGGCCATTTAGGCTGGATTACAAAGTATGGGAAGGGAAGTAATGTCCAGTGAGGTTGGAACCAAGTTGTGCAAAACTCTAAAAGCTAATCATAGGCATTTATATTTTTGTTTTGTTTTGTTTTTCCCCCTAGAAATTGTAGGGAGCTACTGGGACTGATTGATCAAAGGAGTGACATCTCCAGCTCTACACTTAAGAAACACCACTTTGGCAGAATTTTCATAGGATGAACTAAAGTAGTAAGAAACCTGAGACAGGGAAATCTGCTAGCAGGCTGTTTTTGAGGCCTGGATTAACATGGTAGTATACCAGAGATGTCATGGAGGTAGGAATAGCAAGCTTCAGCAGCTGATTATTTTGAGAATATTTTGAAAGGAGGAAAAATGTTGTAATTAGAAGGATAAATGGAAAGATGATGCTTGTCATGTAATGTTGAAAAGATTTTGTCACTGTGTCACTAGCTTGTCCAAGGGAAAATGATGCCCAAAGCAGATGATAAAAATATCTAGATTTAACTTGGCAGCTGTCTCTTTTGTTTTCAGACTTCCATAAACTGACTGGCATGAGCTAGTTTCCTTAGGACCTGGTTACCCACACATTTATGGAATGCTGAAGTTCCAGATCTAAAGACCTGAGAAAACAGATGCTGGACTCCCTCCAGCTGCACCAGCTCATCAGCCCAGGACCAAAATAGACTTCTAGCTTTTTGTTGTTCTTGTTCAGTTGTTCAGTTGTGTCCAACTCTTCATGACCCATGGACCATAGCATGCCAGGCCTATTCTTCACTATATTTGGAAGTCTTTCTAGCTTTACTCATCTTTATTATATGGACCATTAAAGCTGACAAGAAGACCAGAACTAACTTAAGGCAAGCTCTTATGACTTAAGCATATTTGAGAACGCACGCGCGCATGTGTGCGCGCGCACACACACACACACACACACACACACACACACACACACCCCTTCTGACTTGCCCAGTGAACTGAATTGAATTTACTTCACACCTATCATTTACGTTCCTTCTTTTCTGCTATATGATATAAATGGAAATAATGTGTATGAATTTTCTTTAAAAAACTCTCATGCTTATCCTCACCTTTAACATGTTAAAGCCAGAAAGAAGTTACACAGTATTACTTTTTTTTTTTAATATACTCATTGTCTAAAGTTGTTTGCCTTTCTCAAAGAACTGCTAGAAGCCTCCATATAATTTTTGTTTGCTTATGGTACATAGGAAAATGGGACAGAAACCACGTTTAAATTCATCTCATGAAATAAAATTCACACTTAGTACAGTAACCATGATCATTGTGGTTTCAGAGCAAATTAAGGAATTTTTAATTGACTAACATCATGGAAACAAATAAACAAGAAATTACCTGAACAGCTAAGAAGGGGCATCCAGTGCAAAGCAAGAAGTCTACAATACTTCTCAAAGACTGTTATTTTCACATTTTTGACAGAACATTCAAACAAGGAATGACTGTTCAGTTAGAACTTTGCCTCAGGAGTTACTCCCATATAACACTTGGTTTAGGAGTCCTCAGTTGTCCCTGAAACTTAATTTATTTGTATCACCCTTTTGAAAACAAAGTATGCCTTCTTTTGAATCCTTTTCATTTCCTTTCATTATATTTACAGGCTTCTAAAAGTTAGAAGTTAATAAGTTCATTGAGAGTTTTTATTCATCTGACTTAAGAGTCCCAAGGCTCCCGTTTCTCTGTAAGAAACCCGAAGGCTAAACAGTTTTTAAATGGGCATTCATTTCTTGAATCCAGTTGAGATTGTACTCCTGATGGTACTGCTGAAAGTGTTTTTAAAATTCTTTAATGAATAACAACAAAAATCAAAATGAGGTGTCATGGCCAAAGAATTCATTACTGAACTAGACCTACTTGTGCTGTGACTATACATACAACATGTTCTGCTGCTGGGATCATTTGGAAAGCCTTTCAAGGATAATAGGAATAATCCAAGCACCTAATATGTGCCAGGTACTATGTTAAATGCTAGAGATACAGATATGAAAAAGCTTGTCCCTGCCCTCAAGGAACTTACAGTCTAATTTGTGGGGAAAGAGGCGGTCATGATAGAAAAGTCCAAAGAATTCTAGAAGTGTGCAACCCAATGGAAAGTGAAGAGATAGCTGGCTTGGTTCCCTTTCCTGTCAGAAGTTGTGCTTTTGTAGCATAACCTTTGAGAACTGAAGATCATCTCCACATCATGATAAGACATCTAACTAAGACTTTGATATCCAAAAAAAAAAAAATCATTTACCTTTTTCCTAAACTCTCCCCTCTTCTGAACTTCCTTATCCGTCTCATAGAGGGCACCACCATCTTCTCAGATACCCAAGTACAGTCTAGGTGTCTTTCCTAACTCCTCACTCCCACCTCCCCCCTCCCCCAGGCCCATATCTAATCTGTGGCCAAGTCTTGTAAAGGAAGGAATAGCAGGTGAAAGAAGACCAGAACTAGATGTAAAAGTCCTTACATATTAAAATCAGGATTTTACATTATATACTATATATAATAATTGCATTCTGTATAATTACATCTGCTCATTATTTAAAGCTCATCGCCTTTGGGATCCAGTTTACCTCTCCACATTTTTTTTCATAATATTACTCTTTGTATCCACTATTTTCTAGCTCAACTGTTGTACTTGCTGTTCTATGACTTAAGATTCTGCCCCGACCTCAGTATTCAATGTCCTACATATCTAGATTGCCCTCTCTCTTCTCAAACACCTCTGAGAATCCTTAGCTTCCTTGGTGGCTCAGATCGGGTGCTATCTCCTGTAAGAGTCGCTTCTGATCCCCCTGCTTATTTTATTAGTCTTCTCCATCTTATTATTTTGTATTTACTTCCCTGTTTAATGCTGTATTCCCTCTATAGGATGCAAGTCTTTGAGGGCAAAAACTTTTTGACCAAATTGTATCTTTCTATCCTTAGCACCTAACACAGCACCTTTCAGTAAAAGCTTGTTGTATTCAGCTGCCCTATGCTCCAGTGGGGGGTTTTGAATGGGGAAATCACTTGGTCATACGGGCTCATTAAGAAGGTTATCTTGTCTGCTATGTGAAATAGGCTTTGAAGATGAGAAAAAATGGACCATTAAGAAGATTATTAAAATGCCAAGAGGGTAATAAGAGCCTGACCTAAACTAGGATGATGGCCATATTCATGGAGTGTATAGGCGACAGATGCAAGAGATATTAAAGAAGTATGTCTCTGAGGTTTCAAGCCTGATGATGACTGGGAGCATGACAGCAACATCATCAGAAATAGAGAATTGTGATACTTGGCATGCTTAAGGAGAAAATGACATATTCCATTTTGGATACATCATCTAAACATAAGTTACTATCTAAACATTCAGATGAAGATGATCAAAAAGCATTTGAAAATGTGGGAACTGTGCTGGATTATATAGATTTTTTGGAGTCATCTCTAATTCATCATTGAATCTATAGTTGTAGAAGACATTACCAAGGAACAGAGTGTAGAGACAGAAGAGAAGAATGCTCAGGACATAGCCTTAGGGGACAGTCTTTTGTAGTAGTTGGGAAGAAAGAGATTGGTCCATAGGAGACTCACAAGGAATAGTCAAGTAATTGAGGAGAACCATTATCATTCAATATCATAAAGCCCAGAAAGAAAGATATGAACTAGAGTTTATTGGGAGTGGAAGTTGGCCCTGCTGGCCAAATGTGAGAAATACTGCACAGGTATAATGGCCGCCAATTGGATTTATGACATGAAGGGTAAGGGATAAACCATTGATGACTCCAAGATTTTGAGCCTAAGTGACTGAGAGGATATTGCTGTCAAGGACAGAAAAAGAAAAGTCAGGGAGAGGAGTAGTTATTAGAGGGAAGATAAAGGATTCAGTTTTAGATTTATTGCTGGTACAAAGTTCACCTTGCACTGTCTAACAGACACTGGGAAATGAGTGCCTGTGGCTGTGGGAACAATTGAAGTTAAAAATGTAGGAATGGGAGCCACATACATAAAAAGGGCAAAGAGTACGGAGGAAAAAGAGTTGCAAGGACAGAACTTTGGTAAAATGCATTAAAAATTAAGAAACTTAAATAATGTCTAAAGGTCCTTTTATCTGGAAAATTCTATGATTCAGTGAGATTCTAGTTTTAATTTGTTTTAAAGAGTTGCTATAAAATGTAAACCAGCATCTTTCAAATTAAACCCAGCTCATTAATAATAAGGTATTATATATTGAGCATTTTGTAGCTTATTTAACATAATAGAGAGGTATCTTTTCAAATAATTCCACATATACAAGTACTTAAAGAAATATAATGTTCCAGTAAAATACACAAAGTAGTGTTGAGGAACTTTCTAAAAGCTAAACCCTATTTTTAGAATTAGGAAATTTCTCACTATTTTTTATTACTGTATGAACAGAACTTGAGTTTTTCAACTTGAAGTATTGACTAATTATAAAGTGGATACTGAACTAATCCAGTCTTGGCAGAACAATGTTTCTTTTCTTTTGAATTTGAACAGTATGTTTCTTTAAAGAGTAAAGGTTCCTGAATTATTTTTATGATCTGTGCTCTTGTCTGCTCTGGCCCTTACCGATTGTGAAAAAACAGACTTTGAGATAGAAGAAGAAATTCCCTTCTCCTTTTCCCCTCTCCCCATTAATCTTCTGTTCATTATTCTCTCCTTGATTTTGAATTGCATTGACCACCAAACAGTGAAGTGAATTCTGGAAAACATATCCCTAAGATTCCTAAGAATAAGAGAGAACAAAACAACTGCATCTTGTAGTGAAGTTTGAGTGATATAGGACGAGTCAAGAGAGAACCATTGCAGAAAACCATTAAGAAAGCCCTGGTGACCATTTTATGTTGTGAAAGACACATGTGAGGATATACATTTTCATGCTGAAAATCGTATTTTTGTGGAAAGTAAAAGAAATACATTTGTTAGTACTGTTACAAATAAAATCACTTTCCCTGTTGTAGCAAGTTAGATAGCATAATCAAAAGATGTCTAGAATCATGTAACATGAATTCTTTAATAAGTCTCAAAAGAATCTTGGAAGGAATAACATGGAAATAATTGCAAGACTAGTAGAGACAGCATTCACCTACATCCTTTATGGAGAAATAAATATGTTTCTCTCACAGGATTTCTTTACATTTCCTTTAACCTCATTAAATTTGGACTATAGTAAAAAATCAACTGGTGGCTATCCACAAAAACCAAAGTCAATTTTTTTACCTTAATGAAACTAATAAAATTTCCTTCCTACTATAACTACTGAGGTAAAGAAAATGAAATGAAATAAAAAACTACTTCTACATCTAATTTGTTTGGAAGTAGCCATTAAAACAGTTTAGAAAAAGATTAGCACCCATTGATTACATATTTAGTGATATAGACACTTAAAATTGGTTCAGAGTTATATTTAAACTTATTACCTAGGATTATTTTCATAATTCAGGAATGGTATACATATAAAATAGCTTTTGTCAATTACACATTCTCCTCTTTTCTATGCTTATAGTTGCTTTTCCAGAGCATTTTTTATCTTTATAGATCTTTAGTCCTCTATTCCCTTCAGTATCCATTATAATGGGGTCAAGGTTGGGCAGCTAGGTGGTGTTGTAGATAAAGTTCTTTGTCTGGATTTGAAAAAGACTTATCTTGGGGCTGGGCTAGGTGGCACAATGACTAAGAGCACCGGCCTGGAGTTGGGAGGACCTGGGGTCCATTCCAGCCTCATACTTAACACCCACAAAAAATATCTGGCCATGTACCCTTGAGCAAGTTACTTAACCCCAGTTGCTTAAAAAAAAAAAGACATCTTCATGAGTTCAGATCTGGCCTCAGATACTTACTAGTTTAATGACCCTGGGCAAGACACTTAACCTTATTTGCTTTAGCTTCCTCATCTGTAAAAGGAGCTGAAGAAGCAAATGGCAAACCATTCCAGCATCTTTGCCAAGTGTTGTGGGTAAAAGATGAAATGACTGAGGAAAATAAAGGTTCAATCTTCTGAGCATATCATTTTATTAAGCAATCCATGCCAGTTGCCAAACAAATTGGAACCAGCTTAGCTTAAACCTGGACCCAGTTACAGGAAGAGACAAACTTTTGTACATTAAAAGCAATCAAATAATACTAATTAGTTAAAAGGAAACAGTACAACATTAGGTAATGTGATTTCTAATTGGAGGAGAAATTAGGGACTTTCTAAATTAGGAAAGAGCGAACAGGTACAATTCCCTGAATTCAGAAACAAAGGTATCCCATTCCCCCCAAATATCTGCATTTAATCAAAGGGACATAGAAACAATAACTGATTGACCTCAGACCCCAAACTGATAGGGCCAGTTTTCAGGTAGGACATAGGGATTGCTTGAGATATACAATTGTGTGGAACTTCCTTGTGTCAGTATTTGGATATGATTGAGTTTCTGAGCAACATAACCTAGATCCTTGCTTAAGGGTCTTTAAGCATCAGGGAGAGGTAGTCCTGTTTCCCAGTAACACAAGGCTAGGTTCAAACAGTGCACTAAGATTTTTTCCTGATTCCCACAGTTGAATTAAGTTTTCTCACAAGACAGAAATTGGATCAACCCCACAATTGAAAAGAAAAGGAAATGAGCTAGCTCCAAAACTGAGTCACAATATAGAGTCATTGTGATTCACTTAATTCTCACAGTTAACCACTTGCTGTCCTAATCCTTTCAATTCCCTTAATGTTCCTTGCAAGAAAACCCCAAATGGCATCACAAAGAGTCAGACACAACTGAAATGACTGTAACAACAACAGTGGGGCCTAGAACTGATAATATTTTGATATTATCTAAAGTTTTCTCTACTTCGTAGATTTGTTCCAAGTTCAAGTATATTGAAAATAAATTGCTATAATTTATTTTATATAGTATAGGCAATTAAATGGAAGTTTAATTTATATAGTATAGGCAATTAAATGGAAGTTTAAAGAAGTTTCAGTGAGAATTTCTGTGCCTTCAAATGTAGTACATAATTAGTAATGTCATTATGGGTAGAGCATGAAATTATTTTATGTTAACTGGGTTTCACAGATTGAGGAGTTGCTATACATGTTAAAATACTCTGCAGTCTGATTGGACTGTTTCAGAAATGGGAGGTAACTTCTAAATCTTGATCTGTAGCCCTGATTCTGAACTTTGGACCCATGTTCTTCGCTACTACAAAAGATTAATCTAGAAATCTCATCAACCCCTCAAAGTCAGTGTGTCTGACAAAACTTACTATCTTTCCTTAAATTTCTGTCTATGGGACTGCCACCCATTGTTTCCATCTTGCTGCATTGTTGTTGATCCTTCCATCCATCACCTCTCTCACCCATTAAGCTCTCCAGTCTTATTGAGTCTACTTTTATCCCCTCTTCTTTGTCTATTTATACAGACACTGGATAATAGATATGCAGAAGTCCAACAAAGAGATGTGAGACACAGAGGGGTTAAGTGACTTGCTTGGGGTCACTCAGCAAATAGGTTTCTAAAGTGGTGTTTGAATTCAGGTCTTCCTGACTCCAAATCCCACACCCTGTCCACGACACAATGCTGCTTCCTTCATTACTATAAATCTGTACTATGGCAGTAGCTTCTTTATAGATCTTTAGTCCTCTATTCCCTTCTGGCATTCAGTCCACAGGCAGATTTATCTGAAATATGCAGTAGATCTGTTTATGTGCCCACTTAGTTCCAAAATCCACAGTGTCTCCTTATTGCTTACCAAAGACAATCATGTACTCTTCTGTTGGCATTCTGGGCTGTCTACATTCTGATGCCACCCTCCCGTTCTAACCTTATTCCTTATCTTGTATAACCCCCCTTCTAGGTGCTCTATACTCCAGCTACATGGGGCAACTTACTATCCCTGATTTCACCCTTTGCCTTCATGCATGCTGTTTCCTGTGTGTGGTGTAGCTTGCCTCTGACTCTTTATCATCTCTCTGGAGATAATAATAATTAACATCTAGCTCACAGGAGGACAGCTAGATGATTCAGTGGAAAGAAAAATGGACCTGGCATCAGGAGCTCCCGAGTTCAAATCCACCCTCAGATGTGTCCTAGCTGCAAGTCACTTAATCCTGTTTGCCTCAATTTCCTCATCTGTAAAATGAGCTAGTGAAGGGAATGGCAAATCACTCCAGTATCTTTGCCAAGAAAGCTCCAAATGGGGTCATGAAGAGCTGGACACAGCTGAAGTGACTGAACAAAAACAACAACGAAGCTCACAGAATTTTTATGAAGATCAAGTGAAGTAATATGTAGTGCTTTGCGAACCTTAAAGTGTTAGATTATTATCATTACTATTGGAAGCCAGATAAACTCATTAAATGCAAGTCATACATTTGAGACAAGGATTGTGTGGCAACCTAGGAAATTTCAATTGTATTAATAGTAGCAGCATTTTAGAAAATAATAATTATAAAAGGCCACCCAGAAGATAGAGATGAATTTCTGAGATTACCATTATAACACAATCTGTCTAGTTTTTCTCCTTAGGAAAATAGTTTATGTATCCATCCTTTAAAAAGACTATAATTTAAATAAAATTACACCAAGGGCTTCAGATTCTCCTCAGGCCATTTTAAGGTAATAAGCCACATGTATTCCGAAAACTGTCTTGTTTATGGAAAGTGTCTGATTAAGCACTGGCCTGATTGTATAGGCAGTATCATATAATTAAAACCAGATCACCTACATTATGAAAATAATGAATGGCACATGGCTTTTTAGCAATATTTGGAAAACATGAATCAATTAGTGTACTTCCACTTTGGCTAAAAATAAATCTAGCCATTTGAATGTAGAGAATGTGTTTTTGGAGTGGGGAAAAAGGTAGGATAAGCCAGATGTGGCCATAAAGACTAATTTTAACAGCATTGCCAGAACTATTAGAATGGTGTCACCTTCAAAGTACTCACCTTGTGGAGTGATATTCCTTTGATGATGTCACTGCTTTACAAAGTATTGCCACTTTTTAAATTTGCATTCCAAGCATTCTTTTATAACTCTCATCCTCAATGAGAGTTACATTTGTATCCTTTGAGAATAGACTTAACTTTTCAAAGCAACCAGAGGTTATTCAGAATCAGGTTCAGTAAATAAGGAGGTTAAACAAGTTGGGTAATGCCATTTTAAGACAGCAACAAATGCTTATGATATTGAGAAGTACTCTAAAGTTCAAGAAAAAAATACACACACACACACACACACACACACACACACATATATATACACTCAATATACACAATACACAGTATATGTGTATATGCACATTTGGATAGATATGTTCATATATTGTATGTCTATATTGTATGTGCATATACACACATGGACATAATCTCCTTTGAGTTCTACACCTATACCATTAGGTAAGTAATACAAGTATTATGATCCTCATTTTATAGAGGAAGACACAGAAGCTCATGTACATTAAGTAATTTGCATGGTTGTTTGGACAGTAAATGTCAAAAATGAAGTTTGAATCTAGGTCTTCATGGTTAAATATCCATCACTCAATACATTATGATTCTATTAAATTAATGTGATTGATTTTCTTGTGTCATTGGTCTCCAAAGGCAGTTCCAAAGATGTCTTGTGTAAGAGCCATCATTGGAATAACTATAATAGAGTGGAAAGTACACTGACTTTGGGTATTAGAGAGCATAAGCTGAAGTCTTTTTGGAACAGTAGGATTCTTCATGAAATAAAGGGGTTGAATTTGATGTCTCCTGAGAATCCTGCTGTTTCTGCACTTATGAATGACCTTGTGATCCAGTGGAAAGTCTCCAAGTGTGATATTTGAATGACGTATTTTATTCTTTATGCACTAATTTATTTCTTTATGCACTAATATTTCTCCATATTCTGTTTCATTACTTCATAGGCAGTCCACATATATTAGTTAACTTTTAAGTCCAAAACAGCAACTTCAAAATTTTCAGTGTAGCAGAAGTATTCTTGGGGTCAATGCAATTTATTGTCACAAATAACCTAGTCCAGTTAATGTCGTTTGTGAATTTCCCACTGCCTTTATTTCTCTTTTCCATTTCTGTTCTCCTTCCTTTCCGCCATTTTTCTGCTTATTACCAGCTCCACTAAAGATTGGAGTGACTTGATTCTATAAGTTCAGCATTCTTTTCCCATTCTTTATTAATATCAATTCTCAACAGAATGACAAGTAACTACCAGAACATGTAGCTGCTTGGGTTTCATCTGTTAGGCTCTGAATATCTTTCAGTGTTCCCTCTAATATCCCAATCTGCTTTTTTTTTCCAAGCCTTGGACCAATCCATGAATGTCTCCCTGGGCGTCTCTCAGGTAACATTTAGATCCATGGCTTGCTTGAGAGTGTGTCTGCTGAACTCTTTGCTCTAGTTTACAGGTCCCAAATCATTGTGTAAAATTCTGTCCTCTCTTTCTCTGTATCAACATTATGGGTTTTAAACTGCAGTATAGAACATTTGTACAGCTGCTGATGTTTCCTAGAGGTGGCCAGATGCCACTAGTTTATAATAATATTATTGGTACAAGGTCTTTTATTTCATCCAAAATATTCCTATAGGATAGAGGACAAATGTGTAGAAGTCAGTGCAGGATCATTAAGATTACACACAGACCAGCATTGTCCTTAAGAGAGAATATCAAATTTCTAATTTGTCAGACGCAAATTACATTTTTACAGATACATGCTGGTCTCCATAAAGCCATTTTGCTTTAAAAAAATTTTTTGAGTGTTGTTTTTCTTTAACATTTTAATGCATGATTCCTTTTAATTTCTAATCTGAGTTTTTAATACAATAGAGTTTTGGGTTTTTTTCACCTCCTGATAAAGGTCATAAAGGTAATCGTTTTGTTGTTGTTTTGGTTTGGTCTGAGCTATTTGTAGGGTAGTTGTTAGAGAACCAGCCTCAAGGCCTGGAGCACTTGCGTTCAAGTCCAGCCTGTGACACAGTCTGGCTTTGTAATCCTGGACAAGTCAGTTATTCAATCAATACACTAGGCACCTCCCTAAGAAAATAAATTGCAGAGGAGGTAACAGCCTGCATTGGGGGGAAGGGAGGGAAGAGATTGATTTCTCAACCAACAGCACCAATAAAATTGCTCATCTATTTCCTTTCTCTATATTCAGTTATTAAGGAAACAACCAAATCCAATCATGTGGTTTAACCATCTGAACTGTGTGCTTACTCTACTGGTCTAATTAGGCACTCTATTTCCTTTTGTACCCACCTTATGATTCCATCAGAAGAAGCTATATTTTCTGAATATGCCATATTTTATTCGTTCTTTTACAAATATTTATTGAACATATACTATGCACAAGGTGCTCTACCAACTGCTTTGAGGAATAGTCCAGAGAAAAATAAGAGAAAGACCATGTTCTTGTGGAAGTATAATAAGATTTTCTGTAATTGTCTTTCTAGAGTTTGCTTTTTAACTGAGTTTTTTTTTTTTAAGCAATTGGGGTTAAGTAACTTGCTCAAGGTTACACGGCTAGTCATTATTTGTGTGTGGGTGCTTATTTTCTGAGGCCGGATTCGATCTCGGGTCATCCCAACTCCAAGGCCGGCGCTCTTACTCACTGCGCCACCTAGCTGCCCCTTTTTTAGGGCAGTTGGGGTTAAGTAACTTGCCCAAGGTCACACGGCTAGGTTTTTGTTTGTGTGGATTAAGTGTCTGAGGCCGGATCCGAACTCAGGTCCTTCTGACTCCAGGGCCGGCACTCTACTCACTGCGCCACCTAGCCACCCCTTAACTGAGTTTTTTGATGGTGACAGTAAAGATAAGGCATTAAGATTCTCATTTACCCTAGCCTCTTCAAATGGATTTTCTCCCTATCTGTTGTGTCAAACTCTGGGGCTTAATAAGCATAGTGAGCTTTTTTTTTCTGTTTATCTGGGATTGTATGAAAGATCTTAACAGTATAAATTCAATCACTTTTAAGATTCATCTTAAACTATTGAACTTCCATGCATTTCACAAAGTACAAAGCATTTTTTTTTTTAATGAGGTAACTTTTTCCTGGACTTCTTAAGCCCATATCGAAATTTTCAAGTAATTTCAGGTGTGGTTTTTTTGGAGGGGAGAAGGGTTATTTATTCAAATATATTCATTTTAATAAAACTTAAGGAATCATGTCTCAGCAACAGAACTTTTTTTAAACAGTTTCTTGTACATCCAATTGTTTTGTTTTGTTTTAAAACATAACATATTTCTGCTTTTCCAGATTATTAAATTAGCCTAGGACTGTATCTGTTCTTTTGTCAAAAAGATAAGTTTTTAAAATTTTCCCCAGCATCTTGCTGATACTATTTCTGGGGCCTGATATGTTACATGTAGCAAGCTTTATTTCTTTGTGAAAAAATGTATTGGATCTGGATGTTATTGATATCAGCTTTATTTTCAATCTTTTGTTTCTTTTTCATATTTTAGCAAGATTTTTTTTCTTTCCTAGATTTTTGCCTCTTTTTTCTCGGCAAACAGGAAAGACCAGCCAAAATGTCTTTAAGATATTAAAAAAATATCCCCAAGGACTTTATAATTCTTGGATTCTGCAGTGAATTCCTCCATATTCACAGATTGTTATGTCAAAGTTACAATAAGTTGATGCAGTAATTTGTAGACATTTGTGTACTGCCATCAACCCACTTCATAGTAGCTATTCTACAGGTGAGATTACATTTGTCCTTATCTACAGAAAGTGAATGAATTAATGCCATAGGGACCAAGAATTTCATTTAGGCCATTCATTGTTTTGTAATGCAAAGAATGCTTGATTTGGCATTAGATAACAAGTTGGTTCAGATTTCCTTTTGGGTCCTTGCTATCTGTATGACAATGGATAAGTCTAATTAATCTCTAGGAAAATCAGATTCCTCCTCTGGAAAAGGGAGATAATAATGATTAACATATCTACTACATTGGGCTGTGGTGAGAAAAATTATTTGAAACCTGAGAACACTATAGAACTGTGAATTAGAACTATTACTTCCAGGCACTTAATACCAACTTGAAAAAGTAAAAGTATCAGAGAAAAGTTTGTTTGTTATTCCTTCAGTTAAGTAGCAATTCAGTAAACATGTATTGATGCCCTGCTAGGTGTAGGACACTATGTTACTTGTTGTGGGAAACAAAGATAAGACAGGCATAGTCCCTGCCCTCAGGAAGTTGTGTATACAAGTATAACCTCTACTTTTGAGCTTGCTCCCCCAACTGCTGTTCACATTGGCACTTGTAATTCCCTGGGGGCAGGGTGACTGCCCTTCCTTTTATGGTTATAGGGGTAAGAAGTTTCTTAAACTGTTGCTCATGAGCCCCAAACTGATGTTTCCTCTTGATTATCAGGTGGCCTGATTTAATTAGTTATTAGAAAGAAGGGTTTATTAATATAACATAGAAAATTGATAGAAAATAATGGGACATACTCTCCCACAAGTATGTACCACATTCAGAGGAAAGTAGGCTCTAGCTTAGTGAAAATAAGTAGCAAAGAAGTAACTCGTGTCTCCTGGTTTAATGGGACTCTTTTTCTCCCTTTGTGGAGACCTCGTGAAGCTCCCCAACGCATCCTGAAGGTGCTTTTTTCTCAGGCTACTTAGTTTGTCTTCAGTGTGTCTCTAAGCTCCTGATGTGTACACTGGTCATCAATTACTGCTATTCCTATAGCATTATTGTTGACACTGAGGCCAAATCTTCTATCCTATTGAATTTCACAAGATCATCTTCTGGTGAAAGGGGCAGGTAAGAAGAAGGGCTCTCTCTGGTTACAGGTGTAGGATTCTGCCTCCTCAAAGCAGTGCTCTCTCTCTCTCTCTCATACACAGGGGTGTCTGATTATTTCAACTAATTCCAATACATTTTCTGTGTATTTCTGTCTTTCAGACAGTGGATCAAAAGTACTTCTAATTTAAAGATTTGTTCACACCTAGTTCAATACCTTTTAAGATTGATTATTCAGTAGAACAACCATATAGATCCAATAAGTTCTAGAATTTGTGCATATTTATACTCTGATCCAGTCAAGAAGTGTGAGCCTTTTGGTGTATCCTAGTTCAATATATCACACGTGTGTGTATGTTATATATGTGTGTGTGTGTGTGTGTGTGTGTGTAATAAGAATATATAGCAAAATAAAATAATTGGTACAAAGACATCCATAGTCTTGGGTTACAAATGAGAAAAAATTGATCAACATTTTTTTAATTTTCTAAATAATTAGAAATAATAATTTTTGATGGTATCTTTTTTCCCTTACGTGACTGTAATTTTCTCCAGTTTCACCCCACATCTTCATCCCAGAGAGTCATCCATATGACAAATAAAATTTTTTAAGATTAAAAAAGAGGAAAAGAATACAGGGAAAAATCAGCATAACTGATCAATCCATGGAAAAAGTCTGAAAATCTGTGAAATGTGCAGCATTTGTAGATCTACCTCTGTAAAGAGGTGGCAGTATCTTTTCATATCTCCTCTTTGGGGCCATAGTTCTTTATAATTTTGCATCATTCAATTTTTGTGCTTAGAGTTCTTTCTGTTTGCATTATTGTTATTGTGTATGTTTTTTTTCTTAGCTCTATTTACTTCACTCTGTACCCAGTTCGTGTAGATTAATTACATTCATCTCTTCTTACAGCACAGTAATATTCATTCCCTTGCATTCATGTACCACGATTTGTTTAGCCATTCTACATTTAATGGGCATCTACTTTGTTTTTAGTTTTTTGCTATCAAAAAAGTTATACTATGAATTTGGTATATATGGAGACTTTCTTCTTAAAAGTAGCCACCTTGGGATAGAAACCTGGTAATAGAATCTCTGGGTCAAAAGTTATGGACATTTTAACCAACTTTATTTTTATAATTACAAATTACTTTCCAAAAATGCTGACTCATGGCTCCATCAGTGTGCCTATCCTCCCCATCACCTCCAACATCGACACTTTCCATTTTTTGTCATCTTTGCCCATTTCCAGGGTGTGAAATGAAACCTCAGGATTGTTTTGATTTGTATCTCTCTCATTATTAGTGATTTTTTAAGCATTCTTTTATATTTTTGTTAGTGGTTTGGAATTCTTTTGAAATCTTTATTCATATCCTTTGACCACTTGTTTGTTGGGAAATGGCTTTTGGGTCTTTATACATGCATTCCTTTATATATACATGCGTACCTTACACATGCATGTGTGTGAGTGTGTTTGTATGTATGTCAGCAAGCATTTATTAAGTATCTGTTATGTCAGGCACTGTGTAGGCCTTGATGATAAGAAGACATTCCTTGGTCATCAAGGAACTAACATTCTGCTAGTTACAATCACATAGACATAGACATCCTCATACTCATACAAACTAAATGCAAGATAATTAATTGGCAGGAGGAATCACAAGGGGGATAAAGAACTTGATCAAGATAAGTCTCATGAGTTAGGGAATATGAGTTGAGTTTGATGGAAGCTGGGGTTTCTGAGAACTAAATGTGAGGAGGTAGGACATTTTGAGAATTATTTTGCATATAAGGAACAGCAAACAATCCAGTTTGGATGGACTAGAGAAATTTTTGTAGAAGAGAGGCACGTTTTGTGTGTGTGTGTGTGTGTGTGTGTGTGTGTGTGTATTGTTGTTGTTGTTGTTGTTGTAGTTGTTTTTTAATGAAGTTTTGAGTTGATCAAAGTATACTTTAGGAATGTCACTCTGGCAGCTATGTAGAGGACAAATTATAGAAGAAAGAGAATTTGAGAGAGAGAGAGAGACAGACAGACAGACAGACAGACAGACACACTAATTAGGAAACTAGTGAAGTATGCCAAATTAGAGGACAGCTGTGAGAGTTATTGGGTAGAATCAGTTAGATTTAGCAATTGTTTAGCTATTATGGTTTATGGAGAAGGAAGAGCAGAAAATGAGACTGAGGTTGCAGTCTGGATGCCTTTAAGGTTGGTAGTACACTGAACAGAAATGAGAGAATTTTAAAGAGGGATAATTTGGTGAAAGGGAAGAGAGTGACTTTTATTTTGGAGAGCTTGAGTTTCAGATACCTATAGATCATCTGGTTGGAAATATCTGATGGCCAGTTAATAATATAGGACTGAGCCTCAGGAGAGACAGTGCTGAACATTTAAGTCTGGAAGTCATCTATATAGATATGATCATTCCACCCATAGAACCTGTTAGGATCATGAAAAGAGAAGAGAAAGGGATTTCTTTTGGTTGAGATTAGAGAGGGCTTCATAAAAGAGGTCACATTTAACCTGAACTTTGAACAATAGCATTTTGGCAGAAATGAGGGCAGGAATTGGGGTCTGGGGTTGGGGTTGTATAAGGGAAAAGGATAGGATTCCTTTCAGCAGAAGTACAGCATGAGCAAAGGGAGGAGTAAGGAATGTGCAGAGCACACGCAAAACAAATCGTCTAGTTTAGGGATTATTAACCTGTTGGTGTGTCCTGAACCCCTTTAGCAGTGTGGTGAAGCCTATGGATCTCTTTTGAGATTAAAGTTTTTAAGTGCATAAAATAAAATACATAGGATTACAAAAGAAACCAGTTATATTGAAATGCAGTTTTCAAAATAGCTTTTTAAAAAGTTTACAAGACCCTAGGTTAGGAATACCTGGTCTAGTTTGAGTAGAGTATATGTTATCATTGGTAATAGCAATAGACAGGGCCAGAAAAATGGGTTGGGTCATCGCATGGAAGTCCCACAATGAATCCCATATTAAGAAGTTTTAATATTATTCCTAGGGTTACATATTGTTAAAACTGGAAGAAATCTTAAAAAAAATCATTTGATATCAACTCCTTCATTTTAAATATGAAGGAACTTAGGCCCAGAAAGGTAAAGTGATTTGTCTAGTCAGTCATTCAGCTAATAAATAGCAAATAGAAATAGTAAATAATTTAAAAGTTATTGACCATTTGGTTTTTTGTCATATTAATTTTTCAGTATACACCCCTGTTCATTATGCAGTATTCCATACCTCTAGAACCCCAGCTTCCTCTCCACCAAGAAGAGGAAAATATGTTTCATCATCCATGTTCCAAGACCAACATTTGTCACAGTAAACATTTCTTAAGTACCTATTAAGTGCCAAACACAATGTTAAGCACTGGGGATAGATACAAAGAAGCAAAAGTCAGTCCCTATTCTCAGGGAGCTCAATTATTGTTCTTTATTGAGCCTATCTATCTTTTAGTGTTCTCTTCATTTTCAGTTTTGCAGTCTTTGTGAATATTATTCCCCTGGTTCTACTTACTTCTCTCTGTGTTAGTTCAGTCATATCTCCCCATGTTTCTTGGAATTCCCTATTTTCATAGTTTCTTGTGATACAGTAACATCATTATTTGCACTTATATTAATATTGCATATATATACATTTAAAATATATATTTATTATAATATATTTCAGCAGGCATTTTCCAACTGATGAACATCTACTGTGTTTCTAGTTTTTTGTTGTAATGAAAAGTGGCAGTATGAATATTCTGTTATATATGGGATAAGGCACAGACTTTGGAAAATTCTGACAGTGCACCAAAAAATAAAAACCCCAATACTGTTGAATAATTGCAAGAAGAGACAACAGGGTCAGAGTAAGACATTAAAAAAAAATAATTGTTTCAGACAGTAAACATTTACTAAGCGCCAACTATGTGCCATACACTGTGCTAAGTGCTGCGGATACAACATGGGAGAAAAAAAAGACCATGACTTAAAGGACCCTATAATCTAATAGGAAAAGCCAGCACACAAAAGGAAGCTGGAGGGGGAAAGGGAGGTACCCATCATGGGGGCATGATGAAGTCCAAAGGAGTGCAGCCAGATGGGAAATGAGGAGGCAGCTGACCTCAGAATCTTCCTCTATTTGGAGGGGTTCTAGGACCAGAAGGTACTAGTGAAATTTGAGTAACAAGATTGATGAGATCTTGTGGGAGGATGAGGTTTTTGTGGGCATGATGAGATCCAAATGGAAATGGCCAAAGTGACCTGAATACATTCAAAAGAAGATAGAATTATCAAGTTAGAAGCATTTATTAGCTTCTTACTATGTGCTAGGCACATTACTGAACACTTTGGATATAGGGACAAAAGCAAAATAGCCTCTGCTCTCAAGGAGCTTACATTCTAATGAGGAAAGGGTAGAAATAACATCAGGAGAGTAACAGAAAGGGGAAATGGAAACTGCACATGTGGTGATAAGGTAAATGACAGAAAGATGGCCAGGGTTGAAATGCAGTCTGCTCTGCTCTGCTCTGGGGACAGTTGCATCATAGGAGCATAGATTTAGACTGGGTAAGACCATAAAAATCTGACCCCCTTTTTTACAGATAAGGAAACTGAGGCTGAGAGAGGTTCATTGATTTATTTGAGGCCACACAGCTGGCAAGTATCAGAGGCAGGATCTGAACTTGTGTAAAACCGGCCCGCTCTCCCTACACAGTATTCTATAACTTTTTTCTTTGCTCTTACACAGGTTGCTCTCCATGCCTGGAATGTTCTCCCTCCTAACCTCCTTATCTTGAAGTCCCCAGTTTCCTTCAGTGCTTAGCTCAAGGCCTCTTCCCTGTATTAAACATGGACTGATCCTTCCCCAATTATTAGTGCTACCTCCCCCCCAAAAAATTGTTTTGTATTTATTTCATCTGTATTTCATTTATTTTACCTGATATTTTGCCCAAGTAGGAAACTCTTTGAGAGTAGGGACTTTTTCATCTTTATCTTTTTCATCTCTAGCATCTAGGGCAATGCCCAGTATAATAGGTACATGATGTTTATCAATTATAATGAGAGTTTATTTGTGAAATGAGAATGTACTTGAAGAGCAGGGATAATGTCTTTTGTTTTGAGCACTAATTTGGTAGTGTAATATGTATGTAGAACATTGCAAATACTATCATAGTTTATTGGTCTGTTGAGGAGTTTTGTTGAACTATATTCTTTTCTTTTTTATTCTTTGTTATAAGAAATGTCTTGGTGAGGAGGGGAGGGGAGTAGGAATATATCATTTTAAAAATGAAGGTTATGTAAAAAGAATATCCACCAAATTACAATAAATCAGTGAAAAGAGACCCTGTGCTTGGTATTTTTTTTTTGTTCACTCATTTAATTATATTTTGTACTAACACCTCTTTTTTTTAACATCTCAGAACTCATGTTTATTATTTCTATCTTCAGTAGCAAAGTTTCTGATAGCAAAACGTGCTGTTGGAACAATCCTTTTTTCTAATGGAGGAATTACTTTGTATATGCATCATATGAGCATATAGCCATAGATACCATAGGTAGGTGTGGATAGATAGATTCGTGTGTGTGTGTGTGTGTGTGTGTGTGTGTGTATGTGTGTGTGTAGGTCTGCCATATTGTTCAGTTGTGTCATGTCTGCTCATCTAATTTTAATATATGGACCAAGGAATCCTAGTGCCGCCAGCTTATTTTTGAGTTGATAATGATTTTGAGCTCATAATGATTAGGGCATGGTCACATCATACCTGCTCAGGAAATGCTGGATTGATTGATTTTAAAAGAAGTATTTGGCACATAGTGACCTACTCTTGGAAGATCCAAACAGCATCAAACAATACACCCAAAGAGCTAATGATTTTGGATAAAATG